>CM047808.1:44552044-44929323 GCA_026214975.1 Gentiana macrophylla | reverse complement strand
AGGTAGGACATTGGCGCGCCATTGTCCCGAATATCTTCATGATGTGAAAGATGGCAAAGTCAAGGTCAAGCTGTGGGAAAGACAAGAAAGGTAATTTGGAATTACTATTCTTGGAATCTTTTAATGTAGCTAAAGATGTGTCCACTTGGATACTTGATAATGGAGCTACTAACCATGTATGTTCTTCATTATGTATTCTTAGTTCGCATTTAATGAGTTTGGAAGAGGGTTCTCAAGTGATGCGAGTAGGCACTTTGGGCGCCATTTCAAGCAAAGCAAAGGAGCTCGTGGACTTGCATTTTAATAATAGAATTTTACATTTAGACAATGTTTATTTTATTCCCAATTTGAGGAGAAATTTGATTTCTTATTCTCGCTTTAGTTGAACAATCATTTTCTGCTTCAAGTTTGAATGGTGAATTTGTGATTTCAAAGAATGGCTTTGAATTGTGTTCAACTATAAATGAAAACGGTTTATATTTTGTAAGACCACATAAAGCTCCCCTACTTAATAATTTAAATGTTTAAAATCGCTCATCAAAGATCTCAAAAAAATGTAAAGTTTCTCAAGTAAAAGAAGATAAAACATACTTGTGGCATCTAAGGCTTGGCCATATTTCCTTGGAAAGACTCAAAAGACTTGAAAAGGTTAATGCCTTAGGTGAGTCATCTGCTGACACACCGCTCGCCTCTGCGAGTGTTGCTCCTGGAGGGAAAAATGACTAAGCCGTCCCCTTCTCGGCAAAGGATAATAGAGCCACAGAACTCTAGACTTAGTGCATTCGGACTTTTGTGGTCCGATGAACGATGCTGTAGGCGGATACGAGTACTTTGTGACTTTCATTGATGATTACTCGCGATTCGGTTATGTTTATCTCACGCATAGAAAGTCCGAGGCTTTTGAAAGTTCAAGGAGTTCCAAGCGTAGCGAAAGGCAACTAGGCAAGTCATTGAAATGCCTCCGCCGGACCGTGGAGGTGAGTATTTAGATACTGAGTTCATTGACTACTTGGCTGATAAAAAGGAATTTGTTTCAACGCCGCCGCTTAGACACCTCAAAGAAACGGAGTTGCCGAGAGGAGAAAAGGACATTGATTAACATGGTTAGATCAATGATGAGCTACGCCACTACCTATATCCTTTTGGGGTTATGCTTTAGAAGCAATGGTCCACATTTTGAATGCGCATCACAAAGTCTGGCTCGAAAAGACACCCATTGAGATGTGGTCGGACGACGCGAAAAGCATGCGTCACTACCGCGATATGGGGTTGTCTCCGCACATGTGCCGATGGACAAGACTACCAAGCTACAATCACGCACAAAAATATGTTTGTTTGTAGGCTATCCAAAAGGTACACGTGGTGGTCTATTTTACGATCCGGAAGATAACAAAGTGCTAGTCTCGACTAATGCTACGCTTTTGAGGAAAGTTATATGAAAGACCATGCACTGGCACAATTGTACTAGAGGAATTACTCTCCGATGACATCAGCCTATTGTGGTCGCCGATGTTCCCCGTAAACAACACTAATAATACAACAACCAATTCCAACATTCCTGCTCCACCCGCACGCATCGCGAGAGTGGTTCGCCACCGGCTGCACGGGCATGGATTTGTGAGGCAAACGTAGTCGCCTCGATGGGGTGGAAGATGATCCTCCGACCTATAAGAAGGCCTTACTGGATCACGATAAGGATAAATGGATTGACGAATGAATCGTGAGAGATGGAGTCTATGTACTCTAACTCGCCTAGAAACTTGTAGAACTTCCTCAGGGGTGAAAGGCCCATTGGATGTAAATGGCTCTACAAGCGAAAGAGAGGAGTAGATGGGAAGGTTGAAACCTTCAAAGCACGGTCGGTAGCCAAAGGTTACACACAATGAGAGGTATAGACTACGAGGAAACCTTCACCTGTGGCCATGATGAAAACCATCCGCATCCTCCTTTCGATTGTCGCATGTCCGGATTATGAAATCGCAAATGGATGTTAAGACAAATTTCTCAAACGGCTTTCTTGACGAGGAAATCTATATGCAAAGAACCGGAGGGATTCATTGAAGAAGGTCGAGAGCACATGGTGTGCAAGTTGCTCGAGATCCATTTATGGGTTGAAGCAAGCATCTCGCTCTGTATCATAGATTCGATCACACGATCAAGTCTTATGATTTCAACAACACTTTGTCAATCTTGTGTGTACAAGAAGGTTATCAAAGATAGTGTTGTATTTCTAGTGTTGTACGCTGATGACATACTCCTAATTGGCAACGATAAAGGGATGATGTCCGACGTGAAAAGTTGGTTGACCACGCAATTCCAAATGAAAGATTTGGGAGAAACGAGTTATGTTCTGTGGATCCAAATTATAAGGGATCGTGAAGAACAGATGTTAGCTCATTCCCAAGCAACTTATATAGATAAGGTGGCCGCACGCTTCAAGATGGAGAACGCAAATAAGGGTTTTCTACCAACCCGTCACGGCGTTTACCTATCTAAGTCTCAGGGGCCTCAAACCCCAAAGAGGTCAAGCTATGGGAAGAGTGCCATATGCCTCGGCCGTTGGTAGTCTTATGTATGCTATGAGGTGTACGAGACTCGACATTTGTTACGGCGTTGGATTAGTCACTGCTTTGGCCAAATCCAGGCAACCGTGACCGACAAAGAAGAAAGAATCTCATCAAATATTTGAAGAGAACCGTAAATTATATGCTCGCCTATTCGAGTGGGAGTTTGGAGCTAGCGGGTACACCGATTCGATTTTCAATGATGTAGATGATTCTAAATCTACCTCCGTTCGGTGTTTACGCTTGGTGGCGGTGCAAAGAGAATGGAGAAGCCAAAAGCAATCCAAAGACACGTACCGATTCAACAATGGAAGCCGAGTTCATACGGCCTCGAGGCACCTAAAGAAGCGCTTTGATTAAGAAAGTTCATCGATTAGGCGTTGTCCCGAATGTCAAGATCCTATTACTCTCTATTGTGATAACAATGGGGCCATTGCCAACTCTAGGAACCTCGAAAGCACAAGAATCGAAGCATATAGAGAGAAAATACTGGGTGATCAACGATTTTGTCGATGTAGGGACATTTCCGTCAAGAAAATCGCCTCCGCCGATAATCCCGCCGATCCATTCACCAAGACGCTGCCGATTGATCAGCTTTTAGTCGACACTTGGAGACTATAGGTATTAGAGACATGTCTCATTTGCTTTAGAGCAAGTGGGAGTGATAGTTTGTCAGATTTTAAATAATAGGTGTGCTCTAAAACAATTAATCACATGCTTTCGCAAGTGGGAGATTGTTAGGTGTGATGCCCGAAAGACAATTTTGTAATTGTTTTATTTAATAAATGAATGATGTTATTATTCATATTTATTATTCTCATATTCACCGATGTGACAATAGTATTTACACTACGTAAAACCCTAAAGTATATCGCTTATGTAATCACTTAACTCAAAGGTATGGTATATACACAGAGAGGATTGAGTTTGTGAAGATGTACTTAAAATACAATTAGCCCGTAGTGAAGTTAATCGAGAGTATCGGGTCTCTCCTTTAACGTGCTATTAATGCGCCTGAACACAATAGGTGTGATTGTCTTATCCGACTTTCGGTTAAGAGAACCTAATGGGGCATTTATATATGATAGATATATCATATAGTATCGGACCGATTTGATTAGAGTTCACGATATAATTCCGTAATCGAGAAGTCTTATCGAATCAATGGATGATCATATTTATGGATATATCTTAATCCCGAGGTGATCACACCAACCGCTAGCTTGAATCGCATGAAGTTTGACTTGACGGTTAAGGATTACACCGAGTCTGTGGTCCGAATTACCCAATCTTGGCATTGTAATCGATTGAGTGAGTAGTCCGTGTTATCACGAGATACGGAATCCATTCCTTCCATTTATGGAAGTAGATGTAGACGCCTCTTTATTTGTTAATCCTAGAAACTGATCGATCGTGATTTGTGTTCATATTACACCGATTAGCTACCAAAGAGTTGTATGAATTAATTGATCACTAGGGGTTAATGGTAAATAAGATAAGAGGTTCTAAAAAGGGTTAACGGTAACTTCCCGATTTAGAATGAATAATGAGGATTAATCCATATGTAATGATTATATCAATGGACGCTATTATTATTCTCGTGAGAGATAAATATAATCTTATAATCGGAGGAGTGCAAATACGGGATTATGGTGGCATATTCTTGTGATTGATTTATCGAATATAATTATTCTATAATTATTTATTTGATTTATCGGAGCCGCTGATTATTAGTCCATGGTCCCCGACGTGCCTCCTAATATAGCATAGCTATTCTCGGACGTCGAATCCTAATAATATTAATTTAGTTCTTGTTGGACTTTATTAAAACGATATGTGAATTAATTGTTTAGTGGACTATTAAATTAGTTGGGCTAAATAATTAAATATGTGGAAAAGACATTTTTCATAAACTTGGCCCAATTGTGTTATAGCTCAAAATTAATTATGACTAGGTCATGAATTAAAAGTGGCGCCTCTTATTTTTGGAACAAGAAATTAGTTTTCTTGTGATTAATAAGACATGTGCATAAAATATTTATTGGATAAATATTTATGGTAAATAATAAAGATAAATATTATTCTAGATTTATTCTAGAATATTATGGAATTATCTTTTATTAAAGGATTTATTTTGTTTGATAAATAAAAATCCTTGAAGGCTAAGTTTTACTCTCCTTTATAAAGAGAGTTCTCCTGCCCTTAAGACACACATAAATTTCGACTTCTCCCTATAGTAGAGAGAAGAAAAGAATTCGCCAAGGGAGATTTGGGGAGAAATCTTGAGATTTTTCGGTAGCATATCGGAAGGGTTCGAGTCGAGAATTCCTTCCACCGGGAATTGCTTGATCACACGATCGGAAGACCGTGATGCTCTTCACATCTTCACATTCATCCTTTGCGGTTCTTCAACTTGAATTTAGAGATTCAAGAGGTATGATCTACATCCCCTTGTAGAATAGATCTAGTTGTTTTATTACGCATATTATATAGATCTAGATCCATAAATCGCCTGCGTATGGGATGGTATTACTAACAAGATCAAGATCACGCAACTTGCTCCGAACGGAATTAGAGTGTTATGGGTTTCAAGAATAGCGTGTCGAATTGCGAAGGTCGAATTCTCGGTTCTTCTGTTCAGATAGTATTATTCGATCCAATCCCTGCAAGATGCGGGATGGTACACTTTTCAACGGCGTCCCCTGGTCTCGGAATTTGTCCGAAGGGTGACCACATCTCAGGGTGAGTGGAAGCCCCACTTTTTCTTTATCCGACATGTGGTAGAAGACGTCGATATCCGCACCTGGTTTAAAGGCCTAAAAAATGGCATGATAAGTTGGACTCTACTACTCCCCCTAAATATAGGATCATCGAGAGGGTAATCCCAATGTCGTGACTCGAAATGTACATTCCTTATATCCTTTCACTGATATCGAGATGGCAGGTCTGGATGATTATGTAGAACTTGATGAGGACATTCAGATATTGTGTAGGGTTTTTATTTGCTCTATCGAGCTGCTATACTTCGCGCCTTTCCTTTTTTCTATATATCTTTCAGTATTATATATCAATGTCGATCTTCTTTTCTTCGCAGTGTATTTTTTCTCAAAGCTGGAGGAGGTAGGTAAAGTGCCTAACCCCAAGAAAGTCGATCCCAAGAAGATTCAGCAACTGGTGGGTGTCGGGTCGAAGAAACCCATGTCTGGTACAATAATCTCGGGGGGTCAGAAGACTCCCGCTTGATCTTCCACCCCTGCTTCGACACCCGATCTACTAAGAGAGCAAACTGATGATACCCCGGTAACTGAGCAGCCTGAAGAGAGTCTTGTTCCGAGAAAACGCCAGAAAATCACTGAAGTGAAATATGGAGCTGGAAAAGAAGCTCGTAAACTCCCTCATCCTGACTCAAACGTGGTTGAATCGATCCCTGGGGTGAGTGTTGCCCAGATGGAAGCTATGGATCCTGAGGAATTGGGTGCCTATTTTTCAAAAAGCATTCGAGCTGTAAGCCTTCATTTCATTCTCTTGATTTTGGGACTTTTTGTCCGTTTCTCGTATAAACATCATTTCCTTTGTAGGCTTGGCTAGCTAGCGCCTAAAGTAGCTTTGAATGATTGAGTCCCCATCTCATTGCCTTGGATGAACAGAAGAAACAATCAACCATCCTAACACGGAGATGGAGAAGTATAAGTCCGCAATGAAAAAGTTCGGAGTGTCGCTGCATAAACTAGAATCCGACTTGAAAACCTCCCAAGACGAATTGTCAAAAGCGCGTAAAGATTTATCCAACAAGGAAGCTGAGATCGTGAAGGTGGTATTTGAGCTTGATAAAGTAAAGGCTGAATTGGTGGGATCTCAGAAAGCCCGAGATGATCTTCAATACGAGGTCGACAGCTACGCTTCTCGTCTTGTTTCTGCCAAAACAGACTTCCTGCTATCTGAGGAGCTTGAAACCGATATGACTCTGCTGGTGAGCCAAGCTATGAAGAGAGGATTTTCCAATGCTATTTATCAGGTCAAGATGGTCATCCCGCTTTCAAGTTTCCAAAGATCGAAAGGCACATCTATACGATCCTCGATGCCGACCCCTCGTAAATACTCAGTATTTCAAGGATTTCAAGGCTGGTGTTTCTTTGCAAGACAAGAATGTGGCCCCCGCTATGGATGAGGATGAAGAGGATAATGACGCCTCGGAGGTTCCAACCGATGCTGTACCAAACCCAAACGCATCCACTTCAAACCAGCTTGCTACTTGAGGCTGTTTCTTGTAATTGTCTTTTGAACAATTCTATTCGATTTGGTTGTAATAACTTTGTATCGAAATTTTACTTTTCTGGTGTGATTTTTGTCGAGGCGAATCTATGATTCGATCCCTAAAACTTTTGAATTTTGAATTTTGAATTCTGACTTTTCCTTGAATGTCGCTTGTGTTGTTGAATATTTGCTCAGGGTGTAGTCCTCTCGACTTAATTTCTTGTGACGTTGCTTTATAGGGTGTAGTCCTTGACTTAATTCCTTAAGCCCCTCAAAGTGTAGTATGAGTGCATGACTCATGGTACACTTGAATATGAGTCGACCTAGCATTGTACTGCCTTATGGGCTCGACTTGGCTATTTGGTCGGAGATCGATTCGACTGTCGTGCCTCGTCAGGCTTATGAACTGGTCGAATTAAATAAATCCTTATTCGACCGCCGCACTTCGTGGTGCTTATGAACCGGTCGAATAAGGTATCCATCGTGGGATCTTCCAACTACCTCGCATCGTGGCTTATTGGCTGGTTAGGAGTGATATAAGCACTGTCATTGACTTGGCTTTATTCACTATTTTATTCTAACTCCATAATTTCGAGGATTCGTTGTTGTGGATGACTTTTGCCTCTTTTGTCTTTTAATCACATGAACTTGTAAGTAAGGCATAATCTGAAAAGAAAACCACTCAAATAAAATGCATCAAAACCAATTGTCGTATCGACTTATTACAAATAACTATGAATGTAAAAACTGCAAATGAAATAAAGGAAAAATAGGTCAAACATAATATTTCCTGAGGTTGGTGGCGTGCCAAGTTAGAGGCACTGTGCTTCCATCCGATCTGCCAAGTTGATACGATCCTTTAGGATGGACTTTCGTAATCTTGTAAGGACCCTCCCACCTTCGCTCGAGCTTGCCTATTGATCCTCGCCGATTGCATCGTTTTTCCTCAACACGAGGTCTCCCACTTGGAAGTATTTATACTTCACCCATGCATTGTAGTACTGCGAGATCTTCCTCTTGTAGTTAGCCATTCGATGCGCAGCAATCTCTCTTCTCTCTTCGACATTATCTTTCTCTTGTCGTAGATCGGCTGCGTTGGTCTCGATGTTGTAGGCAAGAACACGAGGCGATTCTAACCCGATCTCTGTAGGTATTACTGCTTCACACCCGTAGGCCATGGCGAAAGGAGTTTCCTACGTGGCCGTATTAGGAACTGTCCGATACGACCATAAAATACTAGGAAGTTGAGCTTCCCAATCACGACCCTCATCTTCCAGTCGTTTCTTTTAACCAAACTTTATCTGTCTATTCGTTTGTTCGACCTGCCCATTGGACTGAGGTCGAGCCACTGAGGTTGACTTGTGCTCGATCTTGTACTCTTTAAGCCAATTTTGAACCCTTTCGTCGAGAAACTGAGTCCCATTATCCGAGATTAGATACTTAGGAACCCCAGACCAGCATAAGATAATTTCCCAGAGAAATTTCTTGATGGTCGAGGCTCTGATGTCGGTAAGAGCCTTGGCCTCGACCCACTGGGTGAAGTAGTCCGCTGCTACCACCATAAATCTGATGTTGCCCGGAGCTCGAGGTAAAGGCCCAACTATGTCGATTCCCCACTCATCAAATGGCCATACCGATTCGATAGCATTCATTTCATGTGCTTGCTGATGCGTTATCACATCGTGCACTTGGCAAGCTCTGCATCTCATCACTAGACAGTTGGCATCTCTTTGCATAGAAGGCCAAAAATAACCTGCTAGCTTACAATTTCTTGCCAGCATCCGAGCTCCGCAGTGATTGCCGCAAACTCCCCGATGTATTTCTTCGAGCAGATATGCCCCTTCTTCCTCCGAGGCACATCGCATCCAGGGGGTCACAAAGGATTTACGATAAAGAACGTAATCAAACAGAGCATGCCTGGAGGATTGTAGTCGGATCTTTCTTGCTTAGGAGTTGTCAGATGGAAG
This sequence comes from Gentiana macrophylla, assembly GCA_026214975.1. NCBI lineage: Eukaryota > Viridiplantae > Streptophyta > Magnoliopsida > Gentianales > Gentianaceae > Gentiana > Gentiana macrophylla. The sequence continues at coordinate 44,920,538 of CM047808.1, read as the reverse complement.
AATTCCATCCTTCAAGTATAGAGCTATCGGGTCCATCCATGTTGACCCTTGAGTAACCGGGTTGCACGCCGACCTCGCCGTAACTCCGCTCGCTAACATTTCACCAGACCTCTTTTTTGACTTGAAATTCGATGCGAGTTTAGACAACGATCGGCCTTTTGTTCTCACTACGAGGCACTTGTTCCACTTGAACCGCTTTTAAACGCTGACATCAACCCTTGAACCACTTTCAAATAATTCTTCATGGTTTCTTCTTTAGCTTCATATTCGCCTCGAATATGATTAACTACGAGCCGTGAGTCACTATATACTAGTAGATTCTCGACCCCCTAACTTGATGCTAGCTTCGCACTGTAATCATGGCTTCATACTCGCCTCATTGTTGGTGGCCTTGCACTCAAACCGAAGTGCATAGGGAATTCCTCTCCTTCGGATCGACCAAAGAGTAATCCAGCCTCGACCCTTCTTTTACCTGGATGCCCCATCGATATGAATGGTCCATTGCTCCTCTGGCGCTTGCTTCTCTTGCTCTAGTTGAATAGATAATCCCTCGGCAATGAAGTCTGCCAGGGCTTGGACTTTAACTATTTTTCGAGGTAAGAATTCGATATCATACTCAGCTAATTCAACGACCCATTTCTCTAACCGACCCGATGTCTCGGGCTTAGCCAAAATTTGTCTCAAAGGCTGGTCAGTGACCACTGCGACAGGGTGTGCTTGGAAATAAGGCTTTAATTTCCCGATGCATGAACTAAACCCAATGCTAACTTCTCGGCTGGTGAGTATCCGATCTCGCCTCCATAGTGCCTTACTCATAAAATAAATCGAACTCGCCCATGTTCAACCTCTCGAACCAACACTGCACTCTCTGCCTCTTCATAAATTTCCAAATAAATCAGTAGTTTTTCTCCTTCTCGAGGTGAAGTCAGCGTTGGTAATTCGGATAAATAGTTTTTCAGGTCTTCAAATGCTTTCTGACACTTGTCATCCCATTGAAAGAGACTTACCTTCATCAATATCTTGAAGAAGGAAGTGCTCATACCGATATTGATAAAAACGGTTGAGGGCCGCCATACGACTGTCCAACCTCTCAGTACTTTTTGATGTTACGAGGTGCAGGCATGTTTTTGAGCACATCAATTCATCCGAGTGAGCTCGAATTCCATCTTTCGATATCATATAACCCAAAACTTACCGGCATCGAACCCCTAAAGTGCACTTCTTTGGATTGAGCTTCATATTCGCCGCCCAAGCACCTCAAAACCTCTCTAGAATCTACAACAAATTGTCCCATGGACTCGCTTCTTGATCAATAAATCATCGACGTAGACCTCCATATTACGACCTATCTCGCCTTTTTAAAGATCTTGTTGACCGCTCTCTGATAAGTGGCTCCTGCATTCTTTAGACCGAATGGCATGGTCATGAAACAGAACGTACCGAACTCTGTGATGCACTCCAAGATGATCAGCCACGCATTCACAAGCCCAAGGATCCTATTATTGTTCGAGATGGCCCTATCACACGTTTTCAAGAGAAGAAGGCTCGAGAAGCTTATGCAAAGCTGGTCCAAGATGTTGGAAAGGAGAATGAGGCTTTGAGGATTGATGACCTAACTACTTTAAGCCTATTCGTTGCTGATTGGGCTTAATGTGCAAAAGGCCCAAGTATGGGGCGTTTTTGTGCATCGTAATTGCTGAATATTTTATGGACTTTTAATTATGCTATTTTTTTTCCAAGAAAAGAACTAAGAGCGTGTGTGTGATCAAACTTTCAGGCAGTGCATCGTCAAGATTGATCGGAGTACTCTCTTTCGATCAAAAATCACGAATCCGGTTTCCTTAAACTCGTGATAATTCTTGAGGTCTTTGATTCGGTTTTTGGGGTATCGATTGTGCTCCTCACTCAGCTACTAAGGCTGCACCGTTTGAAGTTGTTTATGGTTTTTTACCCTCTCGCTTCCTTTCGAGTTTGTTCCTCTTCCTACAGTACACACACGTGAGCTTGATGCGAAGACAAAGCTCGCACTTGTTCGTGAATTGCATACTAAAGCTCGCTTGGAGGTTGAAAAAGCTACATAGCGGTATCTCAAGCAAAGCTAATAAAGGACGCAAAGAAATGATCTTCAAACCGAGATTGGGTATGGCTATACCTACGCAGGAGCGCTTTCACATCACCGGAAGAGCAAGCTGAATTACCGAGGTGATGGACCATTTCAAGTGCTACGAAAGGTGAATGACAACGCTTATGTCATAGATTTGCCACCGGATTGGGCTATGTCTTGAACAATCAACGTTAAGGACTTGTCCCCGTTTGATGGTCCTCATTATGATCTGTGGTCAGATCCTTCCGAACCGGGAGGGAATGATGCACTCCAAGATGATCAGCCATGCATTCACAATCCCAAGGATCCTATTATTGTTCGAGATGGCCCTATCACACGCTTTCAAGAGAAGAAGGCTCGAGAAGCTTATGCAAAGTCGGGTCCAAGACGCTGGAAAGGAGAATGAGGCTTTGAGGATTGATGACCCAACTACTTTAAGCCTATTCGTTGTTGATTGGGCTTAATGTGCAAAAGGCCCAAGTATGGGGCATTTTTGTGCATCGTAATTGCTGAATATTTTATGGACTTTTAATTATGCTATATTTAGGCCTTTTTATTTAATTAGGAAGTAATATTCCGGCCCAACTGATAAAGTGGCGCCTTATTTCCTTAGGAATTAGGTTTTCTATTTTGCTATTTATAGTTGCCAAACATGAACGTATTATGGAGATTATTTTGGAATCATAAATTGAATTTTATTCAGAAACTTCCAGTGATTGGGTTTCTTCAATTATTCTGAGATGGAATAGTTGGGTGGTTCTCCTGAGATAGGATTATCACGAGACGATAATCAGAGATTGGTTATTGTTGTTTATTCACTTTGTGTGTTCCAAATAATCCATGAAATTCATTATCCCGGAGTTAGCAATCTGCTCGTAATTAAACCCTAGCCAAAAATTCGTATGAACCCTAGAAATTGAGTGCTGAATCGATAAAAGGTTGAAGGTTTAATCTAGATCCTACAATCAGTTTGCTATCTTTCTATGATAAAGGTGGTCTTTCCCGAGTCTTGGGGATCCATGAAGATCTCGATAATATCCCTTGTAAGCGCCTAGAAACCCGAAACTTCAAAACCCAACGCCGAATCGACTCAAATGATCAATTTTAGGAAGTGGATATGAATCTTTAGGGCATGCCTTGTTTAGATCAGTGAAATCCACACACATTCGCCAACTCTCGTCTGGCTTCTTAACCTAGACCTGATTGGATAACCACTCCGGGTAGAATATCTCCTTTACGATGCTAGCAACTAGCAACTTCTCTACTTCCTTCTTTATCACCTCTTTCCTCTCGTGGGCGAGGTTTCTCTTCTTCCGCCATATTGGCTTTTCTTCGGTCGACATTGAGTCGATGTATCGCAATATCCGACGAGATACCTGGCATATCGTCGCCTTTCCAAGCTTAACACATCTCGAACTCGACCGGAGGTAAACAAGGCCTTCATGTCGGGTGTGGTATCCACTTCCCGATCTGAACTCCTTGGCCTTCTTCCTCCTTCCAAACGTGAACTTCCTCTGTCGTGTCAACGGAGACCCAACTCTTATCTTCTTCCTCCTCAGGAATTAACTCTTCGACCAAAGACTCGCCCAACACCTTTCCTCTTATCGTAAACTAAATTGCAATTCCTTGCAACTTTAACATCTCCCTTTACTTCATGAGATCCATACCAGGTGGGAAAATTCATGTCACAGGATGGGGGAAACAATGGCATGGCATGCAGTCGAATAGTATGGTCGACCTAATATGGCATTGTAACCCGATGGGGCTTTAACTACGACATAAGTATCCATCGTTTTGCCCTTTCCCCATCTCCTACGGTGGTCAATAAGTTTATCGATCTGACAGGGTGGACGGCCTGTCATGTGAATTCAAACAAAGGGGTAGATAACGGCACAACATCCTCATCCCTCAACTTCATGGCTTTGAAAGATGAGTAGTAAAGGATGTTGATCGCACTTCCACTATCGACACGCACTTTTTTATCGTGCCTCGCTTATTATCGCATCTATCACCAATCCTTCAATGTGACTCGAGAGCTTGGAATATCATCCTTGGGTCCATAACCCACTTCCGCCGTGAACCTAAGTCTTTTGCTTCCTCGATCTGTCTGCAGATCGCCGATCGGATCGAGGACGATCTCGACTCATGCTCGAAGAACAATTGTGTTGACACCATATCCGATGCGATTATCCCCATAAGGTTCCCGATTCTCGATCTTCCCTACGACCGTCCCAACGGTTATCTCTATGAGTTTGCTCGACGACCCTCCCGACGCCTCGACACCTCGACGTGGCGATTGGTCTCTCCCGCCATTATAATTCTTCCTTTTATATTCTTGACGCCCTTTAGGCTCGTCTTTCGGTGATTTGTCGACCACCTCGTCTAACCAACCTTCCTGAATGCAAGCATCGATGTCTCTTTTCGGATCGAAACACTCTTCCATGTCGTGCCCCACATCTTTGTGATAATCGCAGTATTTGTGGGTATTCCTCATTTTTCCGGATTTTTGAACAACGGTTTAGAGTTTGTGCTATGTTTTTCTTGATCATGATGGCCAACACCTCTCCCGAGATCGATTGAGGGAATGAAATCTTGGTCTTTTAAATTCTCTTCTTTCCTAGCCGATCCGTGATCGGAGTCACAATCGATCGAATACATTTGGCTTTCCTTCACCGCCTCGCTTCTTAGATCGACCTTTGGTCCGCCTCGGGCGCCATTTCTAGAGTTGAGGCCAAATGAAATGGTGCAGCGACGCACCGCTTCTTCACCTTGGCAAAACTTGTGGACTATGTTCACACATTCGCCCATGTCTTGGGGCATCTTCTTAGAAAGCTTGTCGTATAGCTTCATATTGCACATGCCTCCGACAAAGAATTGACTCAAGTGCATCACTTGCATTATGCACCTTCATAGCTTCAAGATTAAAACGCCGCATGAAGTCAATAGTTGACTCACATTTTTCCTGCTTGATGTTCATGAGGTGAGTGGCACTGAGGTGGAACTTCTTGTTTCCAATGAAAGCATCTCGAAACTTCTGCCCCAACTGTAGAAACTAGAAATTGACCCAGGCCGTAGCTTATGAAACCACTCTCGAGCTCGACCTGTAAGTAAGGTATCAAAGGCACGACACTTCATGGCATCGTTAGCATTCCTTAATCTCATCAGCGATATGTATCGATACAGGTGATCCTCTGGGTCCGTAGTACCATCATAGGGCTCCATCTTCGGTGGCTTAAAGGACTCAGCATCGAGAATTCCTCTCTCGGGGGCTGAATGGTGATTCGAGCCACTCGACCGATCCTTACCTACGATGCGGTTAAACTCGCTTTCAATTCTATCCTCGATTTGCCTTTAGTGCTTTTCTGCGCACAACACGCTTCTTGGTGTTGGTGATGCCGACTTCTACTTCATCTTCACTCTCTTCCCGAGGATCGACAGCTTCTTTCCTCTTGAGTTCTCAGCTCCTTTTGACCTGGTGGGTCTAAAGGGTTCGCTCATCGCTGGTGTTATAGATCCCTTTATCTATGAACGCCGATGCCACCACTCATTTCAGTATGCCTCATCTAAAGACGCCAGTGATCACCATGTCTTGCAATTGTGGGGAAAGTTGAGGCTTCAGCGTTGTGCAAATCAAGGGTCTAGATCCAAAGGGGATTTCTGAATCCTGGTTTGAACCCCCTCGATCTAAACCCGTGTGCCCTTCAATCGGTAGATTCTTGCTGTCCGTAGGCTTCTGTCTCTTAGGTGGCGGTGCCATCGTGATATCCTTAATAATTCACCGGTAGAAGACCCTCCTTCTAGCGCCAATGATGATGCAAAATTAAGCACCACAAATTTAACAGGGCCAAATATAACCTAAGGATGAACTAAGAAGAATAAGGACGGCTAAAATAATAGTAGAGATAGGGTTTTTAGGGTTTTGTGGCTGAGCCCAAGAATGTATCTCGGATTGCCTACATATCCTGTGTATTGTCCAGGAATCAAGCCTTACGTAGTTCTTGGAGTTGTGTATTTATAGTTATAAATCCGCGTTAAGCCCTGAATTATAAGGCTGTGATGTCTATTGACGTTAATAACCCTTATTGGGCCTAGCCCCTTTCCCAAGTAATCCCATGGATATTGGGCTTGTGAAGTTGGGCCGGACTTCTGGTCTCGACTCGAATATCTCCGACATGGGTGTTCGAGATAGGACACTTGTATAACCTGCTGGCTGTTGTGGTCTTCATTGACACTTGTCTTATTCGACGCGAGATGATTGTTGTAGGCTTGGATTCTCTAAAACGCCAGCTGGACCGATCAGATAATTTCACGTGGAGGGGTGAGATCCCGTATCGTCAAACTTCATCATAGATATTTTTCTAATGTTCATTTATAAAGTTTGAAATCTTATCAGAATAAATGCATTTATAAAATTCAGTTTTATGAAATTTGTTTTTAATTTGCTTATAATTAGATTATGTTGGACAATAACATTGTTGAGATAATCAAAATCTGAGCTGGTGTTTCGAAGATATTTATGTATGTTATTCAATAAACAGTTGTTGGTTCGTTATTAGTACTTTTTGAAGTTGAAGATTCATTGATGAATTGAAATGAGTAAGATAAATTCTTTTATCATCTTGTTTTTCCCAAATTAAGGAGTTTGATGGTAGGTGTCGGGTTTGTTGTGTTGGATGGTGGTTGCATGATTGTTCGATTCTGGAACATATTTATTGCATTGGGTGGATGTTAGATAAATATAAAACGTTTGTTAAATTGGGGGTGATGGAGTTTCTCACTCAAATCTATACTATTTTTACACCAACATCATCTCATAACATATTTTTCACTTAAAAAATTAAAATAAAAAACTTGAATAAATCACAACCATAATATTATAGGTGTAGACTTGAAGAGTAACTATATCATTTACCTTGTTAAATCATCTCAATAGATTTACTGACATACATTATAATTTGTTATTACAAGACAATTTATGATTTCTTATCAACAAATTTACTTGTTAAGGAAAATCAGAAAAATCGTGTAACGCCCCCCACTTCAGCCTGGTAGCGCTTAAATGAGTCATAAATGGTCCGTCAATCGCTTAGACCGCCGTCCTCGCTTGGTCTAAAAGGGCTAACCCGAGTTGACAAGACATTTATGTCTCACACTTATATGTGGGTGAGCATTCTCTTATTTTACCGATGTGGGACTTTACATTCTCCCCCCTTATAAGGGATTGGCGTCCTCGCTAGGACGGCCAAGACTGTTCCCGGATCGTCCCTACCAGAGGTAACTAGAGGCCATCCTTACACCGTCTTCTTGTACGGTGCAAATGCATAGTTCCGCCTCGATAGTCGGCTCGATACCTATTCAGAACGCCCCTGCACTCCGGGCCTGGTAGCGCTAAATGAGTCATAAATGGTCCGGTCAACTACTTAGACCGCCGTCCTCGCTTGATCTAAAAGGGCTAACCCGAGTTGACAAGACATTTATGTCTTACACTTATATGGGGGTGAGCATTCTCTTATTTTACCGATGTGGGACTTTACAAACGGGAACCAAGCCGACCTAACCTGACCAAACAAAATTTTACGGCTAAAAACCGTTCTAGTTTGGTATTAAAATTGAAAACGGATAAAATGGTTCGGATTTTAAAATGGATAAAACCGGGCCGAAACGGACCATGTTCATCCTTAGTTGCAAATTGCATTTGAAAAAAAATTATCCTTCCATCAAATCCATAAAACTTTTGATGATATACAAAGTTTGCCAAAATATGAACGCGACTTCAACTATATGGCATATTCAATGACATGAGCGAAGAGCGTAAGAATTTAAGAGTGTAATTTAACATGAACCTGCCTGGATACCAATTGTTAGTTGACTATGTAATATAATCTCTGATACCAATTGTTACTCGGATACCAATTGTTAGTTCATTATGTGATATAATCTCGGTGTTCGGAGGATTTTGCATTACTAAACAAAAAATAATTTATAAACCTATACCTAACATGCAAACTAACTCCTAACCGACCGAATATCGGGTAATTGCTAGCATAGTAGGGTAAGTACGGGTATCGATCCACAGAGAATTGGGATGTTGAATATAATCTTATTAATTCCTTAAATTGTTACTACTATTTACTACTAAACCTAAACTAAAACGGAAAATAAACTGGACAGAGGATTGTCAATCCAAAGCCAGGAAGGATAAAAGCGGAAATTAATAAATAAAACTATAAACGAAAAGAACATAAAACAAAGATACATGGGATCAAACAATATACAAACCAAGTGATTTCGATCCTAGTTCATCTCATGATTTTAATTCAATATTGTGGTTTCACCTATCAAACGTATGAATTCCTACTTCCGTAAGTAATCCGTCTATCAATCTCATCATCTTCCGATCTATAGAGATTAACGCTCTCAAAACAAGGTGCAAGATTTATTAGATCTAACAACCTAGAAATCTAACCTATCAACTTCCGTTATGTCAAGGTTAAAAATCCCATCTTTCCTATGGTGATCTAGGGTTTACACCGACTCCCGTCATATGGTAAACATCAAATAGCAATTCATCTTTCGATATATATTGCATAAACAAATAAGCATAGGAAGATACAAAACGAATCAAAGCTCATAAAAATAAAACAGGATCGAATAAATTAAAAGATAAACTCACGTAGTTCGTATAAATGGATGATCTCCATGAATCAACAAACGAAAGAAAAAGCATCCTAATCTAACCCGATCACTTTAGCACAAGGCTCGGGTGACCGCCTTGAAACTCCCAAAGTGCGGCTGCTCCTCTAGGTTTTAGTGTATGAGAAATTATATGTTTTGGGTTTGGGGCGCTGCTGCTATAAATAGGAAAATAAGTCGGCTAGGTCAAAAACTAGGTCGGTTGTGCTTAAGTCGGCCGCGGACGCCCGTCCTCTTCTCTGGACGCTCGTCCAACATTCTGAACGCTAGAGCAGACGCTCGTTCATACCACGCCCAAACTCTCTCAGTATGTAAAAGCCCTCTTGGGCGCCATCAAGCAATGGGCGCCCGTCCATAGTGGACGGACTTGGACGCCACCCAAAGATGCCTGTGTTTCGATTTCTTCATCTTTATCCTTTTCTTCTCATCCCTATCTCTTCTCTTCATCAGAAAATCCGAATGCAACCTCTTCCAATCCTCTTTTAGCTCGAAAACATGTATCTAAAAGATAGCAAAACATACCAAAGCGTAACATAACTCCAAAATAATATAAAATCACAATTTAAGCACATAATTCGTTACGTTTTGCAATTCAACTATTAAAAACACCATTTGCTCAATATTTCAATATAAAGCTCGATTTCTATGAGAAACATACGAATATGGGGGAAATTGATATAAAACATATCCTTATAAAACGTATAAAATCACCCTTAACAACTCCCCCACACTTAAACCTTGCTCGTCCCGAGCAAGACAAAACATAATCAAGACTCGAGACATATAAACATTTATGCAACCATAAAGCATATTCAATAGTTTAGAGGTTCACCCAAGTGTGTGTGCATAGCCATAATAAATTTCCACTAAATCCACACTTGAAATTGATTCAAGCAAAACTAGCCAACATCCCATTTAAATCAGAAATATAAAAACGATTATAACATGCACCTCACAAAACATACATATTCCGAAAAGGATAATAAAATGCGCTTAAGATCTTTCCGACATACTCAGAGGATAATCCCTACAACATATCTTTCAGTTTATACTGGGGATAGTCAGAAGATAACTACGGTTTTTAACCATCTTTCACATTACCATTCACTAAATTTTTCTTTAAGATTAACTTAATTCCACATATATAGCATATGCCCTCATTCCCAGCAATAGGATGTTTCTTGATAACACCCTAGTTGGACTACTATCATCAGGCAGTCGGGAGCTATTGAACCTCATAGTGGTATAGGACATTTCGTGATAATGCCCTACCGCACTCAAATCATTGGCAGTTACTTCCGACACTTACGTATATTATTCATATTATTCATCTTAGAGTGGTATTCAAACCTTAAATTATATCCCTCCTATCACATTCAAACATTCGAGATATTCACAAGATGTCATACTTTAATTCTAAACACAAACTATTAAAATTTCCAAAATTGTGATGTAAGCAAAGAATCATGCGATAATCATCAGAAATCTCTAATCAAATGGGCACAGCTTTAAAATATAGCTCATCATCTACTATGGCACGTGAAAGATAGTGTTGAGTGAGACATCTAAATTTACTAAATATGCAAAATAATGCACCAATGATATAAAACTCAAATAAAGATATGCCTTTGCTCACTTGGGACAAAACAAATTTTTAAAATTTAGCACTTTTACATAGAAATATAACGAATTAAGCAAACGATATGTAGATACCCCAAACCATTCCCTCCCCACACTTGTCCACGGATTTTATGCAATGAAAATAAAAAGTAATAATCCGTTAACCTCAAATATAAGGATCGTAGTAATAGTGGTTAATGCCGGTCGATCTTACGGGGAACTAAACAATTGTGATTCTAGTTTTTGTCTAACCTAAACTATGTCACTAAACTAATCTAAATAGCTTAATAAAACAAAACAGTAATGAAAAATAAAACTAGACAGAGGATCTAATCCAAAGCTAGGAAGAATACGGGTAGTGAACCTTTAACTAAACTAATCTAAGATGCAAATAAAAGTAAACTAACTAAACAAATTCAAGTTTTAAGGATTTAAATCAAGTGTGTAACGAACAAACGAGGATTGATCCACCTATCCAACAAGCATTGATTTCCTATCTCGATTATATTGTGGTTTTTATCTCGGTTGTGATTCACCTTATCTAAACATGAACCCTAATTCCTTAGAAAGTTCATCTATTAATCTATTATTTTCCAATGCAAGATTAACGCGTTTTCTAACCAAAGGTGCAAACTTTTCGTTTATAATCTAGCAATTAAACCTATTAACTTCCGTTATAATAGATTCAAATTACTATTCCTATTCATGGTGATCTAAGGCTTATTAAGATTTCCATCAACAATAAACAATCAACACATGCATATCTTCCGACATAAAAGCAATTTAAACATAATAAACATGAATAAGAAACAACCTTTAATAAAAACTCACAAAGATAATCGATGAAAACGAAATCAACAATTGTTGGATGGCTTCACAATACTCGTTTGATGAAGCTTTTAGCTTCAACATCCTCAAGAACTCAAATTTGCGTAAAACAAGCATTGCATAAAAGTAACTAGTTTTTAATCTAAACTAAAGTGCATAAAACTGAATAAAAGGAAAAAACACACAGCCTAAAGCCGCCACTAGGTTTAAGGTTTTGAATAATGAGTGTATGGTATCTTTAGGGTTGAGAAACAAACCGCATATATATAGATTTCTAAGTCGGTTCTCGCTAAGTCGGCTACCGGACGCCTGTCCTGATAGGGTGAACGCCCGTCCACTCTTCAATAGAACTTCGAATCGGGCCGAGTCGCGACCAGACGCTCGTCCCATCTAGCGCCCACTTCAGCCCAAACTTCCCGAATCAACTTCCCATCCTGGACGCTGCTCACTTCATCGACGCCCGCCCACCGGACGGAGATTCGACGCCACCCAATATGATTGAATTTCGATTTCTTGATCCATATCTCTTTTCATCTTGTCAATTCCTTCATTATCTCTTTTAATCATCATATATTTCGACTTTATCTCTTTTTGATCATCATTTGAGCCTTGAAAATGTATCTATAACATATTAAAACATCGCAAAATGTAATATCGCTCAAATAATCGTAAAAACATAATTAAAGCACATAAATCAACATATTTTATGGTTAACTCTTTTAAAATATCATTTACTCAATATCTCCTTAAACACACGTTTCTCATGCAAATTCATACAAATATGGGGGAAATTATCATAAAATATAGCGTTATAAATCGTATAAATTCACCCTTAACAACTCCCCCACACTTAAGCTTTTGTTCGTCCCGAGCAAAACAAAACGAAATAAAGGCTCGGAAAAAAAAGATAGACATCTAAACATATATAACACATATCCAATAAATCAGAAGTTCACCAGTGTGTGTGCAAAGCCATAGAAAACTTCCACTAAACCCACACTTGAGAAACTCAAAGCAAAACTAGCTAATACCCCCTCGTAGACTAGCGATAAATGACTCTCATAAGGTGTACCCTACAAACGTGACATATCCCGAAAAGGATGATAGAACATATCTAGGGCCTTTCAAAATACTCGAGAGGATAATCCCTACAAAGATATCTATCGCTTTCTACTGGGGATAAGATAGACGATAACTTAGTCTTATATTCATTTCATAACAATTCATTAGTTGATTTAACTTTTTCACTTTTAAACACACATCAGAATGAGCTATTGCCCTGTCATAGCAGAATAGGATATTCGAGATATACCCTACCTTACTCAAATCATAAGGCAGCTTTTTCTGACTGTTGTGAGCTTTTAGTCATCATAGTGGTATAGGACATACGTGGTATACCCTATCGCACTCAAATCATCGACTAGCTTCCGACAAACACATTTTATTCATATAATTCAACTTTTCATTTGACAATAAGTCACGTGTTACTTATCACATTCAAACCTTAGATATTCACAGTATATCATACTTCAGATCTAAATACAGACTATCATAAATCTCAAGATATATACATAGCACTAAGCACATGACTTATAAGAAAATCAAAAATCACTCGTCCAAAAGGGGTATAACTTTATAAATTAGCTCATCATTCACTATGGCTAGTGAAAAATAGATCAGGTGAAACAACTAAATTATCAAACATATGATATATAGCGTAAATGACTATAAAAATAATGAACATTGAATTGAATTGCCTACTCGGGACAAAACAAAACAAAAAAATGTCGGAAAATTTTCATAATTCTAGCCCATTTTGCATAGAAACATAACTAATTAAGCAAATGTGTAGATACATATCGAACATTCCCCTCCCCCACACTTAAAGATCAACATTCCTCATGTTGTGCAGAATGAAAGAAAATTCAAAAGACTTAGCTGATTCTAAGCGGTACACGACTCGTCGGTCAGGCCGGAGCCTACATAGTGACACTTAGAACTTGTAACCAGACAATGTAGCTCGACAAAAACCGCTAAAAATATACCTACACGACTTGACAAACACGGAACCATCTCGGGGAAAACGGGAAATTATACCAGAACGAAAAGAGATACAAAACCGAATATGAACAAAAGATAAATCATTCAATACATCCCAAAAGTTTAAACAAAATAGAAATGAAAGTACGGGTGCCTTATGGCTTACATGATCCATCGGGAAAAGTAACAGTAGCAATATCAAAATTACAACGAATCATATAAGGAAAAGTATCAATAATATACACCCATCGAATCAAAGAAAAAGAAAAGCTAGAATCAGAAAAATAAAATCAAGGCTGGCTCAGTGCCGCAGAATCATCGGCCGGAGGATCAGAGGAAGGTCCAGAAGGTGGTGCCGCAGTCCTATCTACGGAGTCAGGCTGCTCCTCATCGGAAGACTCAGACTCGTGAAGAACATCTGTGATGGCCTGCTCAATCTCATCTGAATAAAGAAAATCGATGGCGCTCGGATTGAAGATCCTGTCGTCCCGTATAGGCCGGCGCTCACTCATACACTTCAAAATCATCAAGATATTATTCTGAGATGTCTTTATGTCCTAAACCCAGTCCCGTACACTGTTGGCCATACTTAGCCGCATCCGGACCGGGTAGATAAAGTAGGAAGTGTGGGCGCCGCAGCCGTGTCTTTGAGGAAGAACCAGGCTCCTGCGGTGCCCCTGACTCAGACTGACCCGAAGGCTTACCCTTCTCTCTCTGTATAGGCCTCGGGTTCTTTGGCTTGTGATCAGCTCCATACTCAGGCACACCGGCATCGATGCACAAACTGTGGATCAGGTGAGGGACGATCAAGCTCCGCGTGTAAACCTTCTGATTGATAGATATCTCGTCATACAAAGCTTGTCCCACATTCACATTCAAGCCAAACGTCAAGGCATACAGCATGCCTAGGTCACCGATGTGAAAATGTGTCGAGTTGTTCTTAGGCAACAACCGACTCAATAAATCGACACTGACCTTCCAATCCTCCGTCCAGGTCGTGGTAACCAACTCCTTCCGGTCTCCTCCCGGCCTCAACGTCCAAGCCACATCCGGGCAAACTCTCAACCTCAACTCCTCCAACGGATCCTGCCCCAAACTCGCTTATGTAAAATCTCCTCCTTGTAATCCCGACCCTCAAAACCGCCAACCCATACTGCATTGATCACCTCCGGTGTAAATGAACTTGGACCCTCGAACCACAACTACCTTCGCTTCCAAGTCGGTTTCGAAAAATTGGCGTAAAATTCCCGAACCAAGGAACTATTGACCGGGTAGTTGGAATCGCCATCAAAGCGTCCCATTTCCGATCCCTTAAAAGCTTGACAAACCCGGGATCAACCTTAGCTTCCAACGTAGCCCTTTCTATCAACATCGCCCTCGAGAAATAGTGTTGCTTTATACGCATCGTGAGCTCTGTGGTTTCACGAATCTACGAGGCAAAGGCATAGAGTACGTTTTGGCTTTCTTTCTAGGTGGAGCAGCCCTAGGTTCAACCGGTTCATCTTCCCGTGGAGCTTCCACAACCTCCTCAACCCTAGATGAGGCTCCTCCTTTCTGAGCTCTAGGCATTCTTACCAAAGGAATATTGTCATCCGTCTCAGAGTCTGAGGTTGGTTCATCCCTCAAGGTCGCCCTAGTTTGGGTGGCTCTGGGGGTTGCTCCCGAATACTAATACCTCGGGTAGGATCAACTAAGGTTGGGTCAATCTCTTTGTGCTTCTTCCCGCCTCCGGGCCACTTCCTTACCATGCCTCTTCACGATCGCTTTCTTATGAACCATTTTCAAGCCTAGTCTACACCAAACAATCCCAATTCGCACAAAAGATACCCGTTTAACATCCAAAGCGGGATTTCAAATCAACCATACCACAAACCACAACCATAATCATCACCAAACAACCCCATTCATCACCCATCACAACACCATATCACCAAAACAAAGCAAAAGAAACACAAAACCGTAAAAACCGAATTAAGGTAATATTCAAGTGAACGAGTCGACCCAAAGATCGAACTCGCAAAAACGTGAATAAAAACTAGAAATTTTGCTACTCTGAACTTACCAAGTAGGGTGAGTAGATGTTGATCGAGGTGAAAATCAAGATCTGAGACAACACCAAAATGGGCTCTAAAATCGAATTTTTTTCTAAAAAGTCGGACTTCAATGGGGCCTGATTCTCCAAAAATGTGGTGTGTTGGGGAATTTGGTTATGAAAATCAAAGAGAGGGATCAAGAGCGCCTGTAGCACTTTGAATCGCTCAAAATGGTTTAAATTGAAGATTTTAGGCCAAAAAGGAGGAGAGGGAAAGGTTTTTCGATTTGAAATTCGTAAAGTGAGTGTTCATCGAAGGAGGGAGTATATATAGACAGATGTTGGACGCTCGTCCAACTCAGTGGACGGGTGTCCACTGGGAAATCAGATGAACTGGACGGGCGTCCAGCTTATTCAGACGCTCGTCCAAGAGTTTAAATCACATACAGGATTGGAGGGAAAATATCAGACGGGCGTCTAGGCTTAGTGGACGTTCGTCTATGGATTGGTCATAGCGGACGGGCGTCTAGACTTCAGGACGGGCGTCCAAGCAGGAAAAGGTGCAAAAATTATAAAATTTCCATAAAACTCAAATTCAAAATTTCATAAAACTTAAAAAATACAACTGTAAATCGACAAAGTACATAAAATTACTAGAAAACAAGTAAAAACAAAAATAAATAAAAAAACAGATAGAAAATAGTGGGTTGCCTCCCACCAAGCGCTTTTGTTTTACGTCGTTTGCTCGACGAAACAACCTAAGAATGCTAGTCATCGTAAATTGCTGACCAATCTATCACTCGAATGAGACGGCGGAGCATGTCAATCGCCGGAGGGAAGTCATACTCATCTTGTAAACCCCAGTCCTCACCAGCTACATCAACACCTCGAAAATGTTCAGCTTGCAGCACTAGCACTAAATCTGTCAGCATCGGATCATTGAGGATCGTGTATGGACGTCCTAGAGCTGCCTGTAACTCCTCAGTAGTAAAGTCTCCACCTCCCGAACAGCGGGGAACAATGAGAACATAGGTGCCGTCTTGACGCGGGTACTAATGTCGAAGTCTACGTGCAAAAGAATGGTTCCTCCCGGTCCGTCATCTACAGTAATGAGTGGGATCTTCCTAAGGAAAGGTAACTCCTCTGGCTGAACACCGAAATCCATATCTATAAAACACACTAACTGACAGATACAAACAATAGCAAAACTTAGTAAGGCTAAAACTTAATAAACTAAACTTAAATACTAAAGCATAAAACAAGAATAACTAAAAGAATGATATCTAGGTTGCCCCCTAGTGGCGCTTTTGGTTAATGTCGTTAGCTCGACACCGTTTAAGCTCAGCCTGGATCAGGCCATTTGACTTTTCTGCCAGCCACTACCTCGTGTAAGCTCAGATTAGTAGTGTGGCTGCAGAAACAACATCTTACACATGGGGTGAAATCTTGAACAGCTTTCCAAATACGCTTAAACTTCCCCATGACTGACCTCTTCCTCTTCTGATTCTTCTGATGACGCTTCAGTTGACGCTCCCTCCAATACTCTTTCATATCCCAACTACCAGCTAGAACTTCTTCAGATTGACTATTACCGTCATCCTCTGAAAATAGGTCGGGTGAAAACACGTCAAATTCTTCGACTTCCGTAGCACCACACCCGAGGATATCGAGGCAACGGACATTCAAAGGCTTTTCCTTAGGTTCACCAATGTAGTGCTTACACCTTTGACCATTTACTCGAAACGGTTTACCGCTATAACCGTGAAGTTCTAGAACGCCTCCAGGAATAATTTGGAGAATTTCGAAGGGGCCGGACCAACGTGTCCTCAACTTACCAGGGAACAGATGTAACCTGGAATTGTACAATAAAACTTGTTCCCCGACTTGAAATTCTCTCTTCTTAATCTTAGCATCGTGGAGTAGCTTCATCTTATCTTTACTAATCCTGGCACTTTCATAGGCCTGGAGTCTGAATTCGTCTAACTCATGTAACTGCTGCAGTCGATGTTTTCCACAAGATTGGGAATCAAAGTTTAAAAACTTAATGGCCCAATACGCTCTATGCTCTAACTCGACTGGCAGATGACATGGCTTCCCATAGACCATTTGATATGGAGATGTACCCATAGGGGTTTTATAGGCAGTTCTGTATGCCCAAAGTACATCATCCAACTTCAAACTCCAGTCTTTTCTATGACTGTTGACCGTCTTCTCCAGGATTTTCTTGATGCTTTGGTTGCTTCTTTCAACCTGACCACTAGTCATCGGATGATATGGTTTGCCTGTCTTATGACGGACACCATACTTTTCAAGGACTTTCTCTAGGGGCCGGTTGCAGAAATGCGTCCCTTCATCACTGATCAAGGCACGTGGACATCCAAACCTCACGAATATGTTCTTCTTTAAGAATTTCATTACCGTCTTATGATCATTGTGAGGAGTGGCTTGAGCCTCCACCCATTTTGACACGTAGTCTACGCAGACTAAGATGTATTTATTACCACAAGATGATGGGAATGGTCCCATAAAATCGATACCCCATACATCAAAGACTTCGCATTCTAGGATGGGTTTCAAAGGCATGTCAAAACGCCTTGTCAGAGTACCGGTTCTCTGGCACCTATCGCAAGCTTTGCAGAAAGCTTCTGTGTCCTTAAAGATCGTAGGCCAATATAAACCAGATTGGAAGATCTTAGCAACGGTTTTCCATGGACCAAAGTGACCACCAGTGGGTCCACTGTGGCATTGCTTAATAATATCACGCTGCTCAGATTCAGGAACACATCTTCTCAGCAAACCATCTTTACAAATCTTGAAAAGATAAGGTTCATCCCAAACGAAAGATTTCAAATCAGAGGAGAACTTTTTCTTCTCCTGATAAGACATTTCTGGATCGAGATATCGGGCATGAAGGTAATTTACAATGGAAGAATACCATGGAACATCAGGAGGACAACCGTCGATAAGCATAATGTTCTCTAGAGGAAAGTAAAGATCTATATCATCTGGATCATCCTTTTCCTCACTTAACATTCTAGAAATGTGATCAGCCACTACGTTTTCACTGCCCTTTTTGTCCTTAATTTGAACGTCAAACTCTTGTAGAGTCAATATCCAACGTAGTAGGCGCGGTTTAGCCTCTTTCTTAGTCATCAGATAACGCAAAACAGCGTGATCAGTCCACACGATCACTTGAGCTCCTAACAAGTAACTACGAAACTTGTCCATAGCAAAAACTACGGCCAATAATTCCTTTTCAGTAGTAGTATAGTTAACTTGAGAGGGGTTCAATGTGTGACTGGCGTAATAGATAGGCTGGAATTTCCCCTTGATCTTCTGTCCTAGAAAAGACACTACCGCATAGTTCGATCGTCGCCGCACATAAGCTCAAAAGGTAGATTCCAGTCAGGCGATATAAGAATTGGAGCAGATATTAAACGGTCCTTGAGCTCCTCAAACGCTTGCTTGTAGTTCTCATCAAAATTGAATTCAACGTCATCCTTAAGTAAAGTAGACAGGGGCTTGGCTATCTTGGAACAATCTTGAATGAATCTTCTGTAGAAACCGCGACATGTCCAAGAAAGCCTCTAACTTCACGCACATTCTTGGGATAGCTCATCTTCTCGATAGCTTCTACTTTTGCCCTGTCAACTTCTATACCTTTGGCTGAGATCTTGTGGCCAAGAACTATTCCTTCATCCTCTATGAAATGGCATTTTTCCCAATTGAGTACCAAGTTCTTTTCCACACATCTGGATAACACTCGATCAAGATTGTCAAGGCAATCATCAAAAGACTGACCAAAAACCGAAAAATCATCCATAAAGATCTCCATACACTTCTCTAAGAGCCCGTCAAAGATAGCCAGCATACATCTTTGAAATGTAGCTGGGGCATTGCATAGACCAAATGGCATTCGCCGGTAAGCGTTTAATGTACCATAAGGCGGTAAAAGGTGGTCTTTTCTTGGTCACCGATCAATGGGTATCTGGAAGTATCCTGAATAACCATCTAAGAAGCGGTAGAATGCGTGTCCCGCCAGACGCTCAAGCATCTGGTCAATGAATGGAAGGGGAAAGTGGTCTTTCATGGTTACCTCATTGAGCTTTTGATAATCGATGCAGACTCTGTAACCAGTGACAAGTCTCAATGCTATCTCCTCTCCCTTCTCATTCTTCTCAATCGTAATTCCTCCTTTCTTGGGAAATACCTGAGTCGAGGAAACCCATTCACTATCCGCGATGGCATAAATGATTCCCATGTCCAGAAGTTTAATGATTTCCTTTTTAACAACTTCTTGCATATGAGGGTTGAGCCTCCTCTGGGGCTGTCGTACACATTTTGCACCCTCATTCGTCTTGATCTTATGCATACAGATGTCCGGTGATATTCCTCGGATATCTCCTACTTGCCAACCAAAGGCTTTTTCATTTTTCTTCAAGACGTTGATTAATTTCATTTCTTCTAGTCGAGACAGCTTGGCAGATATAATCAATGGAAGCTTGTCACCTTCTCTTAAAAACACATACTTAAGATGTTTAGGCAACGGCTTCAACACCAAATCTGTAGGGGGGTCTTCTAAACTCGACTTGAGATCTCCACTTTTCAACTCAATATCACCGAGTTTACTCATGGTCCCACCGCCAAAGCTTCTCCTTCCAACAATTCTTCCTCAAAATCACCGCTAATTGATCTAGATTAACCACACCATGAGTATTTAGGTTGTCAACCAATCGCTCATATTCCGCTTCTACAGCCATGACTTGCTTATCCATATAATCGGTAAAATCATCCGTCATATAATCAATGGAAAACCCGGTTGGGGGGCCAGAGGGTACTTGAATGGACCTTAAGACATTGTAACTCACCTCTTGATCACCAACTCGGATAGTCACTTGCCCACCATCGCAATCGATGAGGGCTCTAGCTGAGATAAGAAAGGTCTTCCAAGAATCGGGGGCGTTTTAGTCTTTCTCCATATCTAAAACATACCAATCGATCGGAAAGGTAAATCTATCAATCAAACCAAAACGTCTTTCGGGATCCTGAAGCTTTCTTAGAAGATCTATCGCTGAATTGTAAACTCATAGTAGTGGGTTCTAGAAGGCTTTGTAAACCGAAATGCTTGCATACTGAGACATTGGCATAAGACTTATAGAGGCACCTAGATCACACAAAGAATTAGGGAAGACTAGACCTCCCATTAATACTGTAAGTACGAACTTGCCAGGGTCACCTCTTTTAATTGGTAAGTCTTCATAATTAATCATGGAGCAATCCTCACCAATTTGCCTTTCCATGCCTGCTAATTTCTTTTTCGAAGACACAACATCCTTGATGAATTTTGTATACTTAGGCATCTCGACCAAGACTTCTGATAATGGAAGATTCACCTGAGTATTTTTCAAAAGGTTCAGCACCTTTTCGTACTTTTTGTCCTCGATCAAGGGAATGTTGCTCTTTCTCGGCGGAAATGGAAGCTTCTTAAGGTCACTCTCACAAAAGACTTTCTTTGAGGATGCACTCACAGCCTTGTCTTCCAGATCCTTCCAACGAACAGCTTTATCAGATTTCTTTGCGAAATGAGGATCACCTCCTGACTTTTGCTTGCTTTTTCAGTTCTCAAGGATCACCACTTGAGGATCTTCAACTTCTTCACCTCTCGTGGGTTCAAATGCCTGAGTCTTTTTCTTGATCGAGGAGTGTAGTGCTCGGCTTCCCCTCCCGCCTTATCAATGGCGGGGAGGGGCTAGTGGTTTCACGATGGGAAGGACCACAAACTTGAGTACCGCTTCTCGATTCATTGCACTGGCCTCCTCTTTACCGTATTGAATTGATGGCACGAGGTCAGTACATGGGCCTTTGTTCAAGTCAGCTTGAGCAACTTGACCACCCTTTGGATTCTTCTCGGTGAAACTGGGCAGCTGCCCTGGGGGTCTAGAAGCTAACTGTTCAGCCAGTTGCCCAATTTGTCTCTCAAGATTCTTCATTGATCTACTTTGCTCCTCCAACTTAGCTTCAAGATTGGTAGATTGAGAGGGGCTTTGAGAGTTTTGGAAATTTTGAGCATAGGGCTGGTTGGGCCGACTTTGAACTGTAGGATTTGAATTTGAAGGCCAATTCTGATTAAATTTTTGCGTAGGATTGGAAAAATTCGAGTTCTGGTTCTGATTAAAACCAGGGTTTCTATTGAAATTTTGATTCGAATTAAAATTCGAATTTGGATTGAAATTTGAAGATGGATTAAACCCTTGGTTTTGAAAATTGTTCTGGCCGGAAAACTGATTGAACCTTTGATTACTCTGGCCATAGAATGCATTCACTTCAGCATTCTGTCCGTTCATAGGATAGAACCTAGAAGTGTGCCCCACCTCGTCACAATTCTGACATGTGACTTGATTGTACTGTCCATAATCATGAACAACATTCACTTGATAAGGTGCAGGGGGATTAAATTGACATTGGCCATTCATATGGCCAGTCTGACAGTAGTTTTCGCAATACAAAACCTGAGGGTTCTGTGGAAAAGAAGGAGTTTGATTTACCGGATTGGAGACTTGAGGTGTGGCCATCTGCTTCTGCAGCATGGCGATCAAACTTTGCAAATTAACTTCCTCAACCTTGGGAGGAGGAGGTGTTTGGATGGCTTGATAAGAGGGGGCATAGTTGTACTTTGCAATGTCCTCAAACAATGCCCATCCCTCTTCAGGTGTTTTCTTCAGAAATGCCCCACCAGAAGAACTATTGACCATGCCTTTTGTAAGCTCGGTCAATCCACTGAAGAATGTGTTGACTTGCCTTTCCATGGGCAAGCCATGGTGGGGACACTTTCTAAGAAGAGACTTGAATCTCTTCCAACATTCGAAGAATGATTCATTCTCTTTCTGATAGAAAGTGAATATTTCATTTAAACACTGGGCCGTCTTGGAAGGTGGAAAATATTAACTCAAGAACTCCTTTTCGAGTTCTGCCCAGGTGGTAATAGATTCAGAGGGGAGAGAGGTGTACCACTCTTTAGCCTCTCCTTTAAGATAAAATGGAAAAAGTTTTAGCTTGATAGCATCCTCACTTACTCCTTGGATGCGTGTAGTACCGCATATCTCTAAGAATGTATGTAAGTGGGTATGCGGATTCTCTGATTGATAGCCGTGAAAGATTGATGTGTGCTGCTTCATCTGGATAAGTCCTGGCTTTAGCTCAAAGGTTTGTGCGGTAATGGCTGGGATAACAATAGCCGGGTTGACTTTGACTTTTCCTGGCATGGCGTAGTCCGCCAACGTACGTCTATTATTAGCTGCCATTATCACAAAATCAGTGATTTCCTTTGCTAGTTGATCTTCAAGATCTTGCTCGGCTCTGTCTGCCAGAACCGCAGAACGGAAAATCCACCTGTTTGGCCGGACTACGGTTCGCTTGGGGTCAGGGGTGTATAACAACGGTCCCTTTTCACTCCGAGTTTGCATAAACCGGACCACAAACAAGTGAAACGAAGCCTAAAAACTAAGAAATTAAAAGCCTAAACTAAAAATTAAAAGCCTAAAGAAAAGAAAGGGAAAAGAAAAGAAAAGAAAAGAAAGGAAACAAGATTATTAAGGTAAAGATAAAACAGACGGGCGTCCAAAGGCTTGGACGGGCGTCTGCTCAACTTTCAGACTAGACGGGCGTTTAGTGGTCCAAACGCTCGTCTGAAAGGAAGAATACTTGAACGGGCGTCCAAATTTTATAGACGCTCGTCTAAATGAAAGAAAACAGAACAGAATTGGAAATTTTCCAGCAGAGTCCGATATCCCAGACGCCCGTTTGGTAGTGGAAAAAATAGAACAGAAATAGGAAATTTGTAGAAAATATCAGAAAAGAAGGGGAACGAAAGAATAGAAACAGAAACAGAGATGGGACAAAGAGGGGAGAACTAATCACAAGAGAACCTTAAACCCTAAACTAAAACCCTAATTAACTAATTACCTAAACGATTATCAACTAAAAACAGGAATTTAAAACGAAATAAAAATAGGAACAACAAAAACAAACAGAAAAATGAAAAACAAAAACTAGACAACCGTTCGGTTCCCCGGCAACGGCACCAAAAACTTGTCCACGGATTTTATGCAATGAAAATAAACAAGTAATAATCCGGTTAACCTCAAGTATAAGGATCGTAGTAATAGTGGTTAATGCCGGGTCGATCTTACGGGGAACTAAACAATTGTGATTCTAGTTTTTGTCTAACCTAAACTATGTCACGAAACTAATCTAAACAGCGAATAAAACAAAACAGAACATAAAATAAAACTAGACAGAGGATCTAATCCAAAGCTAGGAAGAATACGGGTTGCGAACCTTTAACTAAACTAATCTAAGATGCAAATAAAAGTAAACTAACTAAACAAATTCAAGTTTTAAGGATTTAAATCAAGTAATGTAGAACAAACGAGGATTGATCCACCTATCCAACAAGCATTGATTTCCTATCTCGATTATATTATGGTTTTTATCTCGGTTGTGATTCACCTTATCTAAACATGAACCCTAATTCCTTAGAAAGTTCATCTATTAATCTATTATTTTCCAATGCAAGATTAACGCGTTTTCTAACCAAAGGTGCAAACTTTTCGTTTATAATCTAGCAATTAAACCTATTAACTTCCGTTATAATAGATTCAAATTACTATTCCTATTCATGGTGATCTAAGGCTTATTAAGATTTCCATCAACAATAAACAATCAACACATGCATATCTTCCGACATAAGAGCAATTTAAACATAATAAACATGAATAAGAAACAACCTTTAATAAAAACTCACAGTATAATCGATGAAAACGAAATCAACAATTGTTGGATGGCTTCACAATACTCGTTTGATGAAGCTTTTAGCTTCTGAACATCCTCAGCAACTCAAATTTGCAGAAACAGTGCATAAAAAGTAACTAGTTTTTAATCTAAACTAAAGTGCATAAAAACTGGAATAAAAAGGAGAAAAACGCAGCCTAAAGCCGCCCCTAGGTTTAGGGTTTTGAATAATGAGTGTATGGTATCTTTAGGGTTGAAAAACAGCCGCATATATATAGATTTCTAAGTCGGTTCTGCTAAGTCGGCTACCGGACGCCCGTCCGGATAGGGTGAACGCCCGTCCACTCTTCAATAGAAATTCGAATCGGGCCGAGTCATGACCAGACGCTCGTCCATCCAGCGTCCACTCCAGTGTCCAAACTTCCTGAATCAACTTTCCATCCCTGGACTCTCATTCACTTCATCAGACGCCCGTCCACTGGACGGAGATTCTGGACGCCAGTCCAATATGATTGAATTTCGATTTCTTGATCTTTATCTCTTTTCATCTTGTCAATTCCTTCATTATCTCTTTTAATCATCATATATTTCGACTCTTATCTCTTTTTGATCATCATTTGAGCCTTGAAAATGTATCTATAACACATTAAAACATCGCAAAATGTAATATCGCTCAAATAATCGTAAAAACATAATTAAGCACATAAATCAACATATTTTGCGGTTAACTCTTTTAAAATATCATTTACTCAATATCTCCCTTAAACACACGTTTCTCATGCAAATTCATACAAATATGGGGGAAATTATCATAAAATATAGCGTTATAAATCGTATAAATTCACCCTTAACACTCGGATACCAATTGCTAAGTCATTATGTGGTATAATCACTATCTCGTTCATGTTAAATTAATAAAAAAATAATGTGGACATTAAACGGAAGCGCATCTGGATCCGTTAGGAAGATTTTTATGTCGCTCATCCGTCACGGGTATTGATCTTCCCATCTCTATCTTTTTGTAGATGAGAATAGAGAAGGGAAAAATAGCACGTGTCTTGGGAATCATAACCCTCTCATTTATGGTTGTAATTTAAGATATCGCCTATCAAAATAATCAACAATTACATTTTAGGTATTTAAATTTTTAAGACCACACCAAATGAAATACTTAGAATCCAACTCAAACCGAATAACCACTTTTAATAGGATTTTATAATAGCAGATATCATAAATAAATATAAGAAGACCCATAATTGAATTATTACTTATAATACCACCGACCCAAAATATAAATCCATTTAGCTTTTTGAATTTTTGCCTCATAATATAAGTCTATTTATAAAATAAATGGATCATTTATTACATTTTTCTTCCTTGAAACCCTAATTTGTTATACATTCACCTATTTTAAAACTATTACATTAATAAGGTCAAAGAGTAATCTATACTTTTATCATCAAAATTAATAACACTTAAGAAAATTAATAAAACCGAGATGTGTTACAATTTCAACACATTTAAAAACCATGATCTATTTTAGTGGTTATCACACTTAAAATCCGTGATATATTATAATTTAATTCACACCTATAAAAGTGTTTTTTTTCAAAAACAATATATAAGCAGACATATTTTTCATTCCCAGTGGGACTCGAACCCGGATACTCCTGATAACAAGCCACACTAATTACCACAAGGCCGATGCCTTCTTTCTTCTAATTTTTACCACACTAAACTAAGATTTCATTAAAAAATATCATATTATTTTAATCACTGTTAAAAACTTTGATTGATTGATTTTTTTGTCTCAGTTTTCCTAGAACCATGATAATAAATATTATGAACTATTTTAGTTGTTATCACCCTTAAAAACCGAGATCTACTATAATTTCAACACATTTAAAAATTGTGATCTATTTTAGTTGTTATCACACATAAAAACAGTGATCTATTATAGTTGTTGTCACACTTAAAAACCGAGATCTATTATAATTTCAACACCTTTAAAAACTGTGATTTATTTTAGTAGTTGTTATCACACTTAAAAACTGAGATCTATTATAATTTCAATCACACCAAAAAAAGTGTGACCATTCTTTTTTTCGAAAACGAAATATATGTACACACATTTTTGGTTTCCAATGGGACTCGAACCCAGATACTCTGAATTAAGAAACCACCCTAATTACCACTGGACCGATGCCTACTTTCTTATCGTTTTCGACCATACTAAACTGAAATCGCATTATAAAATATCATATTATTTTAATCACAGTTAAAAATTGTGATTAATTGATGTTCTTGTCTCAGTTTCCCTAAAAACTGTGATAATAATTGTAATCACACTTAAAAACCGAGATCTATTATAATTCAACACATTTAAAAAAATTGTGGTCTATTTTAGTTGTTATCACACTTAAAAATCGCGATCTATTATAGTTGGAGATCTATTAAAATTCAACCCATTTAAAAACTGTGATCTATTTTAGTTGTTATCACACTTACAAATCGTGATCTATTATAGTTGTTATCACACTTAAAAATTGAGATCTATTATAATTTCAACAAATTTAAAAACTGTAATATATTTTAGTAGTTCTTATCTCAATTAAAAACTGAAATCTATTATAATTTCAATCACACCTAAAAAAGTGTGATCATTCTTTTTTTTCACACCTAATAACTGTGATAAAAATTTAGGGGGAAGGGGCCACAAGGATAAAAAAAATTAATAAATGGGTCCTGAAAGACAAAAGTAACATTTTCATGATTATAAATGACAAAAATCACAATTGTTACTTTAAAATTGTTACTTCACGTATTAATGTTACTTTGTGTTTCGCAATTGTTACTTCATATTTACTCTATTCCACATTTGTTACTTCATATTTGTTACTTCATATTTGTTACTTTTGTCCTTAATAAATTACAGTTTCATTCTATCCCGATTTTTTGATAATTTTGTCCTTCTGGACAAAAATCTATAAAAATTTAAGTGTGATATATATTTTTTCCTTGTCTCAGTTCTTTTTGTGATCCTTAGATTTCTATAAGTGTGATCTATGTCTCTTTTTGTACTAGTGGATATGATTTGTCTCACTTTTTCTATAAGTGTGACAAAAATATAATATGAATTTAGTGACAGTTTAAAAATGAGATTAATTGATATAATTTATCTCGTTTTTTCAATAACCGTGAAAAAAATATCATATAGTCAGTTCACTATGCCGATTCACTGTTTCCTTCATTCTTTTAGGCTCAGGAGAATCTTTGTACTTCACTGATCCTTGATTTGTGGGAGATCAGTGTACACCATATTTAAACATCAAGTTTCATCACTCGGAATGTAACTTAGACTTATCCAAGGTCATCCTAGACTTCCTTGGTTATAAGTCAGACCATAATATCTTCATGCTTCTCTGCTAGTACTTGGCTGGGTTGACTATGCCAAAAATCTTTTTTTACTCAGCCATCCTACCAACTAGTACAATACTTGTCTGACTCAACTTATACAACATGTCAGACTCTAAGTAAAGACTAATACAGAGAATTCTAACTTATTTCTGGCTTACTATAACAGCTAGTATGGCTATCATCAAAACATAATAAAATGTTCCTAACAGGAATACCTGCGAATGATGGATTGACACATGGGCTACTCGCCATGTTCACGCACTAAAAGAGATGTTTTCTGAGTGACGGATAGCTCTTTATGGGAAAATTTGCTTCTTCAAAGGCTGAAGGTGTGGGAAAAGTCATACTGAAGATGACTTCTGGCAAAGAACTCACACTCAACAATGTGATGTTCTAGACATGTGCAAGAACCTTGTTTCTTGGGCTTTTCAGGTGAAGAATGGATTCAAGATGGTCTTTGGTGGGAATAAAGTTGTTTTATCCAAATTTGATATGTATGTTAGGAGGGGGTACTTGGTAGATGGTGTGTTTAAGATGAATGTGATGACTATTGTACCCAAAACAATTGTGCCGAAAAAGGCTAAAAAGATGACTACTGCTTCCGTTTACTTGCTTGAGTCTTCTTGTTTATGGAATTGTATATTAGGACATGATAATTATAAATCGATTCGAATGATGATGAATCTTGATTTAATTCCCAACATAAAATTTGAATCTAATCACAAATGCCAACTATGTGTTGAAGCTACGTTAGCTAAACCACCGTTTCCAACTGTTGAAAGGAACACAAAACCTCTAGATTTAATTCACACTAATATATGTGACTTAAAATTTGTGCAAATTGGAGGTGGTAAAAAGTACTTCATTACTTTTATTGATGATGGTACCAGATACTGTTATGTTTATCTGATTGAAGCAAAGGCGAAGCTCTTGAAGCTTTTAAGGATTATGAGAATGAAGTTGAGAATCAACTTAGCAAACAGATAAAGAATGTTCGTAGTGATAGTGGTGGCAAATATGATGCACCGTTTAACGTGTTTTGCTCTGGCGCCAGAATCATTCATCAAACATCAGCACCATATACACCTCAATCAAACGGTATTGCTAAGCGCAAGAACCCAACTCCGAAAGAGATGATGAATGCTATGTTGATTAGTTCGGGTTTACCTCAGAACTTGTGGGGGGAGCTATTCTCTTAGCGAATTCCATTCTTAATAAGAACACTTCTAAGAATAAGGACGAATCCCCTTTTGGGTTGTGGAAAGGTCACAAGCCTAGCTAAAAAATCATGAAAGTGTGGGGGTGTATGGCTAAGGTTGAAATACCTAAACCAAAGCATGTGAAGATATGGCCTAAAACCATTGATTATATATTCATTGGATATGCTCTCAATAGTAGTGCCTATTAATTTCTAGTACATAAATCGGACATCCATGATGTAAATGAAAATGTCATCATCGAGTCTAGGAATGTTGTGTTCTTTGAGGAAATCTATCCCTGTAAGGAAAAAGAGAAACAAGAAGCAAGCATAAGCAAGCGGACTTATGAGTCCGAAGACCGGGTGATCCTCAAGAACTTGAGGAACCTTGTCGTAGAAAGAGGGCTAGGACTTCCAAGTCCTTTGGTCCTGATTTTCTGACCTATATGGTAGAAAATAAACCTAGGACAGATTCCATCATGAAAACCACACTTGCGAGTTGGTTGATCTTCTATCGCGAAATAAACCACTCGGGTGCAAGTGGATCTTCAAGAAGAAGTTAAAGGTTGATTGTTCTATCGATATGTACAAGGCTAGGATGGTGGCCCTAGGGTGCCAACAGAAAGAAGGCCTTGACTTCTTTGATACTTAAACACCAATTACAAGAATCATTTATATAATGGATCTTATTGCTATAGCTGCAGTCAATAACCTGGAAATCCATGAAATGGATGTGAAGACTGCCTTCTTGAACGGTGAGTTAGAAGAAGAGATTTACATGAAACAACCCGAGGGGTTTGTTGTTCTGAGTCAAGAGAGCAAGGTGTGTAGACTCGTTATGTCTTTCTATGGCTTAAACAAACACCAAAACAATGGCATATCAGATTTGATAATGTTATGTAGTCAAATGGATTTAAGATCAATGAGTGTGACAAATGTGTCTACATTAAGAACACACCTAATGCCTGTGTGATAGTATGTCTATATGTGGATGACATGGTAATAATGGGAAGTACTCATGATATCATCGTGAATACTAAAAGGATGTTGACAAGAAACTTCGATATGAAGGACCTAGGAGTTGCGGATGTTATACTGGAGAATAAGATCTCTAGAGTACCCGATGGACTTGTGTTGTCACAAACTCATTATATTGAGTCTGTATTGAAAAGATTTAAAGTCTTTGATTAAAGTCCAGTGAGCACTCCACTTGACCTAAGTATGCACTTAGCCAAGAATAAAGGTGAACTTGTGGATCAATTGAGATATTATCAAGTGATTGGAAGTCTGATGTACGTAACCAACAGTACATGACCAGACTTAGCATGTGTAGTTAACAAACTGAGTAAGTTCACAAGTAATCCAGAACATAATCATTGGAAATCCTTGAAAAGGTTGTTGAGGTACATGAAGTACACCATGAGTCTGGGATTATGATATACTAGATATCCAGAAGTATTGGAAGGATACTATGATGCCAACTGGATATCAGATACGAAAGATTCGAAGTCCACCAGTGGATACTTATGCACGATAGGTGGTGCTGATGTGTCCTGGAAGTCTACCAGATAAATGTGCGTAGCTCACTCCACAATGGAAGCTGAGTTTATAGTGTTTGACAAGGCTGGAGAAGAAGCTGAATGGCTTAGGAATTTCCTTGAGTATATTCCATGTTGGCCTAAGCCAGTTCCTGCTATCAGCATACACTGCAATAGTCAGTCGGCGATAGGAAGGGGATAGAGTAGTATATATAATGGTAAGTCTCGACACATACGCCGTAGACACAATACCATTAAATAGTTGATCTCTAATGGTGTGATTTCAATCGATTATATAAGATCGAAGGAGAGTCTTGCGGATTCGCTTACAAAAGGTTTAGCTAGAGACCAGATGTCAATTTCAACAACCAGAATGGGACTGAAGCCTATTACGCATGTTTTCTTGAAGTGGAAACCCAACCATGTTGAGTGGAGATCCCAATATCATGGTTCAGAAGGGACAACTAAGCTATAAGGAACAATCTAGCACTTACCCATTCTGAGAGAATAAAAGAGTTGTCTGCAGAGGGAGTGAGGTTAAGAAAAGCTTTTAATGATTCCTATATCTTTGATATTCATGTGGGGTAGGGCAAAATACACTTGATAGGAAGTCATCTATGTAAGTCCGAAGTGGGGCCGCTTCTGTGAGAATTTTCAGGCTTGAATTCTCTAAAGCACTTTCTGAAACAAAGTATTGTCCATGGCCGAGACGGACACAACCATGAGAACCGGAAGGTGCTAGGGGAAATATTGTGTGAGTGCTATTGTCTTAGTTTACACTAAAGACTTAAAAGTTCAAAACCTAGTTCACTGATTAGCCGAGTAAATCTGATAGTACTTCACTAAGGTAGGTTCAAGGCCAGGAACTACCTCTCCTGATGCAATATTTTTCCATCTGACTTCTCTTCAGACTCTGCATTTTCGTTGGCATTAATTTTGATTCATGTGGGGAATTGTTGGAGATATCCTATTTTAATGGGTATATACAGTCAACTTTAGAGTGAATTTAGGATACGCTCCGGTAAGATTCACCAGGAGCTTATTACGTCTAAAAATTCTACTCACGGAGTAGATAACATTTGGCTTTCGAATCACCCGATTCGGATATCAGGTGAATGAGAAATTAATGCCTAAATTTGGTTGAAAATGTGTTAGAGGTAGGAGTTGAAGGGAGAACCTCAACTCAATCTCCCACATTGGAAGTTTGAGAGACTTGAGCTCTTTACATAAGTGTTTGGGAGACTATTATGGAGTGCACCAAGGGTCAAGGCACTTTTGTGCAGGAGGGAGGACTTAGATATTTCAACAAGCACACACGTGCGCCGCCATCGTCCGTCCGGCTCGGCTCAGCTCGTTTTGGGGGTTACTATTAATTTTTTGGACAAAATTTCTTTTGAAATTAACCAAAAATTAATTATCTAATTGTGAAGGTTACAAAATAGATTGGAAACGCGTAATTAAGTCGGCCAAGACTTAATTAGCGTCTGAATAATTATTTTCAAACGAGATCATATTTTTCTTGTGGCAAAAGTTGAGCGATTGAGTCATTCGACCAATCAGAATTAAGACAACATGTCATTCGACCAATTAGAAGCATTGACTAAGTTGGTTAAGTTAACCAACGTGATTAATCAAGAGTCGTCCAAAATAACTTTTCCAAGAGAAAAATTTGGCTGACTCTGATGATGTATTTCGGCCAATAACATTCAAGAATTACCTCCTCCTATCCACTATATAAACAACCCCATGGATAAAGGTTCAGGCATTCAGTTTTCTCTTGTGTCTTCCACTACATACTATCAACCATTTAGTTCTAGTTAATTGAGTCAAAGGGAAGTCGGAGCACTCTGTAAGTTAGCTGGAGCTTGGATTGTTGAAGTGCCTCTCAACCCAAGACGTAAGCCATTGTATCCTGGGAGGCAGTTGCTACTACCATGGGCACCATACTAGAGCAATCTGTCTTAAGGAAAGGGTAACATACTCGCCTCGATTTGTCTTTACTTATGCATTGTATTTTATTTTTCCATTTGTTTCGAGACATATCATAATTGTAATTGTCTTATTCCATTAGATCTAGATTGTAATAGATTTATTTCCTTATATTTACACCGTCATAGTTTTATTGTATTATATCTAATTAATAAAATAAATTTAATTTCGAGTTACATATTTTCTTTTTTTAATTATCTATAATTACATCCGTGAATTATGGATTTGTTCCGTAAATCACTCCACACAGGATACACTATAAATACATGCTTAAGGCAGATTTTATTCGTGTGTTAGAGGGTAGTTTGAACCTGTTACATTACAGATCTGGTCGATTTAGTGTTACTTTATTTATATCTTAATTCAGTTTGGTGGAGGCCAAACTGAAAAGTCTAGTTCTACTCTTTCTTTGTTATATGAGTTCGTTTGAGGATGAACTGAAATTGATTCGATCTTCTGTGTTTACAGAAATGGAAACAACTAAGCAAGAGAGTACCTCTGTTGTGCTACTCATCGCACCACGAAAAACAATTCCAGGCCTCAAGGGGAAAGCCGGAGAAGTTTTGTGACTTGAATTATAAGAGCTGGCAACATAAGATGTTGTTCTATCTGACCACTCTTGGCTTGGCTCGGATTCTGACTGAGGATCCTCCTTTCATGAAAGAAGGGCATCATGCATCTGTCACGGCTTGGATGCATGGAAGCACTTTGACTTCCTGTGTAAGAACTGTATCTTGATTTTCTTGGAAGACTCCATATATCGGGTGTACTGCTCACAGAAGTCTGCTAAATCCATGTGGCAGGCTTTGGAGAAAAAGTATAAAATTGAGGATGCTGCCTCGAAGAAATTTGCTGTTGTCAAATTAATGGACTACAAGATGGTAGACTCCAAGACTCAAGTTGTTAGTCATATTGAGGAGTTATAGGTGATCATCTTTGAGATCTTGGAAGATAAGATGATGATTTGTGAACACTTCCAGGTTTCTGTTGTGATTGGGAAACTTCCCCACTCTTGGAAGGATTTCAAGAACTATATGATGCACAAGCAGAAAGAGACGACTATGGAAGAGCTAGCAACACTTCTGCGAACTGGAGAGTTGAACAAGAGATCAGAACAAAGCTTTCTAATGGGGAAATCCAAGGCAAATTTGGTTGAAGTTAGCAACAATGGCAAAAAGCATAAGCAGCCTAATCACGGTCCAAGAGGCAGGAAGAAGGTTAAGCAATAGTTCACTGGAAGCTGTTTTAACTATGGATAGCCAGGGCATCGCCAAAGTGAATGCAGTCACGTAGTGCAGGTAAGCCACATGCCCACCTTGAAGTCAAGTGGTGGTGAAGGCAGGCAGAGATGAACTCATCACCGTGGTTTCTGAATGAAACAGCCCAATGGATGAAGGTTCAAGCATTCAGTTTTATCTTGTGTCTTCCACTACATACTATAACACATATAGTTCTAGTTCATTGAGTCAAAGGGAAGTTAGAGCACTCTGTAAGTTCGATGGAGCTTGGATTGTTGAAGTGCCTTTCAATCCAAGACGTAAGCCGTTGAATGTTAGGAGGCAGTTACTACTACCTTGGACACCATACCGGAGAAATGTGTCTTAAGGAAAGAGTAACATACTCGCCTCGGTTTGACTTTACTTATGCATTGTATTTTATTTTTCCAATAGTTTCGAGTCAGATCTATACTGTAATTGTTTTATTCCATTAGATCTAGATTGCAATAGCTTTATTTCATTATATCTACACCATCATAGTTTTATTTTATTAGATCTAATTAATAAAATAAATCTTAATTTTGAGTTACTTATTTCTTAATTTAATTATCCGTAATTAAATCCGTGAATTGCAGATCTGTTCGTAAATCACTCCACACATGATACACTATAACAACATGTCCAAAATCGTGAATTTTAAACTCAAAACCAACACGAATAATCACAAGCAAGACTAGTATCAACATACTACTATCAAGCTAAACAAAGAAGAAATCAACAGACCACAAATACATAGAAAATTGAATGCAAAATGAGTTCAAGTGTTAACTTGCACAGAGGAACACAGAACCTCAATTGCAGGGGATTCTACACTTAGCTATTGATTAGAGCCACTTCTTCTCAATAGCCAATGCTAGAATAAGACTTCAGCTTCAGTTCAAAAACAGGCACCAAAAAGGATAAATTTTAAGTGATTATGGAATGTAGGATTGCTCAAGAAAGAATTCTGAGTTGTTGCGATCCACATTGCGTACGGGTCTATTTATAGCATAGAGGGCATGTAAAACCCTTAAGCTTAAAGAGACCTACAGTTGTCAAACTCCAATTTTAACCGAGCCCTCATTCAACCATGTGTTAAATTTCTGATTTCGGAAAGTCAATTTGGTCAATGTAGCTAGGCTAACTTTGGAAAGTTATTTTTCAAAAAAATGGTTTGTAACAGAAACGGTTCAGCACAAAGAGAAAGGTATTTTGGTGAAGTTGAGTATAGCCTTTTAGGGGTTTATCTATTGTAGAGAAAGGCATTGTAATTATAATGTTTATAAAATGATGATGGAGTATGATGATGTGGTATGGTGGTATTTTGGTATGATTTATATAAAAAGGCTTATAAAAAGTCCTTTGGCTGTGAGAGTTGAATCAAAGTTCTGATTTAAAACAGAAATTGACAATAACAACATGGATGGGAGTTTTGACTACTTGTATATCAATAAAACCAGATTAATCCGACTTACAGATCAAAAGCCGAACCAAAAGCTTTACAATTAGCACATAGGGTTCAAATTTTGATCAAGTCGATTTTATAACTCAGTGACTGATCAAGAGGCCGAAGATCAATATTGGGGTGGTTAATTTGCTATTATAAAAACCGATTAACCACATAATAGCAAATTAACCCATCATTGAACCACTATTCTCAGGATTGACTCAAAGACCGAGACCTCGTAGGGTGGACAGGGTAATGAAATCCATAAGATCATTCCTTTTACAGCACCAAAAGCCTTCGAATCAAGGCAGATGAATCATTCTTATCATCACTCTACACAAAAACAAACGATTAATGCAATATACGAATAATAGTAGATAAAGAAATGGAATCAGAAAGGTAAGGAGCGAAATCACCATTTATTCTCCGAATCAAAGAGGATGAGGAAATGTGTGAGCTTTCATGATTTGTGAAACAAACATGAGAAAAACAACTCAGAATCAAACAGTCATTGCTCGAAATCACTGGAACATGGAAGGAGATGAAAGACAGGTGCAGATTGTCAGGGGTATGAACAATGTGCAATGAATGAGGTATGAATGAAGAAGAAAACGGCTGGAGGATTTGGGGATTTAGGGTTTTCAGAATTGTGGGAATAATGCAAATGAAGTCGGGTTTAGGGGATTTTGATAAAAGGCTCAAGTCAAACTTTGGGTCAAAGGGCTAGATTAAAAAAAATATCAGGCTTTTATTTTAAATTGGAAATTAATTAATTAAATAATTAAACAATGAAATTTGGTAATAAATTTAATTTAAATATTTAATTAAATAATTTAAAATCTGCAAAATAACTTAAACACAAGATTTTCCATATAATGTAAACACTTATGTTTCATGGCTATCAGTAACATAGGTATAATCAAATAAACAATGATAATTATATAACTCGTAAAAAACAAGGATCGTGCAATAAAAAACACTTATACTCAAATAATATTTATAAAATAAAATACTTATAAAAGCTTTAATAGAGGGAATGTTACTTTTGAAAATTAATCAACTTAATTAAACATACCACAAAATATTCAACAATAACATCCCTTTGTCTGAGAGAATGAACAGACTTCAACAAAGCTCAGTGACAATGACCGCAATTATTGCTGAGAACTTTCCATGTTCGATTGGTATAGTTACAGAACAGACTGGTGAACTGACCAATGGTGATGCCGGTAATATTAGTGCACAAGAGTGTGCACAGAAAGTGAATGAAGAAATGTATGTTCTAGAGGTGGAAAGACATAAAGAAACAGAAGTGGCACATGAGTCTCACTCAACCAGACCAAACTCCACTACAAACTCAAGCAGGACAACCAATCGAAACCGAAATTGATCTCCTAAAAGAACATGAACAAAATCAGCCTATGATCACCGTGAAATTAGTACTATAAAGTATATGTTAATTTACCACGAATTGTGCTCAATTACGGAATGATAGATGGATTATTGTATGAAATACTTGTCAATTGCCTATAGTCGGTTCCTTGGTTAGTCATTCTGCATCTATACATTTTATACCGAGATTTTGTAATCTTGTTTAGTGTTATTTGTCAGTACTTTCGGGATGTGCTAAGTCACAGAGCGAAGAGGGACGAATCTGGGCTAAATACGTTGATTGGTCAAGTCATAAAAGTCCGGAAGAAATCTATCGGCCAAGAATCGAAGAAGAGAATTCGAAATCAAGGGCAACTCTAGCCGCAGCTGCGTGACTTGTTGGACAAGAAATCGAAGCCGCCATTTAGAATATTAAGTCGGTTATAGTTTACCTTGCTTTAGTCGGTTTTTACACCTATATAAATGCTGCTCCAAATTGATTATGTATGAAGTAGGTACACAATAGAGGTTTGATAATATACATTATTTACTTATGAAATAAAATTTCTCTTGAGTTTTATTTCATTTTCCTTTGGTTATCTCTTCCAAGCCATCAACTAACTTGAGTCGATCGAGATAGATAAACCGTCATGAGGTATGAATCTTTGAACGTTCATTCAAATTCTTCATTATGGTAGAGTGTTGACTGGTAGCTTCACAGAAAAGCAAAAGATCATCCGCCAAAAATAAATGTGAGAGGGGAGGACCGTTCTTGGAGACTCGAATAGGCTTCCAAATCCCATCATGGACCGCCGAGAAATCAAGTGGCTAAGAGGATCCATTCATAAATCAAACAGGTAGGTGCTAAAGGGTCTTCCTGCCTAAGCCCTCGAGGAGGTTGAAAAGATTCCAAACGCTGACCATTCCAAATAATTTGCGATGTAGATGAAGTAATAGAATGCATGATCAGTTTGATTAGGTTGCTACTCAAAGCCGACTGCATTAAGAATATGACGCATATATTCATAGCTAACCGTGTCATAAGCATTTTCAAGGTCTATCTTAATAATCATAAAGCCCTTTTCCCCTTCTTTCTCTTAAGGTAATGGACTACCTTCTGATCAATAACGATATTGTCTCCTGCTTGCCGTCCCGGGATAAAGCTACATTGAGTAGGAGATACGATCTTACCAATCACTAACCGGAGTCTGTTAGCAATTATCTTGGTCACTAGCTTGTTGATGACGTTAGAGAGAGCAATAAGGCGTAACTGGCTCACAGTTTCAGGTTGGTGAATATTTGGCAGCAAGGTAATGAAAGACTGATTTAAAGATGTAGGATAGATGCTAAACTGGAAGGCACGCATGATGAAATCAGTAACGATTTACCAACAGTATCCCACGATCTCTGATAAAAAATAGGTGGTAAACCGTCTTGACCTAGTGCATTGTAAGGACCC
Source organism: Gentiana macrophylla (assembly GCA_026214975.1). NCBI lineage: Eukaryota > Viridiplantae > Streptophyta > Magnoliopsida > Gentianales > Gentianaceae > Gentiana > Gentiana macrophylla. Next base: position 44,882,756 of record CM047808.1, on the reverse strand, counting down.
ATTTGCATAAGAGCGGCATAAATCTCAGGTGTTGTAACCATCCTGTTAATGAGCCTTCTACCAGAATGATCAAGTCGAATAATGCCCAAATCAGATGGTGGTGTCGTTACATGGCGTCCAGGTGTATAGAGATCAACATAGAATTGCCTCACTAGAATACTAAGCCGAGTGGGATCCGATATCAAATTCCCATCAATGTCTTTGAGTGAGAGAATATTAGACCGGTGACACTTGATTTTTGTAGTAAGATGAAAGAACCTTGTATTTCTCTCACCTTCGGTAAGCCACTTGAGCTTTAATTTATGATGCCAAAAAAGTTCCTCTTGTTTGAAGATGGTGTTATATTCCGCACAAAGCTTTGTTTCCAATTGTGTCAAATAAGTGGAGGGCCGAGTTGCCAAAGCTCAAACCACAGATGCGAGCAAGGCAACGTTTTTTCTGTTTGAAGATATTCCCAAAAGTGTGTTTATTCCATGCCATGACCCTTGTAGCAAAATTTTCAATAGAATTCTCCATATTATTATTACTATACGTCCAAGCAATCTGAAGGACCTCTTGGATGCTGTCAGGCTCAAGCCAACAATGCAGAAAACAGAAATGCGGCTTAGGAATCTAAACAGGGTTACCTCGATCGAATTCTAGTAAAATGGGGTGATGATCAGAATGCGTCTTTGGGAGTTGTTGAATACCACTATCCGGGAATTTCTCTTTCCATAAAAGATTACACAACCTTTGGTAAAGCCTTTGAAATTTTTTGCCACCATTAGGAGTGCCTCCTCACCAAGTGAAGTGTGGACCGAAAAAAGGGATGGATAGCAAATCGCAACTTTGAATCATGTGTCACATATCATCAACAGACGAACCACCAACTGGTCTACCTCATCGTCTGTCAATGCTAAACAAGACTTGGTTAAAATCGCATGTGAGGCTCCAAGGAACCCGAATGTGATTGTTAAGAAGACATATATAATTCCAAAGATCATTTCTCATCGACGCTGAGGGTGAAGCGTATATAAGAGAAATGGCCCAAAAAATAGTAGAGTTCACTGCTATTGCTAAATTCATAGATTGAAAAGTAAAAGAGAGTGGGATTATTTTCAACTTATCAGCATTATAAAAGCACCACAGCATTCCTAAACCAAGAGCTTCTATAGCGAGAAATTTAGTGAAATGAAGCTTCCGAAGAATTCTAAGGCCACGATTGCTATGAACATGAGTTTCCATGAGAAAGAGAATATCTTGCTTATGCAGTGGCACAAGGGAACAGAGATTCGTGAAAAATGTTGAGGAGGCCGCTCCTCGACAATTCCAAGCTAGCACTTTCATTATAACTGAGAAGGTGCATAAGACGAAATAATTATAGGCTCATTTTCCGCCAACAAGGTATCACCAGAATCTGTATCCATAGCACGCAAACTAGTAGTATCCATAATTCCATATCCCTATATGTAGAGTCCGTGGGTGATCCTTAATAGAACTTGCACTGGCCAACTGCATATTCAGTGGTGATATTTGTTGATGTGTGTCCCCAGTCTCCCCATTGAATATGGGATTAACACGTGTATTAACTGGTCCTGATCTGTTGGTAACGTCTCTCAAAGGATGATGGTTATCAGTACACATACCTGTGACCTTTTTGGTGAACTAGTAGTTTCTGACCTTGTGCGAGACGGAGGTCTTGGATGACTAGTAGTCTGTTCCCCTACTTTGAAGCTTTTAGATAAAGAAGTTGCCTTCCCTTTAGATGTTTCACGCACAGTTGGTTTGGTGCCTGCAATTGGTAAGTTCTGAATATTGTGTTGCACAGTTTCCACACCAAGGAAATCATCTTTAAAAGAGTCCCCTTGTTCCTCATCTTCCAAAATTGTAAATCTAGAACCAGTAGATTGAGAAGTATCATTGGGGCCATTCCCTTCCAACGTTATCGTTATCAAAGACTACATTTTTATACCCCTGATTCTCCTCATTCGAATGTTATGCATCTTTACTTACTATTTTTGTTGCGTGGAGGGGGAGGTCTCCGTTCTACTTGCTTGCCATGATTTACAGAATCACCATCATTCCCAGTTTGTTTGGCTGGACACAGATCACTATTGTCGCCATATTTTCCGCAATTAAAGCAAATGAAGTTTAACCCCTCATATTCAACGCAGTAGGTAATATGTATGGTCATTTAAATCCAAATTAGAAATCAGAGGTTTTGTTAAATCCACCTCCACGCATAGTCTAGCAAATCTGCCATAAGCAACGGTAGAAGTGAAAGTATCGAATTTCACAGGTCTCCCCATATATTGTATCACACGAAGCAACAATTCGTCCGAAAAATGTATCACACGATTCTGGTGGAAATCATCATTGCGCCAATACCAGATGCTAGTTGGACGACAAGAGCGTGAGATACACCTTTGATGATCGCACTGCACCTCAAGAGCTCGATAGATCTCGGGGGCTTATGACGATACCGAATATCGCACATCCACGCCAAGCGTCACGAGATAGTCCTCCCGAACAAGAATAAGGGATAGCCCAAGGGTCGAATTACGATTTGAGGCATCGGCGACCGACGTGATCAGAGAACCGAGACGATAGGGCCCATCTCGATACCGAAGTCGAAAAGTTCGGGTGCGGACAAAGTCCACTCTAGAGACGCAGCCCATTATCCATGCCATCTTGCGTAAGTGGGTAAAGCGTATAAAAGCTTAGTAAAAGCCCAAAGGGCTAATATCAGATTTTACCCAAACCGACATGGTTTAGGGTTAGGGTAATGAACTCTCTATAAATATACACTTCCGCGAACTACGCGTGACTTCGATTCCTGAACACAACAGATACGTGAAAGCAACCCGAGAGAGACTTCTTGCAGCCGATCTAAAATCACCCCAAAATCATCCTCGATTCGATCATTCCCAGATTAAATTGATAGAAATTATACACGTGACAAATCCAAAGATCGCTACTAGTGATTATCTCCTGGTAGAGGAACCTCCAAAATTCAATTGTATCATGCTTAAGCATATTCACGTTAAGGCAAAAGTCGAGCCAACTCGGAATGTGTGAAAATGAATTGAATTCATGCCATAAAGCTTGATGTAGTCAATCCAGAATTCATGCCACCTTGACTGTAGTCAATCCAAAAAATCTGCTAATTATGCATAAAACTTGAACAAAAGAAGCAGCAGCATCAACACACTACAGTCAAGGTGGCTTTGCTTCTTCCCCCTCCTTCTTCTTCTGTTCCTTTTACACATTAATTTCTCATCAATCGTATGCTTAGATTTCCGTATTTAATTATAACTACAACAGACCAGTAACCATTCTATTTTTCTGCAATTTCCAATTCGGCACCGGCGAAGAAACAAGACTTGTTTCTCCGGCTACTGCTATCAACAAAGCTTGTTTACACAAACATACCCATCAAGTTTTTATTTCCTAAAATGTAAACATGAAAGACAAATATTTTAGATAAATTGAACTCTAAGAAACAATTTGAATGCACTATTCAATTACTATTTCACCAACCCAAGGCCCAAAGCAAATTTCCATAACAGAGCTTTATTTCACACTGTCATAGCTCACAAAGGGTATCACAGGAACGACGCCACATCAGGTTCCAGATCCACTAAAAATGAATTCGGTGACGATTCGAGCAACAACGACTTCAACTTTTCTTCAATTTGAGATGCATTTATTTCCGACGGATTTGTTGGGGGTTTGAAGGAGGTGGGATGGCGGCTATGTGTGGAATCAACGAAGATAAAAATGACGTGGGATATTCATCGGAATGGATAATAAGTTGGAGCAAGGTGGCTTCAGTGTAGAAAATCCAGTTGGATTCACTATTTTCTAGGACTAAGAAGACAACAATGAGGATGTTGGAGGTGTGAGAGGCTAGAAATCAATCCTTTAATTAAACGCCTCAAGCAAATAGCAGCGGTGCTGTGGTAGAAGAAAGCCGGCGAGATTACAATATAGGGGCAAATTAGTCCAGTGGAATTAATTTTTTCCTTATTGCAACTAAAAAAAGTTGTGTGGATTAGAACTAAATAAAGGCTCAAAAGATGGATTTATACCTAATTTTTCCATAAAATATAATTCCCATAAACTCTTCTTCCCCAAGGACCCATTTCTCATTCTTCCACTTCTTCTCCAAAACTCATCCTCTCAAATCTCATCACCATGCTGCAAGAGAAATGAAAATTTTCTTTAATTAGATGCATTCAAACACAGACACAAGAATGTAATGCTAGAAGAAAAATTTTATGGTGCAACCGTTGTATGAAGGTTGTACCAAGTGGCATACTTTACCACCTTTCATTTCTAACCTCTCACACACGCCAAAAAGTGTAGACATGTGAAAGAGTTAAAAATGATGAATTACAAAAAGATGCCACTTTGCATAACCTTCCTACAACCGCTGCATGACCATAAAATCACTCAATGCTAGAAGGAATATTCTTACGGTGAAATTGCTACATACTTACATAATTTGGCTAAACAGCTGATGATTTTGGTGGTGGGAGTGTTAAGAAAGATCCTTCTGGCAGAACAAATTTCAGGGGTTAATATTTCTTAAAAAAAATCAAATTTCAAAACATAGCAGAACAGGGGAATGGTACCTGGAGTGGGTCGGGTCGGGGCAAATTTGTGACCGTCAAGAAGAGATAACCAGAATTTAGTATCCATGAGTGTATCTTCGTCAGTGATAAATTTATAGTATAGCGTATATACACACCTTAGAATCCTACGCGATCAATAAAAAATATCATGTTCACACTGTCTGTTCACCCTAATATCGTAATACGCCTTTAGGTGGAGCGTGAAGGTCACAAACACGCCACGTGCACAGAAGAAACTCATACTGCTTCTTGCCCAAAGCTTTGGTAAAGATATCCGCCAACTACACCTTCGTAGGAACATATAATGGAATGATAAAACCATCAGTGATAGCATCACGCCCGAAATGACAATCCGCCTCAATATCCTTCGTGTTTTCATGAAAAATAGGATTCTAAGCAATATACAATGCCAAATGACTATCGCAGGACACGCAAATGCCGGGGGGATGTCAAACCCCAAGATCATTAAGGAGTTGCTTAAGTCATTTCAACTCACACGTGAGGGGCCATGGAACGATATTCAGCTTCCACAGATGAACGAGAGACTGTCAATTGTTTCTTAGACTTCCAGAAGATGGGTGAAAGGCCCAGGAATACAAACCACCCACTCAGGGAACGACGAGTCAAAGGGCAACTTGCCCAATCAGAGTTGTGCCAACCTTCAAGGAGTAAAAAATTGTCGGATCGCAAAAGAAGTCCCTGACCAGGTCTCTTCTTCAGATAACGAACCAGCCACAATGCGTCGTCCCAATGCTCAATACGAGGTGCCTGCATAAACTGAGACAAAATATGGTGAGAGTAGCCCAAATCCAGTCGAGTAACACCGAGATAAAGAAGACGACCCATCAAGCGTCGATACTTCTCGGGATCATCCAACAACGGTCCCTCAGATAACGCCTGTTTGTGATTCTGCTCGATAGGAAATTCTACGGGCTGGGCACCTATAGGCATGTCTCATAAAGAATATCAGGTGCGTATTTGCGTTGACTCAAAAATATCACCTGTTTGTTGTGGGAAACTTTCAAGCCAAGGAAGTATTTAAGGAGTCCCAAATCTTTCATTTTAAAACACTTTCCCAAATATTGTTTAAAAATACTCAGAGCCACTTTATCATTGCCGGCCACGATCATGTCATCGACATATATACACAGGAACATAGAGCTCAATCTCTCCACAATGTAGACAAAAAAGCGAATGGTCCGAATAGGATTGACGAAATATGTATTCCATGAGAGAGGAAGCACGCTTGGGAAACCAACAATGCGGTGCCTGTTTTAATCCATAAATAGACTTCCGCATCTGACATACCAAGTTCGAACCCTGTTTCTCGAACCCCGGAGGAATCCGCATATAAACATCTTCCTGCAAATCCTCATGCAAAAAAGAATTATGAACATCCATTTGATGAATGTCCCAGTGCTTAGCCGTAACTACCCTAAAATTTTACGTACAGTCACCATCTTTGCCACCGGAGCAAAATTTTCAGTATAGTCAATCCCTTCAATCTGTTGATTCCCAAATGCAACTAATCGGGCTATCAGTCGTTGCAACATTTCACGTTCAGCATACTTCTCCGTATACACCCATTTACTCCCAATTCCTTTTTCCCAGAAGGTAAGGGTTGCAATTCTCACGTTCCGAGATCTTTCAATTCCCGAACCTCATCAACCATGGCATTATGCCAACCCTCATGTTTAACCGCCTCTTTAACAGGGTATTACCTACGATGATTGTTGCGAGATACTTGCGATGCTTGTTAGAAAAAGAATCATAATTGATATAATAAAGGATAAGGAGTACCTGAGGATGCAGATGGAGCGAATGAGCATGCAGTTGGACTTTTCTTTCCCACGAGAGTATGTGTAACAAAGTCTTGAAACCGAGAGTTATGAATCTTCTATTGCCGTCCCCTCCCCAATTCTTCTACATCTTTCACAACTGGTTGAGGGGGTGGTGATGCCTCTTGAACAATTTTGTCATCCTCGTGGGGTAGAAGAATTTCATCAAAGCCATAAAATCCAAAAATACTATTTCAACCTCCCTTTTATTCAACAGTAGATAAACCCAAACAGAATGGGAAAAATCATCAACAATTGCTAGGAAATATATGGCCCCACATGTGGAAGGTACCTTATACAGACTCCATAAATCACAATGAACTAACTCAAACATTCGAGTAGCATGGCTTTCACTAAGGGAAAATTGTTCACATGGTTGTTTTGCCCGAAAACTAACTTCACACCCATTTTTATTCAAATTTCTTGAAACATTAATATTTGGAACCTGCCGTAAGACCCTTCTGAGGGATGCCCCAATCGCCGGAACCATAATTCCATCGACTTTCCACTATCAATGGCATGAACCTGAGCATCTGGAATGCCTGAGAAATAAAAAAAAAGTCCATCCACAAGCTCACATAGTCCAATCAGCTTCCTCATCGCTCGGTCTAGCATAATAGACAAATTTTTCATGAATTGCATCGTACAATGATTGTCATCCAAAAACTTTGTAACCGAAAGCAAGTTACAAGTCAAATTTGGCACATATAACACATTTCCTAATTTTAAATTTCTTGGTAATATCACACTGCCCTTATGCGAAGCATGCGAGGTAGTGCCATCTGGTAGGACATTCGGGCATTTATCAATATCTCGAATATCTATCAAAGTTGAGCAGCTGGTTACATGATGCGTCGCTCTTGTTTCGATAATCCATGATGACTGAGTTGATATTCGATCTTTCGGTTTAGGTAATTTGACCAAATCAAGGATGCTTTGCCATTATGGTGGGTTGACATTGGAAAGCCTTCTTGCTCAGAAATGTTGATCTTTTCATTCACAACAAACATCTTCTCACCAAAATAAACCCTATACATCGATTTCACAAAAAAAACACCAAAACACAGCAGTCTGGTCACGGGTTTATTCAAAGAGATTGAACCGTCTAAAAACAATTTTCACCGTTCAGATTGTAGGAAATAAAGAGGCGAACGGGCCCACAAAATTTCATCATGATCGGAGTCCGTTTCAAAATCCGATCGTAGCCGGAAATTTTCTACTGTAACAATACACAGCATTTCGGTCACGGGAAATTCCACAAAAATTGAACCGTTCATACATGACCGATAATCATTGATGTAAAAGTATATTGGGTCGATTGTCGTGACAGTATAATTTTCCTTATTTTTAAAATAATAGAAATTCAAAAATTTATCATATACATACTCCGGATTCCGGAATAGATTTGAGTAGACTAGGATACAACGGAAGTACGCCTCATGCCTTCTAGAAGTACTACCTCCCTTCCTTGACTTATTACTAATACTAGCTACCTTTCTTGATCACAGTGGCTAGGGACAGATTCTAGGCCTTATTATTATTAATAAGATTTGCTATGTAGCTCAGGATTGACTCAGTTGTACTCCCCGCCAGTGTAAATTGGGAGCCCACACCGGAGTGATCGATGGCAGCTATGGAAGAGTGACCTTATGCGGCTTAAGGCGCGATAATGTGATACATATGATTAAAATATTTGGTAAGTAGTTGAAAAATTAAGTATCCCCTCCGGTACGGCACCATCATGTGCAAGTATATTGCACAAAAACGACGTCGTTATAATGCGTACTTAATAAAAAGAAATTTTTTTTATCAAATGACATAGTTTTGATGATAAACACTTGTACTGTAGTCTCTAATACTGTATACTTAGAATGGAAGAAACAAGGTCCTTAGGACATGGCCTAATGGTAAAGGGTTTGGGTGCCTTAAAAGGATAGCTGGACCAGGAGCTAGATAGTGGAGGTTTGAATCCCGTAAATGGACAACTTCTTTCAGTATGTTTGGTATAATAGCAATTCTTTTATCATTTTCTTCATAAATGGGTGTGCTCTCAGGACTTTCGATTACAGTTCAGTTTCGGTGTAAAATCCTCAATTCATCTATCATTTTCTTCATAATGTTGTTCATTTATGTCAATTGTGTTAGGAACATTTTATTATGTTTTGATGATGGCTATACTAGCTATTATAGCAAGCATAAAATAAGTTAGAAATCTCTATATAAGTCTTTACTTAAAGTCTGACATGTTGTATAAGTTGAGTCAGACAAGTATTGTACTAATTAGTAGGATGACTAAGTAAAACAGAAATCCGGCAGAGTAAGAGCAGCCAAGTACCAGTAGAGAAGCATGAGTACCAGCAGAGAAGCATGAAGATATATGGTCTGACTTATAACCAGAGAAGTCTGTGATGACCTTGGATAAGTCTAAGTTATATTTCAAGTGATGAAATTCATTGTTTAAATATGGTGTACACTGATCTCACTCAAATCAAGGATCAGTGAAGTACAAGGACTCTTGAAAGATCAAAGAAAGAAAGAAAGCAGTGAACCGGCAGAGTAAATTGTCTACCAGCTTAGTAAAGAAGAAGCAGTAAAGAAAGATCTAATCAACTAAGTCAACCGGTCAATTAAATGATCAGCCGATTAAGGTATATCATCTATACTTGTTTTCAGAACGTGTGAATAATCAGAAGATCAAGCATTGAATGCACGATCAACTAAGAATCAATCAAGGACGGATTTTGTGATAGACGTTTGAATAAATTCCGAATCACTGAAATCAAGAAGAATACAATCAAGGGGGAATCAAGAATTAAATCAAGGATTATTCCCCACATTAAATAGCCAATGGACGGAATTCAAATCAAGGATTATCAATGCTAAAAATAGAAGGCATAGTCAAACAGAAAGAAAAAAGATCGAATTACATAAGAACAAGCAGAAACTCTGTCAATTTGAAAAGCCTTCTATCTGAACTCAAAGGACACATCTAGAGATCAACTCAGCAATCAGAGCTAAAATTCCACATCAAGCACTGAGATTGATCAACCAAATCTATGAATCCAATTCACACCAGTCAAGCAATTGAATCAGAGCCATCTGAGAAGCAGTTGTGTTTGTGATTGATGCTGAAGAATTTGTTCCTAAGAAGCAGTTTTGAAGACTGAGTCATTGAAGCTTTTGAAGTCAAGGAGTGACAGTCTTGTAGATTGTGAAGCTTGTGTAGCCAAGGACAATCTTGCTATTGTATCAGTGAAAACAATTGTGAATTCCTCCAATCATCACAAGAGAAGAGTGGATTAAGGGATTACACCACCCTGAACTACTATAAACCTTTGTGTCTATTTACTTTCAGCACTTTAATTTACTGCACTTACTTACTGCATATTTTATACTCTGTGTGTGCATAATCTACTTTGAAACAATTTTAAAAGAAAAGACTTATCTACTGCCCAAAAGTTTTTATATTGAGAAAAGTTTTGAAACTCCGGTATAGTCATTCACCCCCCTTCTGACTATACTTTTACCATTCTCTGGGACCAACAATTGGTATCGGAGCTGTGTTCCTAGTATCAGAACTTGTTCAGATCTGATTTCTGGTAACAAAGAGATCACATATTTTCAAAGTAGTTTTCAACTATGTGCTTTCTAAATATATCTCTTATTTGTACTTATGGATTCCTCAAATTTCATGTCTAAAGTACTATATTCAATGTTAATAATTTTGATGAATATAAAATATGGATGCTGTCTCATCTTGCAGCAACTCATGAGGAGATGCTGGATGTAATCAATGATGGCCCAATCAAGATCACAACTGTGATAGCCATAGGAGAAGATCAAGGAAAGGAAATAGACAAACTCAAGAAAGATTGGACCAAGGATGACAAAAGAAGTGCAAATCTCGATTTTTTTTCAAAAGACATGATCTTGAAGACCCTAGACAGTAATTTGTTCATAAGGATCAAAGACTGCAAAACAACAAAGGAGATGTGAGATAAATTAGCACTGGTCAATGAAGGATCAAAGGCAGTCAAGGAAAACAAACTGTCTGTTGCAAAACAGAAATTTGAAAACTTCACAATGAAGACTGATGAATCCATTGATCAAATGGATAACAGATTTTCAAGCATCATCAGTGCACTGCAATAACTTGGACATACATACCCACAGAAGGAAGTTTATCTGAAAATCTTGAATGGTCTACCTGAAATATGGAAGATCATCACATCAGTACTCAGAGGAACAATAAATCTTGCAAATACCAATACTTTGACTCTGATGTCTCAATTAAAATCTTATGAATTTGAGTTAAACGGTGAAGACAGTGCACCAGCAGAGGCACACAAGGCCAGTGAACTTAATGTACCCTAACAAAGCTAAACAGTTGAGACAAGCAGCACAGAGACACATGAATTAAAAGAACAAATTTCTTTACTAATTAAACGTTTTGACAGGTTTAGCAAAAAGAAACAATTCAAGGGAAGTTCATCATCAAACAAGAAGTCAAGCTCAAGCAAAGACATGAAGAAAAAAGATGATGAATATGGATGTTTCAATTGAAAGAAGAAAGGTCACTTCAAGGCGGATTGCCCTGAAGAAAAAGACAAAGATGAGGAAAAGAAGAAGTACAAAACAACAGAAAAGAGAACGAGCAAGAAGGCACTTAAAGCAGAAACCAATAGTGAAAAGAATGAAGAATCATCTGATACTGATTTAGATGATGTTGAATCTAACAGCTCAGACAATGACAAAGCATATCTATGCCTTATGGCTAAGGACGCTGATGAAACAGAGGTAATATCTAGTTCATTGTTCAGGCCATATTTATATGATTATTAATGGTGTATTTTATTATTATTTTTTTCCCACATTTGCATAATTTACATGAGAATTAAGGGTTTAAGTGTAATTATTTAATAAAGATGATTTTAAGAGGGTTGTATGCAAAATTGATGATTTTAAGTGTTTAATTTAATGGAATTATTATTATTTGGATTTTATTACATTTTTGCGTTGTTTATTTATCATGTAGGAGTTAATTTTCGTGCATATAATGAGGATAAATGAAGCTCAAGTCGAATTATAAGAGATAGTGTTGGAATTGGCTTGAAGAAATTGGATGAGGATGAAGAAATCAAGTTCAAGTCGATCCAGACGGAGTCCAGACGAGCGTCCATCTCCCGTCCATTATGAACGGGCGTTTGGTGAAATGGAACGTGCGTTCAAGTGCCAAAATCGTAATGAGAGAGTCCAAGCCGAGTGAACGAACGTCCATTGAAGCGCATTTAACGCCCATTGAAGCGTCCGTTGCCGACTTAGTCATAACCGACTTAAAACTCTATATATAGCAAAGCAAATTTCTTAACCCTAATTCATACCACATAATTGAGATCGCAATTTTACACCAAAAAGCATGCCACATGCCTTTTACACAGAGATGAATTTCTCCAATCCAGCAATCTTGTTCACCATGATTGTTGGCTAGAAACCTTGCGGTGAGTCGACGGAGGAAGCTTATCAACAACAAAACCAACTAGAGAGTTCGATGCTTATGTGTAGTGAGTTTATTTCGTAGTTTTCATTACTTTGGATCTGCTTTTGTATTGTTTAAGTTTTATTGAATTAAGATTTGATGAAACGATCTATGTTTAATTTATGCTTGAATAAATTTATGAAAGTATGTTTATTTAAGTTCTCTTTTATTCAAAGTAATGCATCTAATTGTGTTTTAAGAGATTATGCATGATTAGTTGAGTAAGAGCTTGGAAACAATCTCGTGATCCTGCTTTTGATTGCATGTTTAGTTTGTTTGAAAAGACAAACGAAACCTTAGGAATTTGATTAAAGATATTTGATTGAATTCGTGATAAATCACTACTAAAAACTATGTCTTTTAATCACCGTCTAGTTGGATTGTTGGTTGATAAGTGGAGTCCAAATACTTTGCCGTGTTTTCCTTTACTTGTTTGAATCAAATCGTTTGCATAAGTTTAGTTTAAGTTTTAGTTTTTAAACCTTTAGATTTCCTGCAACTTTTCTGCAATTTTCTGTTCTGATCGTAGTTGGACGCTCGTCCTCAATAGCGAACGCCCGTCCGATAGATTTCGTTTCAGACGCTGCTCACTTTAGTGAACGCCGTCCGTATTATTTTCTTCTTTTTTTTTTTTTTTTTTTTTTTTTTTTTTTCCGCTTGTTTTATTTCTGCTTTAGTTTTAATTCTTAGGTTTAGGTTTTAGTTAGTTTCAACTTTAGTTTAGATAGATAATTGTGACATAATCGATATAGATTTATATTTGAATTCGATAAACGCTCCATTCCCTTAGACGACCGTTAACATCCTTTACTACAGATCCTTATACTTGGGGTGTTTCGGTATTATAAATTGTAAAACTAGTTTTTACCGAACAAGTTTTTGGCGCCGTTGCGGGAATCGGTTTCGTTGTCGGATTCTTTTAGTATAAATTTTTATATCGATTATAATTTTAATTGTAGTTTTTAATTTTAGGATTACATTTATTATCCTTTTATTTTATTTGATTTTCTTTCAATTATTTTCCTTACTTTTTATAGCTTAGATCTGCTTTCCGTAATTATAGATTTGTTTTATTTTGTTTCCATAAGTCTTTTCGCTTTTATATTTTTTTTTTTTTTTTATCTCGCTTTTAATTTCGTAACCTTAGTTTTTAGGTTTTCGATCTTCAACGAAGCGCTTCAACAACTTGAACGCCCGTCCACCTCAATTCGCCCTCTCGAACGAACGCTCATTCAATCAACGAGCGTTCGCTTCAACTAACGCCCACTAACACCGGGCCGCCGCCTCACTGCTCAATCATCACTTCTTTTCTTCTTCTCTTTTCTTCTCTTTTCTTTTCTCCTCTAAACCATCTAATCTTTTCTAAACTCGTTCTAATCAACCCCAAAGGGTTGATTTCTTCCTTTCCTTTCTTCCGGTTTATGCAAACGAAAGTAAGAAGGGACTTCGATCTTTGATCCCGAGCCCGAACGATCTATCCTTAGAAGAAGGCTTTTCCTCGATTTGGACAAAATGGCGGATCAAGATCCACCAATTCCAAATCCCGATCCCCAAGCTCGCTTAAATTTACTCCTTCAACAAATGCAAGCTCTGCAAAGAATAAAGCAGAAATCAAGCAGTCGGGCATAAATCAACAACTTCAACAATTCCGCCAAAACCAAATTTTAATCAGTTGAACCAGGACCCCTACACTCCATATCTTAATCAAGATTTTCTCGAGGGACATAGACCTATTCGTCCACCTGATATGGGGGGAGTAAATTTCGACCTTAAAAATGGAGTAGTTGCACTAGTCCAAAATAGCTCTTTCCATGGCACTGCTCAAGAAGACCCGCACGACTTCTTGTCCACATTCGTACAAATCTGTGAAGCAGGCCATTATCCTGGTGTTGATTCTGAGATCGTAAAGTTGAAGCTATTTCCTTTTGCTTTAAAAGGTGAAGCAAGCAGATGGTTTAAGTCGTTAGCACATCATTCCCTCCATACATGGAATGATGTCAAAAGAGCCTTCGCTCTTAAGTGGGTTTCACCAGGCAAGATTATGGAGATGAAACGGGAAATAGCTACGCTTGAGCGATTTGGAGGATGAGACTGCATGGCAAGGCTTGGGAGAGATTAAATCTGCTGATGAGGAAGTGCCCCAATCACGGATATGATAGACATGAGTTGTTGGAACTATTTTACAGAGGAGTCTCTCAACCTAATAGAGACTATCTTGACTCCACAGCCCATGGATCCTTCTTTGGGGGAGGTGATGAGACTACCTACAGAGTGGCTGAGACCATCGCCAAGAACAATATGTGGTCGACTCCTAAGAAGACCGATATTGTTAAGAAAGAAGGTACTGCAAGCAATCCTGATACACAACTGTTGGTTGCTCAGATGGAATTGATAAGCAAGCAGCTGGCCAATCTTCGATGCACCTTCTAATTCAAATTATCTTGAAACACAAAGGTGGACCGAGATGACGGAGGAGGTAAACTTAATGGATAATCAAAACCAACCCTTCCGAAACTTCAACCGTAACTAACTATTCAGATTTCAAAGACAAAACTTCAATCAAGCCAAGTTACCACCGGCCCTTCAAATTCGAATTCTTTCAACTCGAACTATCAAAGGCCGCCTCGAACTCCCAAAGGCCTCAAGGTGGTCGGAATCAAACTCGTAACAACAATCATACCACCTCATGTGTCCTCAACACAAATTCGATGAGTCGGTAGACATGGTGAAGACTCGCCTACTAGTGTTAAAGCAATTGAGAGACAAGTTGGTCAAATGGCGGACTCAATAGCAAGCAGACCTCACGGTAAACTTCCGAGTTATACCGAGAGAAATCCGAAAGTCGATGTGAATGTTTGCACCGCCATTACACCTCAAATGAGTATGGGCAAGAAGAGGAGTTGAACGGGCAACTCGAGAAGTGGTAAGAAGGCTGGACCCGGAAAGATGTCGGGAATGAGTAGCCCCTCCCGACGCCATGAGTTCAGAGAGGGAAATCGAAAATCACATGCCGAAGAAAGCAACGATGAGGAGGAGCTTAGTGACAATTCTTCGGAGGGCGACAATGATTCTGATGAAGAGGAAAGGAAGGAGAGTCAGGAGGCTATACCCCTGACTAAGAAAAAGGAAGAAAAGTTTGTGAGATGGAAGGATAAGGAGGATGAGGCGATAAAGAATCAGGCCACGAAGAATGATAAAGCCCTTCCTTATCCACCGAAGAGCAAGGAGAGAGCCTCGCCAAAGACAAGCAAAGATGATGGGGTGAGGAGGATACTTAGGGACACTAAAGTGAGTATGCCCTTAGTGAGGTATTGTCCAAATGCCTAAATGTACTAAGTATCTTAAAGAATTCTGTGGGAGCAAGAGAAAGCTTCAGGATGGTCAAGAAGTGTTTCGAGAAGATTGCGCAATGGTTTCACAAAAGCGAGGTGACCCCTGGCGAACCTTCAATCTCCTGTGAGATTGAAGGCCATTTGTTCGAAAATGTTTTATGCGACTCAGGGGCCTCCATCAATGTGATGCCATTAAATGTATGCAAGAAGCTCGGGCTAGACAAAAGAATGCGAGAACGCCCCATTTCTCTTTAGATGGTAGACAAATCTAGTCGCATCAGAGTCGGTTGTGTAGCTAATGTTCTCCTTCAAGTTGAACATTTGGTCTTCCCTACCGACTGGGTTATCCTAGATTATCCACCTGATAAGGAAATGCCTCTAATTCTAGGCCGAACCTTTTTGGACACTTCCAATGCTCTCATCGACTTCTGCAAAGGAAAGATTACTCTTAGAGTCGATGATACATCCGTCACCTTCACACGAGGGACAAGTCCTGAAAGAGCCGTAATTGATGAAATATCGTTTGTCGAAGCTAGATATGAGGACGGAGGAGATGCCTATTATGAAGATGCAATGGAGCTTACAGAGATAGGTGTTTTCGACGTTATTAAGGATCAAGCTGACTGCGGACCATCTTCTGATTCATTGCAGGCCGTAGTCACTGACGAGTCATCTTCATTCACTCATACTGAGCCTCATTATTGAGTTAGAAGCATGGAGAGGCTCAAAGAACAAACGATGATTTCAAAGAGTCGACTAAGGAAGACTTTACCCGGGTGAAGAGGAAGCTTTGATGGGTAGTTGGGACGGCGTAGACTTTTGGAGAGAAGCTACCCATTGGGAAGTTGATGATTGGGAAGAGCTAGCGTAAGAGCTTAAAGACGAGGAGTTGAGAAAATGATCAATCATGAAAGGAAGGGAGCGGTGTTGACCGGAGGATTTCTATGGATGATTTGGTCCACTACCTTCCGGGGTTGAGCCTCGGGAAGATGAGTTATTCTTCACCAACCACCCCAAGCTCACAAAGAAAAAGGTGGCCCATTAAAGTCTAGCATTGAGCAACCACCTACCGATTTAGAGCTTAAACCGCTTCCAAAACACCTTAAGTATATCTTTCTTAAGGATGGAGATAAATTGCCTTTGATCATTTCTTCAAACTCGACTAAGAGCAAGAAGCACACAGATATAAAGTGCTTAAGAAAAACATCCTCGCTCGGTTGGCAAGTGGGTGATATCCGAGGATCACCTGCACATATGCATGCATAAAATCCGAACGGAGGAAGGAGCTAAAGGTAAGACAACCTCGGCCAAGGCTGAATCCGCATATGCAAGAGGTTGTCAAGAAGGAGGTTATAAAGTGGCTCGACATGGGAATCATCTATGCAATCGCCGATAGCGAGTGGGTCAGCCCTACTCAAGTTGTGCCAAAGAAGGGCGGTATTACGGTTGAAAAGAATGAAAAAGGGGAGGAAGTTGCACTACGTCTCGTGACTGGCTACAGAGTCTGTATCGACTATCGTAGACTGAATGAAGTCACTGCAAAAGATCACTTCCCCTTACCCTTCATTGACCAACTAATTGAAAGACTGAGTGGTCACAAGTATTATTGTTTTCTCGATGGATACTCTGGTTACTTCCAGATAGCCATCGACCCCAATGACCAAGAGAAGACCATGTTTACGTGTCCATCTGGTACTTTTGCTTTTCGTAGAATGCCATTCGGTCTATGCAATGCACCCGCGACTTTTCAACGGTGTATGTTGGCCATTTTTGATGGACTTGTTGAGAAATGCATGGAAGTCTTCATGGACGACTTCTCAGTCTACGGCGATAGTTTTGATGAAATTTTAGAGAACCTAGATATGGTACTCCAACGCTATGCGTTGAGAAGAATCTGGTGCTTAACTGGGAGAAATGCCATTTTCTAGTTGATGAAGGAATAGTTTTGGGACACAAGGTGTCCAATGCTGGCATTCAAGTTGATAAGGCTAAGGTTGAAGCCATTGAAAAGATGACGTACCCAAAAACAGTGAAAGAGGTACGAGGTTTTCTAGGACATGTTGGCTTCTACCGGCGTTTCATTAGAGACTTTTCTACGATTGCCAAGCCTTTATCAAATCTCTTGAAAGAAGATGTCGATTTCTTGTTCGATGCGAAGTGCAAGGAAGCTTTCAATTGTTTGAAAGATAAGCTTATCAGTGCCCCTATTTTAGTAGCACCTGACTGAACCAAGCCTTTCGAATTGATGTGTGATGCCTCTAATTATGCCGTGAAGCGCAGCTTTTAGGACAAAGAGTTGATAAAAGGTTCAGCCCATCTATTATCCGAGTCGCACTTGAACCCGGCTCAATGCAATTATACTACGATCGAGAAGGAATTCTTAGCCGTCGCCTTTGCCATTGACAAGTTTAGAAGCTATCTTCTAGGGTCTCAAGTGATTGTATGGACAGATCATGCAAATTTTACGCTACCTTATGGATAAAGCGGATGCCAAACCAATGTTACTTAGATGGATTTTAATTCTACAAGAGTTTGACCTTGTGATTAAAGATAAGAAAGGTAGTGAGAATATTGTGGTCGATCATTTATCTCGCTTAGTAATGAGGGTGCGTAAAATCACAATGATATAGGCATTGATTTTCCGACCGAGCAATTGATGAAGCTTGAAACGGTTAGGCCATGGTATGTCGATTACGTCAATTACCTAGCAAGTGGTCATCCGAAGATATGACGATCGTGAGAGGAAAGTTCTTTCTCGACCTTAAATATCTCGTATGGGAAGATCTTTATTTGTTCAAGGTCCGTAAGGATGGTTTGCTTCAAGGTGTGTTCCCGAGCATGATCGGTGGGATATCCTAGAACAATGCCACAAATGTCCTACAGAGGTCACTATGGAACACCAAGACGGTTGCAAAGATTCTTCAAGCCGGATTCTACCGGCCGACTCTGCTTAAAGACGCAGGCCTTTTGTAAAGGTTGTGATAGGTGCCGAGAACAACAGGAAGGCGAGTAGTCGGATGGAAATGCCACTTAAGCCCATTCTTGAATGCGAAGTTTTCGATGTATGGTGCATAGATTTTATGGGACCCTTTCCATCCTCATGTGGTAATAAGTATATCCTCGTCTGTGTGGATTATGTTTCAAAGTGGGTCGAGGCCATAGCTACTCAAACTAATGATCACAAGGTTGTAAAGAAATTCTTGCAAAAGAATATCTTTACTAGATTCGGGCCGTCCGAGAGCTCTCATTAGTGATGAAGGTACTCACTTTTGCAATGCGCCGCTTGACAAGATCCTTGAGAAGTATGGTGTCAAACATAAGATTGGTACACCATATCATCCTCAAACTAGTGGCCAAGTCGAGGTAAGCAACCGGAGCCTGAAAAGAATTTTGGAGAAGACCGTGAACAATAATAGATCTAATTGAGTCTTAAGTCGGATGACGACATGGGCCTATCGTGATCGCATTCAAGACCCCGATGGGCACGCTACCCTTCCAAATGGTCTATGGCAAAGCTTGTCATTTACCTGTCGAACTTGAACACAGAGCTTTCTGGGCAATTAAATTCTTAAATTTTGATAGCCAACTCTGTGGGGAGAAAAGGTTGTTACAGTTGAACGAGCTCGACGAATTCAGACTCAGAGCATACGAGAATGCTAAACTCAGCAAGGAGAGAACTAAGATACTCCATGACGCTAAGATCAAGGACCGAGAATTCAAGGTTGGTGAAATGGCTTTACTCTATAATACCAGACTTCATTTGTTTCCTGGTAAGCTAAAGTCTAGATGGTCTGGTCCATTTGAGATTCTCGAGGTTAATCCAAGTGGAGTAATTACTTTGAACGGGTATGGTAATCAAGCTTTTAAAGTGAATGGCCATCGACTTAAGAAATATTTTGGGCAACCAAAGGAAAAGCCTGAGATTCTTTATTTCCAAAGAAGAGATGAGATCACAGATGTCCCGATTTGTGAAGAGATTCCATCTTATTTCTTTGAGTCGATGATGATGACGCTCCTATATCCACCCGTAAGGTACCTTCTGCTTGAGACTTCGATCATACCACTATGTCTATGCCTATCGTATGCAAGAACAAGAAGAAGAGAGTCGAGTCAGTAGTTTGGAGAGAAAGTTTAATGATCTTATTGCGCACTTGACTTGTTGTTGTGGTGAAAATCATTTCCGCCTAGTAATTTTAATTACGATAATCGAGGTGGCGGCGCTTAAACCAAAGTGGCCCGATCCGGGTTGATCTTTTGGAATCAGGTCAAGCTATTGACATTAAAAGAGCGCTCCTGGGAGGCAACCTAGTTATTTGTTTTTTTTTTTCATTCTTAGGTTGTTTTATTGTTTTAGAAATAATACTTTAGTTGATTTTGTGTTGATGGTTATTCCTCTTACGCTCATTGTGAGTGTTTTGTGTTATGTGTTGCTCATATACCCCGTGTACCCGAGATTATATGGTATGTCGAGTGTTGCGTATACTTTTGAGCAGGTTTTCGAAGTTACTATCGTCCAAAGGTTGTCTATTCGAGTTGCGCCGTACATCCATGCTCCGCCTCGACCTCTCTCGCCAACTTTCATCCGACAACCACCGTTGAAACCAAATAAGTTTTCTTTTCTTTTATATTTGCACATTCCGAGGACATAATGTGATTTAAGTGTGGGGTGTTTGGGTATGTTTTTATGCTATATCCTTTGAAATATGAGTGAATGTTAAATTTCTGCGAAATTTAAAATTTTTGTGAGTCTCGAGCATATAATTGGAACTAGATGCTTGCTAGTTGTAGTTTTCTAACGATGATAGTATGTGACTTAGTGAGATAATTATAGCATGTTTTACTTTTATGGAGATAGTTTCGTTTTTCACTCACTAAAGCCTTTGATTTTGAAGCATGACTTTTGAATTATATCCTTTCATTATTTTTTATGATTTATCTTAGGAAGGTCAAGATAGTTACACCTAAGTTAGACCGTAATCGTGTGAATATCATGAAGTTTGAATGTGATAAGTGAGATGTAACTTATGACTTTGAAAAGTGAATAAATAAAGTGAGTGAGCAATTATTAATAAATACGCTTGTCGGAAGTCGTTAATGATTTGAGTGCGGTAGGTATACCTCGTATGTCCTATACCACTATGATGACCAATAGCTCGCGATAGTCGTCAGTTATAGCTACCTTATGATTTGAGTAGGTAGGGATTATCACGAAATGTCCTACACTACTATGATGGGTAAGAGCTTATTCTCGATATGCGTCAAATTTGAAAATTTTGAAAAATGATGAATAAGAATAAAGTAAAGTCTTTGTTATCATGGATCTTATACCCGTGAGAACCGCATGATATGTCAGTAGGGATTATCCTACCGAAAAGTGCGTGGGAAGGCTTTGAGTGGAGCTATTCATTATCGTCTGTACTAGGATAGTCATTGGAATTTTTGAGAGGATATTTCTTTAAAAGACTTGTTAGATTGAGAATGGCTTGTCACACTTACACCGAATCTATCTCTGTGTTGGTATCATTTGCTATAGTTGTTGTATCTTTTGTTACGTGAGTTAGAGATCTATGTGGATTATTTATAAAGTTGAGCTATAGTTTTGATTGTTTTGTCCGAGTACGCATAAAAAGTTAAGTGTGGGGATTTGTTCAGCCCATATTTATATGATTATTAATGGTGTATTTTTATTATTATTTTTTCCCACATTTGCATAATTTACATGAGAATTAAGGGTTTAAGTGTAATTATTTAATAAAGATGATTTTAAGAGGGTTGTATGCAAAATTGATGATTTTAAGTGTTTAATTTAATGGAATTATTATTATTTGGATTTTATTACATTTTTATGCGTTGTTTATTTATCATGTAGAGTTAATTTTCATGCATATAATGAGGATAAATGAAGCTCAAGTCGAATTATAAGAGATAGAGTTGGAATTGGCTTGAAGAAATTGGATGAGGATGAAGAAATCAAGTTCAAGTCGATCCAGACGGAGTCCGCACGAAGCGCCCATCTCCCGTCCATTATGAACGGGCGTTTGGTGAAATGGAACGCGTGCATTCGAAGTGCCAAAATCGAGCAGAGAGTCCAAGCCGAGTGAACGAACGTCCATTGAAGCGTGCATTTGCGGCCCGTTGCCGACTTAGTCATAACCGACTTAAAACTCTATATATAGCAGCAAATTCTTAACCCTAATTCATACCACATAATTGAGATCGCAATTTTACACCAAAAAGCTGCGCCACAAGCCTTTTACACAGAGATGAATTTCTCCAATCCAAAGAATCTTGTTCACCATGATTGTTGGCTAGAAACCTTGCGTGAGTCGACGGAGGAAGCTTATCAACAACAAAACCAACTAGAGAGTTCGATGCTTATGTGTAGTGAGTTTATTTCGTAGTTTTTCATTACTTTGGATCTGTTTTGTATTGTTTAAGTTTTATTGAATTAAGATTTGATGAAACGATCTATGTTTAATTTATGCTTGAATAAATTTATGAAAGTATGTTTATTTAAGTTCTCTTTTATTCAAAGTAATGCATCTAATTGTGTTTTAAGAGATTATGCATGATTAGTTGAGTAAGAGCTTGGAAACAATCTCGTGATCCTGTTTTGATTGCATGTTTAGTTTGTTTGAAAAGACAAACGAAACCTTAGGAATTTGATTAAAGATATTTGATTGAATTCGTGATAAATCACTACTAAAAACTATGTCTTTTTAATCACCGTCTAGTTGGATTGTTGGTTGATAAGTGGAGTCCAGTCGCCTTGCTGTGTTTTCCTTTACTTGTTTGAATCAAATCGTTTGCATAAGTTTAGTTTTAGTTTTTAAACCTTTAGATTTCCTGCAACTTTTCTGCAATTTTCTATTCTGATCGTAGTTGGACGCTCGTCCTCAATAGCGAACGCCCGTCCGATAGATTTTCGCTTTCAGACGCTTTCGCTCACTTTAGTGAGTGAACGCCGTCCGTATTCTTTATTTTCTTATTTTTTTTATTTTTTTTTTCTGCTTGTTTTCTTTCCTGTTTTAGTTTTAATTCTTAGGTTTAGGTTTTAGTTAGTTTCAGCTTTAGTTTAGATAGATAATTGTGACATAATCGATATAGATTTATATTTGAATTCGATAAACGTTCCATTCCGTTAGGACGACCCGTTAACATCCTTTACTACAGATCCTTATACTTGGGGTGTTTCGGTATTATAAATTGTAAAACTAGTTTTTACCGAACATTCATACTCATCATCTGCATCCATATCTGACACTGCACGATCTTCTACTTTACCTTTAGATTCTGCAAACCTAATTCAAAATCTCATGAGTAAATTTGAAGAAATTCAATTAAATCATGAAATTCTAGAACAAAAATGTGAGAATCTAAGAGAGGAAAACAAAAGATTAAAGAAATAACTGGATGAACTGAAAGCTGAATCAACTAGTAAGGAAGTACACTCATGATAAAAAAGAAGCAGATGATCACTCATCTGATGTTGACACACCAGCTGAGAAAATCTCCCTAGCAGTCAAGAGCACCACTGCACCACTCAATGCACCAGCTTACAAACCCCTAAAAAGGTTTGGATCCAGATATGGTCTTGGCTACAATAGTCAGGATGAGAAAAGAAGCAATTGACAACACAATTTTGAATCAAGGACCAAAACTGGACCTAAATTCAGAAAATGATGGACCATAGTTCCAACTACTCACCCTGCACCGGTGAAGTCAAAACCCAGTGTAGTGAAACAACAGAATAAATCATCAAACCAGCCAACTAAAGGCTAAAGCCTACTGAAAGGTAAAGGAAGACTTTACCTTTCAGAGGATGATTGGAATGTTACACCCCCAAAATACAAAAAGAAACCATGTCATGCTATGCAACATGTGTTTAGGAAAAGCCAAGCAAGGCATGTTCCTGGACACAAGAAGCAGTATGAAAATAAGTTTCCTCCTGCATAATGGAGAGTGAAAAAGGATGCAAATGCACCAAAAAGTAGAGAAAAGTATCAGAATACCTTTAGTAGAAATATTAAAAGTTATTATGCCATGCCTTAGACATATGAAGTTGATGACTTCAATTATCCAAGAAGAAAATCCTTTGGATATACACTTGGAGTAAGAGGCATGACTGCTAATTGGTATGGACCCAAACAGTGTTGGGTACCTAAACATACTTAATTTGTTTTGAAGGATGTCTGGTACATAGACAGTGGATGTTCCAAACACATGACATGGAACAAAGGATGGTTGAATGACTTTAAAGCTTTTGATGGAACCAACGTTACATTTGGAGGCAAAGAAAACCCCGGCAAAATTAAGGGGGAAGGCACAATGCTCAAGAACAATTTGAAGATTCACTATGTAGCTTATGTTAAAGGACTGAAGTTCAATCTTCTTAGCATCATTCAATTCTGTGACAAAGGCTACAATGTGCACATCAAAAAAGAAGGATGCAAAATCATTCATAACCAAACAAGCACATTTGTACGTGCAGGAAAAAGATAAGACAACATGTATGTGGTAGAATGGAAGACAGCAAAAGCAGAGACCTGTATGCTTGTTGGGGAGATTTTGCATCATTAAAACAAAAGAAAATTTATAAACCTATACTACCATGCAAAACTACCTCCTAACCGGCCGAATACCGGGTAGTTGCTAGTAAAGTTGGATAAGTACGGGTATCGATCCTCAGGGAAAAGGGATGTTGAATCTAATCTAATTAATTCTTCTTTATTAACTAAACCTAAACCTAAACTAGAACGGAAAAAATAACTGGACGGAGGATTGTTAAGCCAAAGCCGGAAATATAGTTATGGACAAAATAAATAAAACTACATCTACGAAAAACAAGAAACTAACTATCAACCGACCAACCATAAACAAGCCATGATCAACCAATTTCCAACAACCATCACCTCACCGAAGGAAATAAGATTAACACACATTCATTCACAAGTTATCTTGGATTATTATCTTTTCTAATGAAGCGTTTCCTCTTCCGATTTATCACGCCATTAATTAGTTTACCTTCCGGTCTTGACTAATATCGATACAAATCAAAGATATGGATTGAATCCTAACCTAACAACATTATCCCTCAACTTCCGTTTGTTGGAATAATTATTGTCAATCTCCCTCACGATAATCTAATGAATCTATTAACTTCCGTTATCTAAATTCGATTAACATAAAGCATACAAAACATGAAAGAGAACAAGAACAACGTAATGAAATAAACACATGAACAATCTCATCTTTCCGGTAACGGTGATATCCCTCAATTCCAATCTAAGATAATCTTGCATCGAATTAATTAAATTGTGGTTCTCTCGTAAACCTAGATATTTAACCTACGAACTTCCGTTATGTATAGATTAAAGATCTAAACTTTCCTATGGTGATCTAAACTACACCGACTTCCGTCATACGGTAGCATCAAATCACACAATCATCTTCCGATATATAATTGCACGATACAATTAAACATAGGAAAGGAACAATTTAAATAAAAACTTACAAAACATCCATCGAAAGAGAATTAAAGTTGCAGCTGGAAAAAGGGAGCTTCAAGGCTCATCCATGGCTGTCTCATGGCGGCAACAAGATTATAAAAGAAGAAAACGAAAAGAAACGAACACCTAATCTAACCACCGGCCGACCAAGCAAGGAGCTTGGCCGTCCGGGCTGCTCTCATGCTCTCTCGTAGAAGTTCAGAAAAGCTGCTGCGTGTGTTGTATGAATTAGGGTTGAGGCCGCTGTGTTTAAATAGAAGAGTAGGTCGGTTATGTCGGTTTATGCGTAAGTCGGTTGCTCAAATTCGGTGGTCGGGCGCCCGTTTGCCACAATGGACGCCGTCCAAGCTAAACCAGCATGAAGGTGGACGTCGCCTGAGCACATCTTGAAGACTCTGTACATGAATCGCATGCATGGACGCTCGGTCACTTGAAGTGGACGCCAGTTTGCTGCTGCATGGAATATTTATTGGAATAAAACTTCTAAAATCCATATCTTGAGTTGTAGACCTCCAAAAATTATGATCCGAATGTCATAAAAAAGCTCTCGGAAAACTCTACAACTTTCATTAAGGACTCTTCTTCAGAAAACGCCTTTTTGACTAACCCGTCGTATTACAAGTCGTTTTCGGGATTTTCCACTCGAATTCATCTCTTTAAAATCATCCTTTCCATCAACAATGTGTATCTACAATGTAGGAAAAACATACCAAAGCGTAACGTAATCCTAAAATAATATAAAATCATGATTTAAACACATAAATCGCTACGTTTTGCAATTTAACCTATTAAAAACACCATTTACTCAATTAATCGATATAAAGCTCGATTTCTATGAAAAACCTAAGAATATGGGGAATATTGACATAAAATATATCCTTATAAAACGTATAAAATCACCCTTAACAACTCCCCCACACTTAAACCTTGCTCGTCCCGAGCAAGACAAAACATAATCATCACTCGAGACAAATAAACACTTATGCAAATATAAAACATATTCAAGTAGTTTAGAGGTTCACCCAAGTGAGTGTGTGCATAGCCATAATAAATTTCCACTAAATCCACACTTGAAATTGATTCAAGCAAAACTAGCCAACATCCCATTTAAATTAGAAATAAAAACGATTATAACATGCACCTCACAAAACATACAGATTCGGAAAAGATAATAGGAAGTCTTTAAAATATTTCCGACATACTTAGAGGATAGTCCCTACAACATATCATTCAGTTTATACTGGGGATAGTTAGAAGATAACTAAGGTTTCCAACCATCTTTTCACATTACCATTCACTAATTTTTCTTAAAGTTCAATCAATTCCACATATATAGCATATATGCCCTCATTCCCAGCAATAGGATGTTTCGTGATAACACCCTAGCTGGACTACTATCACCAGGCAGTCGGGAGCTATTAACCTCATAGTGGTATAGGACATTTCGTGATAATGCCCTACCGCACTCAAATCATTGGCAGCTACTTCCGACACTTATATATATAATTCAACTTAGAGTGGTATTCAAACCTTAAATTATATCCCCCCTATCACATTCAAACCTTCAGATATTCACAGTATGTCATACTTTAACTCTAAACACAAACTATTAAAATTTCCAAAATTCGTATGGAAGCAAAGAATCATGCGATAATCATAAAAAATCTCTAATCAAATGGGTATGGCTTAAAAATAAAGCTCATCATCTACTATGGCACGTGAAAAAGAGTGTCGGGTGAAACAACTAAAATTACTAAATATACAGAATATAGCAAAAATGATATAAACTCAAGCAAAGATATGCCTTTGTCTACTCGGGATATAACAAAAAAAAATTGAAAATTAAGCACTTTTCATAGAAAATTATAACTAATATGAGCAAACGAAAGTAGACACATAAATCATCTATCCCTTCCCCCACACTTAGATTGCAACTTGTCCTCAAGTTATACAGAAATAATAAATTAGAGAACTTAGTTGATTGGATGCTGGCAATTCTGGAGGAACCAACAAGAACCAGGATTGCTTGCATAGCTCAGTAGACTGTGGAGCATCACAGGACAACTGAATACATCGTGACAGTGCACAATCGCTATAGAAAGTATCCTGCAGACTTGATTAGTGCAGAAAGAGTCTACGGGGAAAAAGAAAAGATTACATATATAAAGCACATGAAGAAAAGGATCATAGAGATTTTTCAACTTAAGCTCAACTAAAGATTGAATACTATACATGAAATACTACAAAGTCGTAGGCTAGGTGCAACTATATGAAAATATACTACAATGCAGCCTACATGATATGCAATCCTAAAAATAAAATAAATAAAAATAAATTCATCAAAGCTCAGCCGAAAGCGAGTTTGGAGGACAACCTACAAAGGACTACGGCCTATGCAGAAACTAAAAATAAAGAAAACGAGGTAGTATTACGGAAACCGACAGTTAACTACGCTCAAGAAAAATAAAAGAAAAAATAGAAAACAATGCAACTAGATGACATGCAACTAAATGATATGCATCTAAATGATATGCAATAATAAAAGAAAATAAATGAAAGAAAACAAGCCCACTCATTTGCAACATGACATGTATAAAATAAACGTCTACCAAATAATGACAAAGTTACGATAACCGATGATCTTGCTCATTACATGCGAGTAATAGACGCGTTTTAAGACTCGTCAAAGGTGATAGCATTATGGAAAACCAACAATTAGCTATACTAAGCAGATATAACTCATAAGGTTTCCATCGTAGCAACGGAAAACCGACGATTACTACCTGCATGAGTTATAAAAATAACAAGGAAGCACATAAGTCTCAAAGCTCACAAGATTCATCACAAATGCATATGTAGCATACGGAAACCGACATTAGCTACTAATTAACACGAAGACCAGTTATAGCATACGAGAACCGACAGTAACTATAACATGCCTAGATGAATCATATATAAGGAATTGATCAATTATCTAACATGGATTCATAGATGGGAAGGTAAAAACATATAAGTTCAGGACATCTATGTAAACATCAATTAGCCACAGAAGCTCATATGAAAACATCCAAGTTAAATAAAGCATTAAAAATTAAATTAAGAAAAATTCAGGAACCTGGACTGCCGGACGAGCGTTCAATAGTTCAGACGCTCGTTTGCAATAAAAACAGGTCGGACGGGCGTTCAGTGAGTCAGACGCCCGTCTGATTCTTGAAACCTGAGCAGAGTTGATATGTTTTGGGACGGACGAACGTCCAACATACCAGACGTGCGTTCACTGCAGATTATGAATCGGACGGGCGCTCACTTACCTCGACGCTCGTCCAAACAACGAATTTGCACAGTATGCAGGATAAACACAGCAAACCCTAAATCTTATAAACACAACATAGAGCACAGATAACAGCCACAGATAAATTTTAGCACAGGGGTTAGACTAGGTAACAACTAAACACAAACTTCACGTAAAACAGATTGAGTAAAAAACTTTTGCACATTCTCAACCTAACGGTCATCGAAATACGGCAAAATAAAAACTCTCAACTTGGTATACGCTACTTTTATTAAAAACGAAAAATAAACGTAACAAAATCGAGAACTAACAAGACTAGATTCAACATGACACCTATTCCCCGGCAACGGCGCCACTTTTGTTGGGGAGATTTTGCATCATTAAAACAAAAGAAAATTTATAAACCTATACTACCATGCAAAACTACCTCATAACCGGCCGAATACCGGGTAGTTGCTAGTAAAGTTGGATAAGTACGGGTATCGATCCTCAGGGAAAAGGGATGTTGAATCTAATCTAATTAATTCTTCTTTATTAACTAAACCTAAACCTAAACTAGAACGGAAAAAATAACTGGACGGAGGATTGTTAAGCCAAAGCCAGGAAATATAGTTGCGGACAAAATAAATAAAACTACATCTATGAAAACAGTAAAACTAACTATCAACTGACCAACCATAAACAAGCCATGATCAACCAATTTCCAACAACCATCACCCCACCGAAGGAAATAAGATTAACACACATTCATTCACAAGTTATCTTGGATTATTATCTTTTCTAATGAAGCGTTTCCTCTACCGATTTATCACGCCATTAATTAGTTTACCTTCCGGTCTTGACTAATATCGATACAAATCAAAGATATGGATTGAATCCTAACCTAACAACATTATCCCTCAACTTCCGTTTGTTGGAATAATTATTGTCAATCTCCCTCACGATAATCTAATGAATCTATTAACTTCCGTTATCTAAATTCGATTAACATAAAGCATACAAAACATGAAAGAGAACAAGAACAGCGTAATGAAATAAACACATGAACAATCTCATCTTTCCGGTAACGGTGATATCCCTCAATTCCAATCTAAGATAATCTTGCATCGAATTAATTAAATTGTGGTTCTCTCGTAAACCTAGATATTTAACCTACGAACTTCCGTTATGTATAGATTAAAGATCTAAACTTTCCTATGGTGATCTAAACTACACCGACTTCCGTCATACGGTAGCATCAAATCACACAATCATCTTCCGATATATAATTGCACGATACAATTAAACATAGGAAAGGAACAATTTAAATAAAACTTACAAAACATCCATCGAAAGAGAATTAAAGTTGCAGCTGGAAAAAGGAGCTTCAAGGCTCATCCATGGCTGTCTCATGGCGGCAACAAGAAGATAAAAGAAGAAAACGAAAAGAAACGAACACCTAATCTAACCACCGGCCGACCAAGCAAGGAGCTTGGCCGGCCGGGCTGCTCTCATGCTCTCGTAGAAGTTCAGAAAAGCTGCTGCGTGTGTTGTATGAATTAGGGTTGAGGCCGCTGTGTTTAAATAGAAGAGTAGGTCGGTTATGTCGGTTTATGCGTAAGTCGGTTGCTCAAATTCGGTGGTCGGACGCCCGCTTGCCACAATGGACGCCGTCCAAGCTAAACCAGATGAAGGTGGACGTTCGTCGAGCACATCTTCAAGACTCAGACAAGAATCGCATGCATGGACGCCCGGTCACTTGAAGTGGACGCCAGTTTGCTGCTGCATGGAATATTTATTGGAATAAAACTTCTAAAATCCATATCTTGAGTTGTAGACCTCCAAAAATTATGATCCGAATGTCATAAAAAGCTCTCGGAAAACTCTACAACTTTCATTAAGGACTCTTCTTCGAAATCGCCTTTTGACTAGCCCGTCAGATTACGAGTCGTTTTGGATTTTCCACTCGAATTCATCTCTTTAAAATCATCCTTTCCATCAACAATGTGTATCTACAATGTAGGAAAAACATACCAAAGCGTAACGTAATCCTAAAATAATATAAAATCATGATTTAAACACATAAATCGCTACGTTTTGCAATTTAACCTATTAAAAACACCATTTACTCAATTAATCGATATAAAGCTCGATTTCTATGAAAAACCTAAGAATATGGGGAATATTGACATAAAATATATCCTTATAAAACGTATAAAATCACCCTTAACAATGCTTGTCAAGAATAAGAAATCAACTAGTCGGATTTGGCATAAAAGACTGAACCATCTAAATTTCAAGACCATCAACAAATTTTCAAAGAGCAAGCTAGTTGAAGGCCTTTCAGAGATTGCATTCAAAATGGAAAGTCTTTGTGATGCATGTCAAAAAAGGAAGCAGATGAAAAGCCCTTTCAAGACAAAGCATGTTGGTCCCTTTGAAAGGATTTCACAAGTTTAGATGGGGGGTGAATAAACTTGTCACGGAAAATTAGATTTTAAGTCTGGTTAGTTCAGTTTTAAACTTGTGTGGAGTTGAGATGACTTAGGTGAGTATAAATAAAAAATGACTTATGCTAAAATTGAGTCAACCGGCAGCGGATAAGTTTTAGCCTTTATGCGGATCTTGTTGTTACTAAGAAAAGGCTGATGAGTATGTAAAAACTAAATTCTAGTGAATGTCAGTTGTGAACTGTGAGTGAATATCAATCAGTTGTTCAGTTATGCTGTATAAAGCTTGTATGAAAAGCAATCACAAATAAAAATAAACTAAATAACCAAAAGTAAATGCGTAAAGGCAAGAATTATAGTGGTTCCAGGTGGTGTAATCCTATCAGTCCACTCTTCCCCTATGATGTAGGAGGAAAATTCCTAGAACTTTTTGAGATAGCCGGTTACAAAAAGTCCTAAATGATAGTCCTTGACTACTCCCTAGCTTCACTGTCTAAAAAACTATAGAAAACGTGAGATTGCTGCTCTGCAACTGCTTCAAACACTGGTCCTTTGAAGGTTGTATTGCCTCTTCTCTAGCTCTACCACAAACATAGTCTACCTGACTGCAAAACAACAACAACTGTCCTTGGCAGATCCTAAACCGGATTCCTTCACTGTCTATACCTTTGATAAAAATCAAAGTTGGGCTCAGAATCAATAAAACTAATTCTTGCTTGTGGTTCTTCTAAATGTCGGATTCTTGATTTAGTCTTTGTAGCTTGAACACTTGAAGAAAACTGGATGTGATCTTGTAGAGCGCAAAGATTGCTAGCAATTCGGATGAACAAGACTTGGGCATAGTAAAACTTGTATTCACGCGTTGTTGTTCGGTGTTTGATCCTTGACGCCAAGTCCTCTATTTATAGTATGAGGTCCGACGTTCATCTTGCTTGAATTTTGAATTCTATCAACATTTAAATCCATATAGCTTTTCAATGGCTATATTGTCAGATGTCACTGAACGTTCTGACATTTCAGTCCTTCATCCAATAATATTCCTTCTTTTGTAACGTTCATATTTAAATTCAGCTCATTGGATGACTGACTAAAAAACTGAGTAGCTTGATCAGTTTTATTCTGAGTATGTTAGTTATCAGTTTATCAACTGACATAGAGCATTAACCGAGTTTTTACTCTTCTTCAAAACTTAGTACTCTATTCATCTGATTTTATATGACTTAATCAGAGTACACCACATCCATTATAAATCATCTAAGATATCATTGTCCTTATGATTCTTAGGTCTTCTTACAAGATCAATAAAGTCAGTTCAGGCCATCACAGACTTACCTGAATTCTAACTTTACAGCCTCGACTTTAATCTTCATAACTGAGTTTGAACACTCAGTTCTTCATTCTTCAATAACTGAATCTGTGTCCCTCAGTTCTTCAACCACTGAGTCTGTTCCATCAGTTCTTCATCTTCTAGATAAGTCAACCGAGTCTGTGTCCCTCAGCGAACTTACCTTCTTCAGTTCTGAGTAATCATCAGTTCTGAGTGACGTCTTAAGTTTTAGGTAAATATCTAGTTTTCTAGATGATTTCCAGTTTTCAATTTTACGACACTAACTATTACAGTTCTTTTCTGATATAACCTATACAATCATCAGACTCTAATAAATCCTAAACATTCAGTTCTAGACATCTTTTAGCTTTTCAGTATAATAGCTAGTTTCAGCACTTCAACAATGGGGCGTAAAAACACAATTAAAATAAATAAGATGAATCATCATCAAAACATAAATTTTATTTCCAACAAAGCCCTATCAATCTACAACATGGATCTTACATATTTTGCATATGGATCTTTTTGGACCAATCACACCAGTGAGTGTAAGTGGAAAGAAGTACACTCTAGTGGTGGGGTGGATGACTTTTCCAAATTCACTTGGACCATATTCATGAAGAAGAAAACAGAGACACTCAAAAAGCTACCAGATTTGATAAGGAGAATACCAAATGAAAATGAGTTAAAGATCATCAAGATAAGATCAGATAGAGGCACCGAGTTCCTAAATGAAGTGATCCGGACCTACTGTGAAGAGAATGGAGTATTACATCAACTATCAGCAGCAGGCACTCCACAACAAAATGGTGTAGCAGGAATAAGAAACAGGACACTCAAAAAAACAGTCAGAACAATGATTGCAGAAGCATGCTTACCAAAAAGATTTTGGGCTTAAGCAGCAAATACAACATGCTATACTCAAAACAGATCAATCATCAACAAACATAATGGAAAACACCATTTCAAATTTGGAATGGAAGAAAACCTAACATTTCACATTTGCATATGTTTGGATCTAAATGTTTTGTGTTGAATAGGAATCAGTGCATTCTTTTGATGAAAAAGCTGATGAACCAATCTTCATGGGATACTCAGAAACAACCAAAGCATTTAGAGTACTCAAAAAAGAACCTTGGTGATTAAAGAATCAATTCATGTAGTCTTTCATGAACCAAATACAAATGGTGAAAGTCTACACAGTCTTGAAGAAGAAGCTGGACATGGACAAGTCTATATGAATACAACAGTACCAGCTACTATTTTGGATCACACTTTTGGCAATCCAGATGACGCACAAATCAACACAACACAAGAGGCACCAACACATGAACATGAAGTTTATACACTAGCTGAAGCTGTAGAAAAACCAAATCAAGAACAACCTGACTTGAACTGGCAGAGAGATCATCCTGAAGAACAATTCAATGGAGATGTTCATACAGGAGTTAGAACCTAAAGCCAATTGGAGAATATGCTAACTTGTTTTCTATCACAGGTGGGACCCAAAACAATGGATGATGCAATTCAAGATTCTGATTGGATTACAACCATGCAAGAAGAGCTCAATAAATTTGAGAGAAATGAAGTCTGGGAAATTGTTGACAGACTTGACATGGCCAACATCATTGGAACAAAATGGGTATTCCGAAACAATATGGATGAACAAGGAACAGTTGTCAAAAACATAGCAAGGCTAGTTGCGAAAGGCTACTCTCAAGCAGAAGAAATAGATTATGATGAAACCTTTGCACCAGTAGCAAGATTGGAAGCAACCAGACTCTTTCTAGCTTTTGCAGCACATAAAGACTTCAAAGTTTATCAAATGGATGTCAAGAGTGTAGTTCTGAATGGACTTTTGGAAGAAGAAGTATATGTGGAACAACCCCCTGGTCTCCAACTCAAAGGGAAAGAAGATAAAGTGTACAAGCTCAAAAAGGTACTATATGGACTCAAACAGGCACCAAGAGCCTGGTATGAGACACTGTCACAATTCTTAATCAACAATGGATTCAACAAAGGGACTATTGACAAGACTTTCTTCAAGCTAGAGGAAGTAACAAACACTTTGTTAGTTCAGATCTATGTTGATGACATCATTTTTGGATCAGAAGATGAAAAGCTTTTGAGAAATTTGCAAATCTGATGAAGAGCAAATTTCAAATGAGCAAGATGGGAGAGCTCAATTACTTTCTTGGTTTACAAGTGAAACAAATTAAGGATGGCATCTTTATCAATCAATCCAAGTATACAAAGATACACAAATATGGTATGGATACAAGTGGCACATCAGATACACCAATATGTGCAAGATTTTTTCTTGGGAAAGATGAAACTGGAAAAAATGTTGATCAAAAGTTATATAGAGGAATTACTGGATCCCTACTCTACTGAACTGCAAGAGGACCTGATACAGAATTAGCAGTAGGAGTTTGTGCAAGATTCCAAGCTCAACCTAAGGAATCTCACTTACTAGCAGCCAAGAGGATCATCAAATATTTGAAGCAAACAATCAATGTAGGAATTTGGTATCCAAAAGATAAAGGATTCAAGTTGATATCTTATTCAGACTCGGACTATTCTAGATGTAAGATTGATAGAAAAAGCACTTCAGGAACTTGTCAGATGCTAGGCAGCAGACTAGTATCATGGTTTAGTAAAAAGAAAAATTCTATATCCACTTCACCAGCTGAGGCAGAATACATAGCAGCAGGCAGCTGCTGTGCACAAGTGTTGTGGATCAGACAACATCTAAGGGACTACGGAATAGAGGAAAAGATAATTCCAATTATGTGTGACAACACCAGTGCAATATCTATTACTAAAAATCCAGTATTACACTCAAGAACAAAGCATATTGATGTGAGACATCACTTTATCAGAGATCATGTGGAAAATAAGATGTTATTCTAAGATACATACCAACTGAAGATCAATTGGCTGATATTTTCACTAAACCACTCAGTCATGGAACATTTTGTAAATTGAGAACTGAGTTGGGAATAATTGAAATCGATTAAGTCATAACGAGCAACTAACTGGAGTAATCAGCTAAGTAACTTCACCAACTGACTGAACCTTTTCCATTTCGGGTGTGCTCACTTGGCAGGTATGGCACTGGTACCCAATGAAGTTAACTTCACTAATTGTTAGGAATAATGTTATTCAGCAGCTCAGTACTTGAGTCACTACACCGGCCTAGTGACAGCCAAGTCACTCCACCGGTAAATATCTTGGAGAAAACAATAAAGTGAAGTGTAAACAAAATCAGTATAACACAGATGGAAAATCAGAGAAGTTATGGAGAATAATTATATGGAAGATCACCCATATAACTATATTATTTTATAATCATGGAGATTAGTTTATAATCGTGGAGGTAACTATATTATTTTTGAATTACAGGAATGACGGCAATGCCTCGATTACTGGGATTTATCATTACGTA
Organism: Gentiana macrophylla; assembly: GCA_026214975.1. Lineage (NCBI taxonomy): Eukaryota > Viridiplantae > Streptophyta > Magnoliopsida > Gentianales > Gentianaceae > Gentiana > Gentiana macrophylla. Next base: position 44,847,429 of record CM047808.1, on the reverse strand, counting down.
CCTTAATCCACTCCCCCACTACACTCAAATACCGTGATTTATATACACAAAATCACGCCATTACTCTACCAAATCCTTCCATATTCAACCGCATTCACACTACCCAAATTCTCCTATATACACGACACTTAGATTTTTTCAGAAAAGTTCTACGCTTTTGCATTTTACAAACCCTATTTCTATGAAAATCAAAGCTTTACACTCTCAAACACTTCAAAACAGTGTCATCATCCTCTTTAATCTCCCCCAATGAGAAATACTATGAGAAGTCAATCATCACAGGATCGTTTTTCCGACCTGAGCATTATCTGCCTTTCTGTGAACATGACTCACAAGCCCAAAGATTAGTTGACGGTTGCACAAATCAGAGACTGATGACATTCTTGAACCCCCAATCATAGGAATATGCTATGAGACATTGATTGAATTCTGGAAAAATGCGAAATTTGTGCCGAGCAAGAAGAAAAGTGACCCAGACTGCATTGTGAGTACAATTTTTGGAAAAGAAGTGGTTATCACCCCAGGTCTCCTCAACAGACTCCAAAATCTCTCCAACGTTGGTCCCGTTAATATGAAGAAAATGAAAATCGACATCAATGCATTCTGGACTGAAATAGCCAAGAACCCTAGAAGTCAAAGCAAGAAATACAACTTCCCTAGATCAGCACTCAAACACCCATTTGCTGACTTTGCTCCTGTCATAACAAGGAACATTGAAGGGAAAAAGGGTTCCATGGAAATCATGATAGAACTCAGAGTCAAATTGATGGCTATAATCTATCAAGGTATTCTTTTTAACTGGTCACAGTGTATCTTCAACAGATTGAAGCATCAAATTCAAAAGGAAAGTGATCTAGCAATTACGGCACCAAGCAAGAACCTGCAAGAAAGGTGATTTCTGGGAAAGGAAATCATATGGGATTCGACTTCAACATCTATTCTGCCAAGAAAAAGTGAAACTTATCTCTGTGCATCCACTGCACAATGCCAAGGTGATGTTTACCTATGTTAAGCCCTCCCAAAAACCACAACCCACAACTGGAAGCAAAAGGACAAAAAGGGAGTCTACCCAGTAACAAGGATAGCCCCCTTGATATCAGTGATGATGTAGAGAATGATGAAGCAAGACAAGAAGAAGTCACCTATATGCAAGAAGGTGAGGAAGGTTACTATCTTACACCATCCAAAGATGAAGAGATTGAGGATGAGGAAGAACATACTGATGATGTGGAGGAAAAAGGAGAAGATGAACAGCACCAAGGAGATCATCTTGAGGATGATCAAGAAATGATGCTCTTATCTGATAATGACTTGACAATCCAAGAAGTGATTTTCAGGAGCATCAGCAAAAGTGACAAACAGCCGAGTGAGTCAGCTGATAAAACTCACTCTACTGATTCTGACAAGACCCACAACATTGATCAAGGGGAACACCAGCAGAAGGAATTGAGACTCCAGCACATGGAGAAGAAGCCCAGTGCTCACAAGGACTTGGAAAAGAAGGTCAATTTCAACAATCTCTCTCTGATCATGAGATTGAAGAAATTGAAGAAAAAGAACAAAAAGAAGAGGAAAAAGAAGAAGAACATGAACAAGAGGAGGAGAAAGAAGAAGGAGAGCAAGCAGAGGAAGATCCAGATAGAAATTTCAATCTGGATATCAATCCACTCAATGTGGATATGAAAAAGCAGTACCCGAGCAGGCAAAATCTCAAAGCTGTTCTAAGGACTGATGCAACCTCCATGAACCACAAATATGACGCTCTCATTGTTAGGTGTAGTGCCCGAAAGACAATTTATGTAATTGTTTTTAATAATGGATGACAGAATTTATCTCACCTTATTACTTGCTTTGTGCTTGTAAAATAATACATCGCCGCAAACCCTAAGTATATCTCATGTAACCACTTAACTCAAATGTATGGATTACACATGAGGATTGAGTTAGTGGAGATATGCTTAAATCATTAGTCCGTGGTGAACTTAATCATAGTTTAAGGTCTCTTGATTAAAACACCAATAATGCGCCTGAACACCTTAGGGTGTGATAGTCTTATCCGGACTGCCGGTGTAGGGTACCTACGTGGGGGCATTTATATATGATGGCATTCATATAGGATCGACCGATTTAATCTGAATTTCTCGATATAATTCCGTAATCGAGGAATCTTATTAAATCATTAGATGATCATATATGGATCAACCTTAATCCTGAGGAGATCACAGGGTGCTGCTTGTCTCGGGGTAGTGTTTGATGTGTTAGTTACGGTTCACTTGAATATGTGTTCCAAGTCACTTCTCATTGGCACTATCTCTTGATGAACAAGTAGTTCTGATTTTCACAGACATGGAATCCATTCCTTCCTGCGGGAAGTAGAGAGACAGTCCCCTTATTTGTTAGCCCTAAGAAAGTGATCGATCCCGGGAGTTCACATTTGACAAATTTGCTACTAGTCAGATATGTGTACTAATTGGTCATCAGGGGGTTAATGGTAATAAAGATAAGATATTCTGTGTCGGGTTTACGGAGACATCCCACACAGAGTGGACAGTCTATGGAGGGTTAATCCGTATGTAGTGATTATATCAATGGACGCTTATTCACTCTATGGGTTGAGTATAAGTATATATCTGTAATTGGTAGAGTTCAGTTTCGGGTTTATGGTGGCGTAATCCCGGAATTAATAATTTAACATATTTATTCGGTTCGATGAATAATATATTTAATTATTGGAGCTACTGGTTATAGTTCCATAGTCCCCAATGTGGCTTCTGTAATTCGGGCTAATATTCTTGTCTATTTGGGCCGTAGAAATAATTAATTGGCTGGGCCAATTAATTGGTATGTATGGATATTATTTAGTTGGGCTAAATAATATAATACACAGAAAAGACATTTTCTGTGGGCCTAAATCCTGGGTGTAGCGCCTCCAGTGTCATTAAATGCAAGATTTGATTTTCTTGTGTGATTAATTATTTACTTGGTAAGTAATTAATTAATAAATGATAATTGAATTGTAATTGATTGATTGATTAATCACAATCTTTTATAAATGGAATTTTCCTTTATTGTGATTTCTTTTTAATTATTTATTTAATTAATTAGAAACTTGGAGGTCAATGATTTACTCTCCTATATAAAGAGAGTTCTTCCAAGACATATTGTATAAGCAATTTTCGACCCCCCCACACTAAAAAGAGAGAAAAAAAAATTAGTTTTCTTGTCTTGGGTTTTGCAATGCATATCAAGGAGATTCTCATATCAAGAAGGGTGTCCACCAACCACCGTTTGGAGAACACATTGGAAGATCAAGGCTTCTCATCCTAAGATCATAGCTTCTCTTTCTACTATTGGTATGTTTTACTAACCCCCTTGTAGTAGTTAAATCCTTTATTTATGAGTTATAATATATGAATCGTGATCCATCCGCTGCGCATAGATCTAATTTTTTTAGATCTGAGCTCCTACATCCTTAATTTGGTATCGGAGCCAAGTTCCACGATTTATGTAGTTATGATCATAAATAAACGATTTAAAGGAGTGGAATTCATGTAGATAAAATTTAACTTTTTATATGCATAGATAATGATTGGTTGTTGTGGTTGAAGAGATGGATTGGGGTTGGCACTGTTTACTCGTTAGATCTATTGTAAACTCATACAAACGATGAAAATTCGTTCATATGAGTATAGAAAATTATGTAATTTATACTTTGTAGCAATTTTTTAATTTCCTAGAAGTAGATCTGTTTTGTTGCTGTTTGGTACTTTCGTTTTTGCCGTTGATTGAGCCGTTGAAACGACAATCCCTCCGGTCAGAATTAAGATTAAAATTGAAGAACAATCCATCCAAATTTGGGGTTGATCGGAGTTCGTCTCAATATCCGTTCGTTGCAATAAAGTGGCTGCTGTAACAGAAAAACGCAGGATTCACAGAAACCCTAGCTGTGACTTCCTCGAATTTCTGGAAAATTTTAGACCGTTGAAACGCAAATCCGACCGGTCAGATTAATAAAAGTGGAGTTATTGACATGCCATAAAAATTTCAGGTCGATCGGGTTTCATCTAGATTCCCGATCGGCGCCGGGAAGTAACTGATGCGCTGCTGTCAGAGACAGATGCAGCAAGTTAGGCGGCTTACTGGAGAAAATTGACAAATCAAAACTCCGATCCAACCGTCCATATTGAAGCCCGAGGAATGATGAACAGATCTGGAAAGTTTCATCACGATCCGAGTTCGTTTGGTTACCCGATCATCGATGAATTTGAACAGCTGCAGATTATGTTAGAAAATAGTAAACCCTAGTTAGGGTTTATCTATTTATTTTCTAATAGGTTAGATATGGGGGTGCCAAAGGTCCATCTCGGTGTTTATTTTCCGCACTATAATACATGTTTAGATTGTATGAGTAGAACCGGAAAATTGCCATGACATGCATCATATCAAGAATTCCACTCCATATGCATACATGTAGAAATTAATTCGAGGAATTAGTTAGGCATGTATACAACACGCAATTAGTTTTAATTAATTGTTTGATATTAATTAGAAACTAATTAGGGTAAAAACCGAGGATCAAGGGTTTTGTCAATCGTCGAGGTTGAGTGATGGATTCTTGGTGAATCCCACTCTGCGAAAGCATAGGGAGTAAAATCCCGAAACCTTGTGGTTAAGGTGTTGGATTCTCTGTGAATTCCACCTTACTTAGACGAGATTACGCTTTTTGTTCCGTAGTGTCTACGTGAAAGTTTGATGTTTCAGGATTGGATAATCACGGGCAAACATGGTTCGAAAGTGGTTTAACCACGGTTGGGTGGTCAAGAGTAGCTACGGATCGATCGACTTCACCCTCCACGTGTGGCGTTTTCACGGGGGTCCGGCAAGGCTGAGCCATCCGACGAGTCACTACAGCTCAACGGAGCTCCCATAGTCATGACCCGTCCGACGGCCACATATGTCCCAACGAATAGGTCAGGTGGGCTAGCCCACATGACCGATACCATTCGGGCCTATGATTTATTGTTCCTTAATGTAACATCATCCAAAAATGTGATCAGTAAACCCACCACTTTTTTTTTTCAAAATATTGAGTGGGAGCGGGGAAGGCGACAGCCGACCCCACGGCCTCTACTATTGACACAAGCAACATGAGAGAATGGTGACGCCTCGTGCCGGCCTGGGACCGGCCTCCCTAAGGAAGGCCTTCACCGCTATCAAAATTCAAGGCTTGGTCTCCGAAAGGATAGGATTTTGGGTACTTGCCGGGTCACTGACCGACCCTAAGGTGGCATACTCGGGGTCTACCTAAAAATTTGAAATGGTAGGTCACACTCATTATGGGTATTTTTGGTAATATCTTGGCTAAAAAGGAAAGGTAATCGGGGATTAAAGTTGGATGCTCGATTCCATTTTAATCATCGAGAGAGAAAGATCTCAATTTAGTCGTCACCTCTTTCTCTTTGACCTACCCTAAGGTGGCACTGAGGTGTGAGATTAAGTCCTTGGAATGGTAGGATAGACTATAAATACTTAGTTTACAGTTCCTAAAATTTATTAGTAGTGTATAATTTGGATTTATTTTCTGTCAATTTTATTTACAACTATTTATATATCTCTCTAGGGTACTAGACTGCTAATGTATGTTTTAAATAGACTAGTGACGACTTCGTTAAAAGTGGTAAGTAACTAGAACGTTGTGCTCATTAATCTTACATGCAATTAATTTTTCGGAAGAGATATTTCTCTTGAGCCTTCAAGACTTCAGTGACGTAAACAAGTATGTCACTGCTGTCACTCGTGTTGAACGAGAGACAATCATACTGAGTTTGAAAGATGATTGGGACGATAAAATTCTTCTAGTGAATTTTAAATTTGTGTAGTGACTACACGAGAAATTTTCTAATTGGAGAATCATAAATTAAAGTGTTACTGGTTAGACGGTATTTGGAACCGATAAACTAGTGGGAGCTTTAATCTTATGTTTTTTTTATTAGAAAATTAGTCCCACTGGGTGACGCTTTCATTAGACATCCCACAGTTCACGAGTAGTGTCTACTCTAACGAACAGCTAGTTCAAGACTATTTCCTTTTAAGGAAAGTCAAGAATGGGAAAGAATGTCTGCAAGTGTTAATCATCTAAACTAAGTTTGAGGCTAAACGGAAACTTTAATTAAAAAAAGTATAGGATAAGGAAAGTGATTTCGGATCACTTAACCAATGAATCCTTAGCGACTTTCTTAACCGAGTAACTTGACTCGGTAGCTTAGTTCTTTGGAAGAACAAGGAACCTGTGCATTAACAATTAATAGAGTAGACAACGGGCAGTTGTTTCAGCTAGAATAGTGGGAGTGATATAAGGAAATGAATTTCGGATTCTATCCTTAAATATCACAGAAAAATTTATTCTTCTGTTTACAGATTCTTTGAAACAAATGGATTCACTTTCATCTCGATACTACAGTTGCCTTAAACAAAGTGAAGATGACATTTGTAGTACGAATCTGAGACTCGGACTTTTATTTGATAAAGACAGAACCACTAAGAAAAGCTGAATAGGTATGTGTAACACATCTAAAACTATTAAAGGTAAAAGGTTTCCGTATTAAAATAAACGACCCTTCAATATCTATTAATTAGTGCATATATCCCAGAGATAAGACCTGACGACTGGCTAAGGGTGATTCCTATCTCCCAGTCTAGGAACACTATCTCAAAGGAACAATGACTAAGTTTCCTTTCAATCGGGAGAGGGTAATAGATTTGAAGAGGTAACATAGCTTGTTCATAATGACCTTCGGGGTCTAGTGAGAGGTACAAGCTAGTGGAGATTTTGAATGGTGACATTTTGTCTGATAACTACTCAAAACGCTGGTTAGTTCATCGAAAGAATACGAGGAGGAGTCTCTGATTTTTGCAGAGAATAGAGTATTCCATGCTCAGAAATAGGCTATCGCATAGTCTTTGGACTGATGCTCGGCCTGCATTCAAGTGGAGTGATTTTCACTGAGGAAGAAACCTTGCCTTGCCTTGCATAGTTATTGATGTACTACAATACACTGCTAAACTCGATTAAGATAATTGGTTGCAAAATAACGGTTAACATTATTATGTAAACCGAGAAGTCTACCTAGAAGATGCTAATGAATTTATGGATAAAGAGTGAATTCGGTTCACACAACTTCCGTAAATGTAGGCATTTAGCAGTTAATGCTTGAAGGTAGGACTGGAGATTTTGTGCATAAGTTCAGATTGTTTGTGAAATATCTTAATGAGACGAGTGAAGGTAGGTTATAAGATTCTTGAGATCAGAAAGTAACGGTTAAACTGTCACAAGCCTTCTGATAGAATCTATAAGTGGCAGCCTTAACCCTTGGAGTACGGTTACCCAAAGGAAGTTACTATCTGATTTAATCAGACCACGTCCAACATTGGTTGTTAATGACTACACTGATAAATACAACTAGATCAAAATGTAAATCCACCTAAAACGCGGTGGGAGTATGGTTTAACCGTTGACCCATTATGGTTTTGTGGACTTTACAGTCTGCTAGGGTGATTGATAACCTATGGCTCTTGGTTGGTGTATAGGATTACGATCATAGAGGTTGGTTTGAAAGCCTTAACCTGTGAATGGAGTTTTGGTACTCCATTGCTTCAAACCTCTTGTAGAACCACCGAGTGTCTCAGGCCCAGTGGGAGCAATTGGATCTACACGGAAAAGAGTCGAATGAATAGGAAAGTTTAAACTTTCAGCGCAAAGCTGAGTGGTCTAGGGGTGATTCCATGACAAGTGGAGAGTTAACCAGGCCTTGAACTCTCTCACCACTCAGTCTTGCTAGATTTTGTTGGAAAGCAGAAAATAGGGGTGACTCCCTGAGACTTTCTTGCCAAAAAACGGAGTCTAGATTCATTCGGAACAGAAGGGTCTTAGTTAGAACAAATGGCATGTTGACTGTCGGGACTTATGTCTTTTGTGGATGTAATAGAACCTCTCGGTCATTAAAAGTCGCATGTTTTAAAATATGTGGACTTGACCAGAATATTGATAAGTCTTTTGTAGACTGGGTATCAATATTGGTAAAATAGTAGTATTAGTGTTCGCGAAAGGTAACACTGAAACAGTTGGAAACATCATGAGTGTGTTATCTGAAGTCAGAAACTGACACGCCAAGATTCTCTAGATGAGAGAATGGACTATATTCTAAGAATTTGATTCGGTCAAATTCACGAGAATGAGTCATTGGCTATCCCAACCATCTTATTGGTTAAGATAATCTTGCATATACGAATGCAACATTCATCGAGAGTAGTCCTACCCTACCTCTCAGGAATGATTCTCCAAATCTTCGGATAAAGAGAAAATAGGATAAAATCTCTCTGGGATAAGGGCAAGACAGCTTAACACGAGTCAATTGCAATCGAATCTTGGATTTGAGCAATAAGTAGCGGTTCAGTACGTCCTCAAGTATCTTTAGAGAACGAGGAATCATATGCTTGTATATTCAGGTGCAAACTTGAATATGGTTGATTACACTGATTCTGACTTGAAGTCAGATTAAGGATGATCATTAAATTGATCTCGGGCTCAGTGTCTACTCATAGTGCATAGAATTTCCTTTTTGGTCTGGGAGTAATTCCAGTTCTGATAAGCCGATATCACTTCATCGTGAAAACAGTGAAAAGATAGCTTAGAAGGATCTTCTCAGTCATAAGAAGTCAAAAGCATATTGAGAGAGAGAGTACCGCCTGATTGGAAGGACCGGCAACGTTTCAATCCTAAACATCGTCTCGAGTCGACAACCTAACTAATCAGTGTACCAAGTCGAGTGCTTGGAGGGTACGGCATTGATGGATATATCTCATCTGCTTTTAGAGCAAGTGGGAGAGTGTTGTGAATAAGATGAGAAAGGGTGTGCTCTAAAACAATCGTTGCTTGTCATTTCGTGCAAGTGGGAGATTGTTAGGTGTAGTGCCCGAAAGACAAATTGTGTAATTGTTTTTAATAATGGATGATGTAATTTATCTCACCTTATTACTTGCTTTGTGCTTGTAAAGTAATACACTCTTTGCAAACCCTAAGTATATCTCTATGTAACCACTTAACTCGGTGTATGGATTACATGTGAGGATTGAGTTAGTGGAGATATGCTTAAACAGCTTAGTCCGTGGTGAACTTAATCGAGTTTAGGGTCTCTTGATTAAAACACCAATAATGCGCCGCCTAACACCTTAGGGTGTGATAGTCTTATCCGGACTGCCGGTAGAGGGTACCTACGTGGTGCATTTATATATGATGGCATTCATATAGATCGGACCGATTTAATCTGATTTCTCGATATAATTCCGTAATCGAGGAATCTTATTAAATCATTAGATGATCATATATGGATCAACCTTAATCTGAGGTGATCACGAGTGCTTTGCTTGTCTCGGGTAGTGTTTGATGTGTTAGTTACGGTTCACTTGAATATGTCTTCCAAGCCACTTCTCATTGGCACTATCTCCTCGATGAGTGAGTAGTTCGATTTTCACAGACATGGAATCCATTCCTTCTGCGGGAAGTAGAGAGACAGATCCTTATTTGTTAGTCCTAAGAAAGTGATCGATCCCGAGAGTTCACATTTGACTAATTAGCTACTAGTTAGATATGTGTACTAATTGGTCATCGAGGGTTAATGGTAAATAAGGATAAGATATTCGTGTCGGGTTTACGGAGACATCCCACACAGAGTGGGCGATCTATGGAGGGTTAATCCGTATGTAGTAGTGATTATATCAATGGACGCTTATTCACTCAATGGGTTGAGTATAAGTATATATCCGTAATTGGTAGAGTTCGGCCGGGTTTATGGTGGCGTAATCGCGGAATTAATAATTTAATATATTTATTCGGTTCAATGAATAATATATTTAATTATTGGAGCTACTGGTTATAGGTCCATGGTCCCCAATGTAGCTTCTGTAATTCAGGCTAATATTCTTGTTTATTTGGGCCTCAGAAATAATTAATTGGCTGGGCTAATTAATTGGTATTCATGGATATTATTTAGTTGGGCTAAATAATATAATACACAGAAAAGACATTTTTTGTGGGCCTAAACCCTAGGTGTGGCGCCTCCAATGTCATTAAATGCAAGATTTGATTTTCTTGTGTGATTAATTATTTACTTGGTAAGTAATAATTAATAAATGATAATTGATTTGTAATTGATTGATTGATTAATCACAATCTTTTATAAATGGAATTATCCTTTATTGTGATTTATTTTTAATTATTTATTTAATTAATTAGAAAGTTGGAGCCAAGGATTTACTCTCCTATATAAAGATAGTGTTAGTAATATCATCCGCAGCGGAAGCGATTTTAAGGATCTAGATCTATAAAATACACGTAATAAAATAACTAGATCTACATCTACAAGGGGGTTGTAGATCATACCTCTTGGATCTCAAAATCCAAGTTGAAGAACCGCAATAGGAAAGAACGAACAAGGTGTGAAGAGCACCACGATCTTCCGCACGTGTGATCCAAGCAACTCCCGGTGGAAGGAAATTCTCGTCTCGAATCCTTCCGATATGCTACCCGGAAAAATCTCCAAGATTTTTCCCCTTAAACCCCTTGGCCGAATTTTATTCCTTCTTCTCTCTAAGAGGAGAAGTCGAATTTCATTGTGTGTTGCAAGGCTTGGGAGAACTCTCTTTATATAGGAGAGTAAAACTTAGCCTCCAAGGATTAAATAATTAAGAGATAATTATTACATTAATCCTTTTTCCAAATAAAAGATAAATAAAATGATTATCCCAAACAAATTAGGATAAATCATATTATTATCTAATATTCCATGAATTATCATTTAACAAATAAAAGATAAATCACATGTCAAATAATTATCCAAGAAAACTAATTTCTTAACAAATATTTAATCAAACATGCGCCACCTTTGATCAAATAAAAGGTCACACGCAATTTCCATATTTGACCAATTGGGTCAAAATTGTCAACACACTAATTTGGGCCGAGTCCACGAAAAATGTCTTTTCCGTGTATTTAATTATTTAGCCCAACTAATTTAATAGTCCACTAAACAATTAATTCACATATCGTTTTAATAAAGTCCAACAAGAACTAAATTAATATTATTAGGATTCGACGTCCGAGAATAGCTATCTTCAGATTAGAGGCACGCGTCGGGGACCATGGACTAATAATCAGCGGCTCCGATAAATCAAATAAATAATTATAGAATAATTATATTCGATAAATCAATCACAGAATATGCCACCATAATCCCGTGATCGCACTCCTCCGATTATAAGATTATATTTATCTCTCACGAGAATAATAATAAGCGCCCATTGATATAATCATTACATATGGATTAATCCTCCATAGATCGCTTCATTCTAAATCGGGAAGTTACCGTTAACCCTTTTTAGAACCTCTTATCCTTATTTACCATTAACCCCTAGTGATCAATTAATTCATACAACTCACCGGTAGCTAATCAGTGTAATATGAACTCCATGGATCGATCAGTTTCTAGGATTAACAAACAAGGGAATCGTCTATCTACTTCCATAAATGGAAGGAATGGATTCCGTATCTGTGATAACATAGACTACTCACTCAATCCAAAGACAATGCCAAGATGGGGTAATTCGGATCACGGACTCGATTGTAATCCTTAACCGTCAAGTCAAACTTCATACTTGATTCAAGCGGTTGGATCGTGATCACCTCGGGATTAAGATATATCCATAAATATGATCATCCATTGATTCGATAAGACTTCTCGATTACGGAATTATATCGTGAACTCTAATCAAATCGGTCCAAATTTCTATATGATATATCTATCATATATAAATGCCCCACTAGGTTCTCTTTAACCGAAAGTCCGGATAAGACAATCACACCTATTGTGTTCTCAAGCATTAATAGCACGTTAAAGGAGAGACCCGATACTCTCGATTAACTTCACTACGGGCTAATTGTATTTTAAGTACATCTTCACTAACTCAATCCTCCCGTGTATATACCATACACCGAAAGTTAAGTGATTACATAAACGATATACTTTAGGGTTTTCAGTAGTGTAAATACTATTGTCACATCGGTGAATATGAGAATAATAAATATGAATAATAATATCATTTCATTTATTAAATAAAACAATTACAAAATTGTCTTTCGGCATCACACCTAACAATCTCCCACTTGCACGAAAGCATGTGATTAATTGTTTTAGAGCACACCCTATTATTTAAAATACAACAAACTACATCCCACTTGCTCTAAAAGCAATGGAGACCCATCCCGTATTCTAGTACCCATTAAGCATATCATAACCATTGCAGATTCCAAAGTACACTCCGAGTATGCCGTCAGTAGGATAGGTCGGTGACTCGGGAGCACCTACATCTAAATGTCATGGGTCTTAATGATTAGTCAAAGTTGTCGGCTCAAGACGATCCATAGAATTGAAACGTTACGGTCCATCTAATCATGTGGTAATCGAGTAAACACTCGAGCCCGAGATCGACTTAACGATCATCCTCAATCGACTTAAAGTCAAAATCGATGTATCACACATATCCAAGTTCACACATGAATATGTCCGCATATTATTCCTCGTTCTCTTCAAGATACTAAAGGACATACTAAACTTGCTTTGTTAACCGCCGAATCTAAGATTCGATCAAAGTTGACGCTCAATAACCTCGACCATCTCTTACTAGAAAGAGAATCTATCCCATTTCTCTTGATCCGAAGATTTGAGAGTCATTCCCGAGGCATAGGGTAGAACTTCCTCGTTGAATGTTGCATACACAGATGCATCATCTTAACCAATAAGATGGATGGGAAACCAATGACTCGATTCTAATGAATTCGACCGAGTCAAACTCTCTACAGAATGTTGTCCAAATCTCATTGCAGAAATTGTGGTATTGTCGATTCGACTTGTATAACACACCCATGTTGATTCAAACCGTGCAAAGGTTATCCTTCACAAACACTAATATATGTATGTATATATTCACTCATCAGACTAAAATTGATATCCAATCTACAAAAGACTTATCAATATTCGGTCAAATCCACATATTGTAGAAATATATGACTTCCAAAGGACCGAGAGGTTTGCTTTTTATCCACAAAGGACATAAGCCTTGATACAGTCATCCCGCTCATAAGTTCATAAGGCAATACCTTTCTGCTTTGAATGAATCCAGACTCCGCTTGTTTGGCAAGAAAGTCTCAGGGAATCACCCCTATTTTCTCGCTTTTGAACGAAATCATGCAATACTAAGTGGTAAGAGAGTTCAAGGTCCGATCAACTCTCTACTTCTTAGGAATTACCCCTAGACCACTCAATCTTTGCTCAAAGATAAACTTTCCTATTCATTCTACTATTTTCCGTGTAGATCCAATTACTCCCACTCGGGCTGAGACGCCAGGTGGTTCTACAAGAGCATGAACAGAACTCCGAGTACCGAACTCCATTCACGGTGGTTATGGCTATTAAACCAACCTCTATTATCGTAATCCTATCCTCGCTCACAAAAGAGCCATAGGTCATCAATCGATCCTCGACTACAAAGTCCGCAGAAACCGTAATGGGTAATGGATAAACCATACTCCCAATACTTACTGGGTGGATCGAAATTCTGATCTAGTTTAGTAGTATTTAGTGTTATCACCAACAACCGATGTTGGATGTGGTCTGATTTTAATCAGTTAGTAACTACCTTGAGTAAACGTATTTCAAGGTTCAAGGTTTTACTGTTTATGGACTCTATCAGAAAGGATGCAACAGTATAACTGTCCCTTCCCGATTTCAAGAATCCTATATCTAACCTTTATACTCAATAGGTTAAAAGATATATCACGAATGGTCATTGACCGAACGTATGCACTAAATTCCCGTCCTTACCTTCAAGCACCGTGTGCTAAATGCTTATATTTACGGAAGTGGGATGAACCGAATCCACACCTTATCCGTAAATTCCAAAGCATATTCTAGGTAGATTTCTCGGTCTTACATTTCAATGTAAACCGTTATTTCGCTTCCAATATCTTTATTGAGTTAAGCGTTGTATTGTAGCACATCTACAACTATGTAAAGTAATTCAACGGTTTCTCCCTTGGTGAAAGCATTTCACTATGAGGCAAAGCCGAGCATCACCCCTAGGACTATGAATGGCCTATTCCGAGTATAGAATACTCTATCTCTCAAGAAAACAGAGAAACCTCAAAATATTTTGGCTAAACTTACCGGAGTGTTTGAATAGTTATCGATGTTAGAAGTCACTACTGGAAGCTCCTACTAGCTTGTATCTTTCATCGACTCAAGGTCGCCATGAACAAGCTATGTTACTTCTTTATAACCATTATCCTTTCCCGATTGAAAGGAAACTTAGTCATTGAACCTTTGGGACAATATAACCAGATCGAGAAAGGAATCACCCCGAGCCGCCTTGAGTCTTGTCTTTTAGGACTATGCACTAACTATGGAATATGAAGAAGCGCTTATCTAAATATAGAAACCAGCTTGCTTTTAACAGCTTCTTAAGATGTGTTTTATATACATATTTTAGCAGATTCTAAGTGGTTTTGACTTTATCAAACAAAAGTCCGAGTCTTGGATTCAGATTACAAATGGTATATTCCTTTCTATACGACAAACAAATTATCGAATATAAGGTAAATCCATTCGCTCCAACGAATCTTAAATGAAAAATAATTTTTCGCGATATCCAAGGATTGAATCCGAGATTCATTTCCTTATATCACTCCCACTTTTCTAGCTAAAATTAATCGCCCGTTGTTTACTCCTTTAATCGTTAAATGCACTTTGCTACCTTGTTCTCGCCAAAGAACTTAGCTCGAGAAAATCGCCAAGGATTCATAGGTTGGTGATCCAAAATCACCGCCCCTTATCCTATGATTTTCGCTTTAATTAATTTTCGCTTCACCTTAAATTTTTCTTAGTTTAGATGACTAACACTTTTAGACATATTCTCCTTTCTTGACTTTCCGTGAATGGAAACAGTCTTGAACCAGCGGTTCGTTTGAGTAGACACTACTCTTGAACCGTGGGATGTCTATTTCGAGTGTTACTCGTCGGGACTTCTCGGATTTTCTAATATACCAGAAAAAACAACAAATCATATTAAAGCTCCCACTAGTTTATCGGTTCCAAATACCGTCTAACGAGCAATGCTTTATTTATGATTTTCCGATTTTTTCGATTTAGAAAAAAATCTCATAGTTCCAATATTTCCAGAAAAACAACAAATCATAGAACTCCCACTAGTTCATCGATTCCAAATATCGTCCAACTAGCGACATTTCATGACTTTCCGGTTTTTCAATTAGAACGGATACGTGTGTAGTCAGTTACACTTTTCTAATGTTCTAGAAAAACAACAAATTAAATCATAAAGCTCCCACTAGTTCATCGATTCCAAATATCGTCCAACTAGTAACACTTCATGATTTTCCGATTTTTCTATTAGAAAATTACTCGTGTACACACTCAAAATTCACTAGAAGAATTTCAAAGTCCGAAATCACCTTTGATCAAACTAAGTTTGTCTTCCGTTTGACACGAATGACACTAGTGACATACCTATATGTCACTGGTTTTTAAAAGGTTTAAGAGAAAATATCTCTTTCGAAAATTAATTGCATTATCGATTAACTAGTTCAACGTCCTAGTTACTTTCCACTTTTTAACGAAGTCAATACTAGTCAATTATAAATTTTAAGCAATTTAGTAAGGGATATAATGCTGTAAATAAAATGACATATATTAATTCAAGTTAACACTACTATATTTATTTTAGGAATTGTAAACTAAAATTAAGTCTACTCTACCATTCCAAGGTTTTAACCTCGCATCTCGATGCCGCCGTAGGTAGGTCAAAGAGATGACGGTTAAATCGAGACAATCTCATCAATAAATAACTTGTGAGAATCAAACATCCCACGAGAATCGAACATCCCTTTATTCATTGACTACCTTCCTTTTTTAGCCTAGATATTATCAAAAATATCCTTTATGAGTGTGACCTACTATATCGGATCTCTTAGGTACGCCCCGAGTGTGCCGTCGTAGGATAGGTCAGTGACCCGACGAGTACCTAGAAATCCTATCCTTTCGGAGACCAAGCCATGAATGTTGATAGGGGTGAACACCATCCGTAGGGGGACGAAATCAAAGCGCCGCGAGGCGTCTTTTCTCTCACTTACTTGTATCTATAGTAGAGGCCGTGGGGTTGGCTGTCGCCTCCCCCGCTCCCACTCAATATTTTGGAAGTGGTGGTGGGTTAACTAACCACGTCTTTTTGATGTTAACATAAAAGCACATCAAATCAAGGATTCCGAATGTTTGCCGGTAACGTAGGCAAGCCTACCCGTCCTATTCGTTGGAACATATGTGACAATCCGGACGAAGTCGGGTCAAGACAACCCCATTGAGATAAGAAGGAATCACCCTCCGCTCTCCAAAGTAGCTTAGTCTTGCCGGACCCCGTGCATACATCACACTAGGAGGGTTAAGTCGGTCGAGCCGGCTCGCTTGACCACCCAACCTATAGGCGAACCGTTTTTATCCAAGATTTATTGTTCTTTTACCATCATTCAATCTCGTAGACACTACGAATCGAAAACGTGATCTCGTTTGGGCTTTAAGGCGGTTCACCGAGAACACACACCGAAAGGCTTAACGATTTCATAACCCGTCCTCGGATCTTTAATTAGTTACTAAATTAATTAATTACCACGTATTAATTAAATTTCAACTAATTACACGAGTTTGTATACATGCCTATTTTAATTACCAAAATTAAAAATTCTACATGTATGCAAGGAGTGGATTTATGATATGATGCATGTCATGGCAATTCCGATTTTATATCTATTTTATGATCAAACACATAAAAAATAAATTGCGGAAAATTTTAAACACCGAGATGGATCGTTGGCACCCCCGTATCTAATCTATTAGAAAATAAAAAAAAAACAAAAAACAAAACCCTAACTAGGGTTTACTACTTTCTAACAAAATCTGTAGCTGTTTGAACTCTTCGACGATCGGCATACCAAACGGACTCGGATAGGGACGAAACTTTCCAGATATGTTCTTCACCTCTCGATCTTCAATATGGACGGTTGGATCAGTGCTTTGACTTACCAATTTTCTCCAGTTAGCCGCCCAACTTGATGCTGAATCTGACTTTGACTGCAGCGCATCAAAGACTTCCCGAGGCAGATCGGGAATCTACATCAATCCCGATCGACCTGAAACTTTTATCACACGTCCAGAACTCCAATTTTATCAATCTGAACGGTCGGATTTGCGTTTCAACGGTCCAAACTCTCCCAGAAAATCGAGGAAGTCACAGGTAGAGTTTCTGTGAATCCTGCGTTTTTCTGTTACAGCAGCGTCTTCGCAGCAACGAACGGATATTGAAACGGACTCTGATCGATGCCAAAATTTGTGGAGTAAACCACCATCTTCTGATCTTGATTCTGACCGGAGGGATCTTCGTTTTAACGGCTCGATCAACGGGAAAAACTAAAATACTAAACAGCTACTAAATAGATCTATTTTCTGGAAATTAAAATTGCAATAAAGATAAATTACATAATTTCCTATACTCATATGAACGAATTTTCATCGTTTATACGAGTTTACAATAGATTTAACGGGTTAACAATGCCAACCTCAATCCATCTCTTCAAACCACAACAATCGCAACAACATAAATATATATAAACATGCATTGGCCAAATTAAAAATTGACAATAAAAGCTACATGTTTTCCACTCCTGAGATCTAATATTTTATACGTATAAATATAGATCACCATGGCGATCGATACCATGTTAGTAATATCATCCGCAATGAAGCGATTTTAAGGATCTAGATCTATAAAATACACGTAATAAAATAACTAGATCTACATCTACAAGGGGTTGTAGATCATACCTCTTGGATCTCAAAATCCAAGTTGAAGAACCGCAATAGGAAAGAACGAACAAGGTGTGAAGAGCACCACGATCTTCCGTGACGTGTGATCCAAGCAACTCCCGTGGAAGGAAATTCTCATCTCGAATCCTTCCGATATGCTGCTACCCTAAAAATCTCCAAGATTTTTCCCCTTAAACCCTTTGGCCGAATTTTATTCCTTCTTCTCTCTAAGAGGAGAAGTCGAATTTCATTGTGTGTTGCAAGGCTTGGGAGAAACTCTCTTTATATAGGAGAGTAAAACTTAGCCTCCAAGGATTAAATAATTAAGAGATAATTATTACATTAATCCTTTTTCCAAATAAAAGATAAATAAAATGATTATCCCAAACAAATTAGGATAAATCATATTATTATCTAATATTCCATGAATTATCATTTAACAAATAAAAGATAAATCACACGTCAAATAATTATCCAAGAAAACTAATTTCTTAACAAATATTTAATCAAACTTGCGCCACCTTTGATCAAATAAAAGGTCACACGCAATTTCCATATTTGACCAATTGGGTCAAAATTGTCAACACAATTAATTTGGAAGTAAATTTAAAAATGTCTTTTAAAGTGTATTTAATTATTTAGCCCAACTAATTTAATAGTCCACTAAACAATTAATTCACATATCGCTTTAATAAAGTCTAACAAGAACTAAATTAATATTATTAGGATTCGACGTCCGAGAATAGCTATGCTTATATTAGAGAGTCACGTCGGGGATTACATGGACTAATAATCACGACTCCGATAAATCAAATAAATAATTATAGAATAATTATATTCGATAAATAAATCACAGAGAATATGCCACCATAATCCCGTGATCGCACTCCTCCGATTATAAGATTATATTTATCTCCTCACGGGAATAATAATAAGCGTCCATTGATATAATCATTACATATGGATTAATCCTCCATAGACTGCTTTCATTCTAAATCGGGAAGTTACCGTTAACCCTTTTTAGAACCTCTTATCCTTATTTACCATTAACCCCCTAGTGATCAATTAATTCATACAACTCACTGGTAGCTAATCAGTGTAATATGAACTCCATGGATCGATCAGTTTCTAGGATTAACAAACAAGGGAACTGTCTATCTACTTCCATAAATGGAAGGAATGGATTCCGTATCTGTGATAACATAGACTACTCACTCAATCCAGTACAATGCCAAGATGGGGTAATTCAGATCACAGACTCAGTGTAATCCTTAACCGTCAAGTCAAACTTCATACTGATTCAAGCGGTTGATCGTGATCACCTCGATTAAGATATATCCATAAATATGATCATCCATTGATTCGATAAGACTTCTCGATTACGGAATTATATCGTGAACTCTAATCAAATCGGTCCAAATTTCTATATGATATATCTATCATATATAAATGCCCCACTAGGTTCTCTTAACCGAAAGTCCGGATAAGACAATCACACCTATTGTGTTCTGGGCGCATTAATAGCACGTTAAAGGAGAGACCCGATACTCTAGATTAACTTCACTACGGGCTAATTGTATTTTAAGTACATCTTCACTAACTCAATCCTCCCGTGTATATACCATACAATCGAGTTAAGTGATTACATAAATGATATACTTTAGGGTTTTCAGAGTGTAAATACTATTGTCACATCGGTGAATATGAGAATAATAAATATGAATAATAATATCATTTCATTTATTAAATAAAACAATTACAAAATTGTCTTTCGGGCATCACACCTAACAGAGAGTTCTTCCAAGACATATTGTATAAGCAATTTTCGACCCCCCACACTAAATAGAGAGAAAAAAATTAGTTTTCTTGTCTTGGGTTTTGGAAGAAGAAAAACTACAAGTTTTTCTTGGTGTTGTATATCAAAGAGGTTCTCATATCAAGAAGGGTGTCCACCAACCACCGTTTGGAGAACACATTGGAAGATCAAGGCTTCTCATCCTAAGATCATAGCTTCTCTTCCAACTATTGGTATGTTTTTACTAACCCCCTTGTAGTAGTTAAATCCTTTATTTATGTGTTATAATATATGAATCGTGATCCATCCGCTGCGCATAGATATAATTTATTTAGATCTGAGCTCCTACATCCTTCACTCATTAGCCACATCAAAGTTCAGGATGAAGTAATGGAAAAGCAAGGGAACTTACTCTGCAACATGCAGTTTTTAATTCCCCATCAGGTCCAATCAAACTTGGAACATCTAGCTGAAGTGCTTGAGGACAAACTCTAACCCTTGGTGGACACATTGAATGAGCATACACAGCAAATTCAACACTTGGATGAGATCATGGATTACTCAGGACATCAACTCAACGCCCTCCTACAAGTGTCTGGGCAACCAATAAAATTCTGGAAGAAAGGTATGGTGCTGGCAAAAATGGGGAAGGAAGTAGTAAGCCTGAAAGCTCCAGTGGAAAGAAAATCCCAACAAACAAGGGCAGGGGCATAAAAGGCAAGGGGATCGGGATTGTTGCCTTTGAATTTCTTATTAAACTATCTTATTGCCCTTGATGGATGAATACAATTAATGAGTTTTATTTTTTTAATATTATGAAAATTTGCATACTTATGTACAGGCTTATGAGGGTTTTGGCATCATCAAAAAGGGGGAAATTGTTAGGAACATTTTATTATGTTTTGATGATCGTCATACTAGCTGTTATAGCAAGCCTGAAATAAGTTAGAAATCTCTGGATAAGTCTTTACTTAGAGTCTGACATGTTGTATAAGTTGAGTCAGACAAGTATTATATTAGTTGGTAAGATGGCTAAGTAAAACAGAAATCCGGCAGAGTAAGAGCAACCAAGTACCAGCAGAGAAGCATGAAGAAATATGGTCTGAGTTAGAACCGGGGAAGTCTGTGATGACCTTGGATACGTCTAAGTTACATTTCAAGTGATCAAATTCATTGTTTAAATATGGTATACACTGATTTCACTCAAATCAAGGATCAGTGAAGTACAAGGTCTCTTGAAAGATCAAAGAAAGAAAGAAAGCAGTGAACCAGCAATGTAATTTGTCTACCGGCTTAGTAAAGAAGAAGCAGTAAAGAAAGATATAATCAGCTAAGTCAACCGGATCACTCAACCGGTCAATTAAAGGATCAGCTGATTAAGGTATATCATCTATACTTGTTTTAAGAACGTGGGAATAATCATAAGATAAAGCATTGAATGCACGATCAACCAAGAATCAATCAAGGACAGATTTTGTGATAGACGTTTGAATAAAATCCAGATCACTGAAATCAAGGAGAATACAATCAAGTGGGAATCAAGAATTAAATCAAGGATTATTCCCCACATTAAATAGCCAATGTACGTAAATTCAAATCAAGGATTATCAAGGCTATAAATAGAAGGCATTGACAGACAGAAAGAAAAAAGATCGAATTACATAAGAACAAGCAAAAACTCTGTCAATTTGAAAAGCCTTCTATCTGAACTTAAAGGACACATCTAAAGATCAGCTCATAATCAAAGCTAAAATTCCACATCAAGCACTGAGATTGATCAGCAAAATCTGTGAATCCAATTCACACCAGTCAAGCAACTGAATCAGAGCCATCTGAAAGGAGTTGTGTTTGTGATAGCTGCTGAAGGATTTGTTCCCAAGGAGCAGTGTTGAAGATTGAGTCATTGAAGCTTTTGAAGCAAAAGAGTGATAGTCTTGTAGATTGTGAAGCTTTTGAAGCCAAGGACAATCTTACTATTGTATCAGTGAAAACAATAGTGAATTCCTCCAATCATCACGGGAGAAGAGTGGATTAAGGGATTACACCACCCTGAACCACTATAAAACTTTTTGTCTATTTACTTTCAGCACTTTAATTTACTGCACTTACTTACTGCATATTTCATACTCTGTGTGTGCATAATTGATGTAAGTCAACCGAATGATGCATTTTTATCCCAATTCTTAAGCTTTTAGTGACGCTTTTATATCAAATTCATGCAATTATGTGACAGAATAGATCAAAAGTTGTAAATAAGTTTTAATTATCTAACCTCATAATTTTAGGCTTTTATGCCAAATTTTGTTATCGGAATTACGCGAGGTATCAGTTTTGGCTTTGTCTTGCAGAAACCCAGGTTAGATATTAGTTTTGGAAGAGCTTTGGAATGGCCATCGAGATTTAGAGAGGTTTCCTGTTGAAGAAGTTAAAGAATCAAGTCAAAGTTAGAAAGTCGGCGCACTCCGGGTACGCAGAAGGTGGACGCCGGAATTTGACAGTTGGAAGTCTGAGCAGCATTTAATGATTCTGACTCACCCAACTACCTGCCAGAATTCGGTGCACACCGAGTGCGCAGACGGCGGACGCCGACAAACATGGATTTCAAGTTTTAAAGCTTATTCTTGACTTTATTTCGAAGGGGGGCTGAAGAATAAAACTTTTTCTCTATCTTGAAGGCACTTCCCCTTCCAGGGCTCATCTAGCCAAAAAATTCATAACTTTAGCTTTTAAATTGCAAGTGTAACATTAAGAATTCTTGTTTGATTCCTTGGATGAATTGTAGTTGGAAAAGATTGTAGCTTTTGGGATACACTCTCTCCATTGGAGCTTTTGAAGGTTGAATTCAAGTTTTCCTCTTTCAAGTTATTAGCTTGTGATTGGTATAATTCTTAGCCTTTACTTTGATTTAATTGTTCTTATGGTTATGAACTCTAACTTTAACATGTTGGGGCTCATAACTATAAGTGGCTAGTTTAACACTAGCCAATGTAATCTGAAGTGAAGATGGATTTTTCTTGATTGTGAATGAGTTGGTAGTTTTGCAGTTGAGTTTCTTGTAGTGTTGAACCTTCTTCTACTTGATACTGTTGATAGCAATCTAGGAAGTAATTAACCCTAGTTTGCACATACACACTTGGTAGAGACCGAAAGGGTATATTGAGTGTGGGAAAGGAGTAGAAGAATCGGAAGGTAAAACCGAGCTTAAGTGGAATTCGGTTTCTTATCCGAGGGTAGCTTATGTTTGTGTTCAAGTGCATATCATGTTGAATCATTAGACTTAGGGTTCCTAAGTCAAGGAGGAGGCATAGATTGATCTCATTCATTCGAAAGAAGGGGGATTGCTAGTCGAGGAACACACCAGTTCATGCTCTTGAACATCTTAGGAAGGAAGGTAGGTAGCCAACTCTATCATAGTCAAGAAAATTCATTGGATCAAAGCATTGTCTTGGTTAGTTCCAGTTTTCATTTGAGTTTAGTCATCTTAATTATCACTATTGTATTTCAAAATTGCAACTTGGATCGAAAGTATGAACCTAATCAGTGGTTAACCAATAAACTCCCTATAGGATCGACCTTGACACACCAACTAGGCTACAGTTATCCCGGTACACTGCCGGTTAGATTGAACACCCAGTAGGGACACGTCAATAATCTACTTTGAAATATTTTTAAAAGAAGGGACTTATCCGCTGCCCAAAAACTTTTATATTGAGAAAAGTTTTTGAAACTCCAGTATAGACATTCACCCATGTTTGTCCCTTGGAAAGGCTGACACAAGTTTAGAGGGAGGGTTGAATAAACTTGTTGTTGGTCCCTTGAAAAGGCTTTGGTTAAGTTTAGAGGGGGGTGAATAAACTTAACACTTAAAACTTTTGGAGTTAACAAACTCAAGAACTTCAAAGACTCACTTGATACTTGATAATCTGTGACACTCGATAGTCTGCTGATCGTTGAGTCTCACTTGAATTTGTGCAAATGGAATTATATCAAAATTAAGCCTTATTACTTGTTGTTAAATATGATACCAAGTATTGGATACTCAGTAGTGTAAGTGTGTGAAATCAGTTTGCTAGATTCAGTATGGTGTTGTGCTTGATAAACTAAATGCAGAATATAAATGCAGAAAGTAAGTAGGCAGATTTTATAGTGGTTTCAGGTGGTGTAATCTGCATCACCCACTCTTCTCCTGTGATGTTGGAGGTAATTCACTAGAGATCTTTGATGTAGCTGTTACAAAGATTCCTATGTTGCTTGTCCTTCACCAATAACTATGGCTTCACAAACTCGAAAACTTGGAACAGTCGGATTGTTTGCTCCAAAGTCTTCCACTGGTCCTTGAAGGGTAGGATTGCCTCTTCACCAGCTCCACCAAAAACAACAGTCTTTCACACCCAACAGATGCTTCACTGTCCTCAGTAGATTCTGGTAAAAGAAAGATAGAATCAAATAAATGATTCAGTTGCAGCAGCTTGATCAGGATGATATGATCAGCAGCTTGCAGTCTTCAAATGTGTATGCTTGATGTAGCTTGAATGTAGATTACACTTGAAGATTTTCTCTGGATCAGTAGCCTTAAGCTCAGTAAATTCAGCAGGGTGTATTTCTAAATCGAAGCTCAGGATTTTTCTCTTAAATGTTCATCACTTGTATCTGAGTTAGGAGCTCTCTATTTATAGGAAGGATTCCTTGTGACTTGTATTTGAAATTCAAATATAGCCGTTCCAAATTTTGTCCCATTTGACTTGCTTTCACATCATGTACATAGTATCGACACAAATGAAATACTTTTGACAAAGTGTGCGTCACATCCCACCCTTTGACTTGTAACCATTGGATAAAGTCCTGAATCATACCAACGTCCTTTTAATCTCCACCATTGATTTGTTTGATAAATCAGAGGTAGTTAGCTGTCCTTATCCTTGTTTTCTTCCAATGTAATCTTGAATTAACCGAGGTATATATATCAGCAGGTTCATCAGTCTGCTGAGATACCTATCAGACTGCGAACTATATTTTGCTAACTATCTTTTATCTAACTTTTATTTATGAAGTTAGATTACACCTTTTTGCATATAACTAAGTTCCAATCACCATCCAACTTAAGGAACTTAGACCTTTTACATAAGGTATATGTAATCAGTTTAGGTCATCACAGACTTCCCTAAATTCTGATTCCATATCCTTGACTTTAATTACTAAGTTTGATCCATTAGCCTTCATTAACTAAGTTTGAGCCCTCAGACTTCAGTCTTCAGCAGGTTCCTGATAAGTCTACTGACCTAACTACCCTACTGACCTAGACTAGTCTGCTGATATAAGTCAGTTGACCTTTACAGTGCTTGTTTGATCAAACCTATACAAAGATCAAACTCTAATAAACCTATACATTTAATCTAGACATCTTTTTTCCTTTGCTCTATAACAGTTAGTCTGGCACTCATCACTAAAACTTAAAAATAAGTCCAACAATTTCCCCCTTTTTGATGATGATGCCACTACCCTCACCTAACCGCAAAGCAAAAAGATTAAAACAAAAACAGAACAAATTTCAGTCATATCTCACTATAACCAATAGGATAGATGTGAATGTTTTCTTTATGTTGGTTTTTTGAAAATTGTCCTAGGCCGTTATGAAGAACGTGACCTAGTTTACTTTTTGTATTTATCCCATTCCCGTGAGCTCCTCCCCCCTCCCCCCTCCCCCCCGTGTGCGGCGGGTGTAATTATTAGATAATTTATTATGTAACAAGAATGGAGCAAGAAGTTGAAGAACAAGGAGAGATAAAGAACCCATTGGCATACAGCAATAAAGATCTTATTGGCGGTTGCAGATACCCTTAGTTTGTGACCCGTGGTTTCGTCAGTTTGTATTTGAAACCGCACCTAGGAAAAGTCCATGATCATACCGGTTATTTTGTGCGCGGAATGTTGTGTATGTTTTACTTTATATGATATAGTAGTAATATGCACATAGTAGATGAGACCAAAAATTAAACCAAATTAATTAAGTGAATTAATTTTAAAATTATTCCCACGCCAAAAACTTGAGCCAAAATTGTCTCCCAATATTATAATGACGGTGAAGAGCTTTGTTCGGATCCAACTGATCGGCCCACGTCGGGAGTTGACCTACCACGGGTATATCATCATTATCGAGATATGATCGTTATGAGATCTCATGAATATTTGGGTTACGACTCGACTAAGAATCTTGCGGTGATTGGCCCACGTCAGGACCGTCTGATTTTAGAGACAAGGGGTGGCTATCATATAGAGATGTGAATTGTCAAAGAGTTGACTAGTCAACCAGTGGAAATCGAATAAGATTCGGTCGGTAATTAGTACCCACCTTCGAAATTGACCCGGTCGATCGGCCCACGTCGGGGATCGAGTCAACTAGATAGGATTCCATCCACTAAAGAATTACTTAAATTCTTGAAAGCCAATTGGGAATAGTTGGCTAGTGAGAGTAAAACCTTATAAAATTTTAAGTGCAAATTTAGGGTTTTTTTATACATGAGCTTTTACTTATTCTATCTTTATTTATTGTTGTAGAAAATGTCAAACAAATTGAACCTTCGTTTTATCATCAAAAACAAGCTTGATGAAACTAATTTTCTCGATTGGGAAAGAAACCTCAAAATAGTTTTGAGGCACGAGAAGATTGGCTATGTCTTGGACGAGGCCCTACCGGAAAAGCTCTTTGAGGGTTCACCGCAGATCTTTGTCGAGAAATACAACAAGCAATCGCTTACGACAAGATCGATGCTACATGTATCATGCTTGCTTCTATGACACCTGAACTGCAGAAACAGCATGAGTCTATGGACGCCTACTCTATCATGGTCCACCTGAAGGAACTCTATGCTTCTCAGTCTCGCACTGAGAGGTACGAGGTCTCGAAGGCCCTATTTAGTTGTAATATGGCATCTAGAACTGCTGTGGGGTCACACGTGCTTAAAATGATCGGGTACATAGAGAGGCTTGGGAAGCTAGGCCACAAGTTGGAATGAGAGTTGAGTATTGACTTGATTCTGCAATCTCTACCTGATTCATTCTCACAATTCGTGATGAAATATCACATGAACAAGATAGATTGCTCCCTTGCGGAGTTATTGAACATGTTAAAGACTGCTGAGGGCACTGTAGGGAAGGGAAAGCAAGTGTTGCTGGTCACTTCGAGCAAGGGCAAGGCAAAAGCCCAGAAAAAGTCCAAGAAGGCGAAGGCTGCACCTAAGCCAACGCCTAAGATAGCGAAAGACAAATCCAAGGATGCTTGCTTCCATTGCGGTGAGACCGGCCATTGGAGGAGAAACTGCAAAGGCTTCTTGAGTACCAAGAAGAAGCATTCTGATGCTTCGACTTCAGGTATATTTATGATTGAGATCAACATTACTTCTTCTAAGTCTAACCACTGGGTATTGGATACTGGTTGTGGTTCTCATATTTGTACGAATATGCAGGCACTAAGAAGAGCTAGAGATCTGAAGCAAGTGTTGCTGCACTAGCCGTAGGAGTTTATTTTCTTTCATTGCCCAGTGGGCTAGTACTTGAACTTAGTAACTGTTATTTTGTTCCTGCTCTTACGAAGAGTATTATTTCCATTTCCGCATTAGATGTTGATGGTTTTTTATTTACGTTTGAGAATAAATGTTGTTCTTTTTTCACGTGATGGAATCTTTTATGGTACTGGCATACTTAGCAATGGTCTCTACATATTAGATATGAATGTTGATGTACTTAATATAAATAACAAGAAAGCCAAAACAAATGACTTGAATGAATCCTACTTATGGCATTGTAGACTTGGCCATATAAATAAGAATCGCATTGCCAAACTCCATAAAGATGGAATGTTGGATCAATTCGATTATGAATCATTTGATACATACGAAGCTTGTTTACTTGGAAAGATGACAAAGTCACCATTTAGTGGCAAAGGGATAAGATCCAATGAATTGCTTGAGCTCATACATACTGATGTATGTGGCCCAATGTTAATTCAAGACAAAGGAGGATACTCTTATTTTATCACTTTCACTGATGACCATTCTCGCTATGGTTATATATACTTAACGAAGTATAAGTCTGAAGCCTTCGAAAAGTTCAAGGAATTCAGAAGTGAAGAAGAGAAACAACTAGGTAAAGAAATCAAAACACTTCGATCCGATCGAGGTGGAGAATAGCTGGATGGAGAGTTTCAAGACTATCTGAAGGAGAATGGGATTTTACCTGAACGGACCCCTCCCGGGACGCCACAAATGAATGGCGTGTCAGAGAGGAGGAACCGCACCTTGTTAGACATGGTACGATCCATGATGAGCTATGCAGTTCTTCCAAAATCGTTTTGGGGGTATGCTCTAGAAACCGCATCCTATACATTGAACTGAGTTCCATCAAAGAAGGTTGATTCTACACCATACGAGGTATGGGCCAAGAAGAAACCAAATCTAGCATATCTTAAACCTTGGGGTTGTCCAACTTATGTGAAGCGGATGATGCCTGAAAAATTAGAGGCCAGATCCGACAAATGTCTGTTTGTGGGATATCCTAGAGAAACTAGAGGATAACAATTTTACCATCCTGAGGAACAAAAGGTGTTTGTTGCCAGGGCTGGCCACTTTCTAGAGAAAAAGTTTATTCTGGATAGGGTCAGTGGGAGTAAAATTGATCTTGAAGAAATTCGAGAACCACTTACGGATAACAGTCCGTTGATGGAAGTAGAGGAGACACCACGTACAGATGTGGGGCCACCATCTACCGTGGACACACTAGCACCTCGAAGATCCACCAGGGAACACCGCGAACCTAAAAGGTACACTGGCATGTATCTCATGGAAGATGTAGACCCTAGAACTTATGAGGAAGTGCTATTAAGGCATGACAAAGAGAAATGGCTAGAAGCCATGAATTCTGAAATGGAATCCATGAAAGACAACCAAGTTTGGAACTTCGTTGATCCACCGGAGGGAATAGTTCCTATAGGGTGTAAATGGGTCTTTAAGAGAAAGACCGACATGGACGGTAACGTGACTACCTACAAGGCTAGGTTAGTGGCAAAAGGATACAAGCAAAGACAAGGAGTTGACTATGACGAAACCTTTTCGCATGTTGCCATGTTAAAATCCATTAGAATTTTGATCGCTATTGCAGCACACCATGATTACGAAATCTGGCAGATGGATGTGAAAACAGCTTTCCTTAACGGGAACCTGTCTGAGGAAGTGTCTATGACACAGCCTGATGGTTTCACAACCAATGACGCCGGGAATGGTATGTAAACTGCAAAGATCCATTTATGGGTTAAAGCAAGCTTCTCGGAGTTGGAATCTTCACTTTGATGAGATAATCAAACAGTTTGATTTCATCAAGAACGAAGATGAGCCATGTGTTTACAAGAAGGTTAGTGGGAGTGCCATTGTGTTCTTAGTGCTTTATGTAGATGACATATTGCTCATACGGAATGATGTGCCTATGTTATAATCAGTCAAAGCTTGGTTATCCAAGAACTTCTCAATGAAGGACTTGGGTGAGTCAGCCTATATTCTAGGAATAAAGATCTATAGAGATAGATCTAAAAGGTTGCTTGATGCATGCCGTAATCCACCTATATAGACAAGATCTTTGAAGAGATTCAGCATGGAGCGATCAAGAAAGGATTGCTTGCCCATATCACATAGGGTCTACACTGTCGAAGGAAATGAGTCCCAAGACAGAGGAGGAAAGGGCACAAATGAGTAAAGTCCCTTATGCTTCGTAATCGGGTCTATCATGTATGCCATGTTATGCACAAAACCCGGATGTCTCGTACCTTCTTAGTATGACTAGTAGGTACCAGGTCCAATCCAGTGATGGTCACCTGGATTGTTTGTCAAGAATATCCTCAAGTACTTGAGACGTATTTCTAGGGATATGTTCCTGGTTTTCGGGAGCGATGATTTAGTATTATGAGGTTACACGGATGCCGCCTAAAGCGGCAAGGATGACTTTAAGTCACAATGGGTTTGTTTTCACGCTTAACGGCAGAGCAGTGAGCTGGAAGAGTTCCAAGCAAGAGACTACTGCAGACTCTACAACGGAAGCCGAATACATAACAGCCTCGGAGGCGGCAAAGAAAGCAGTTTGTATGAAGAAGTTCATTACTGAACTTGGTGTGGTTCCTTCCATTGAAGGTCCAGTGCCTCTGTACTGTGATAATAATGGAGCGATATCTCAGTCAAAGGAACCAAGGTCTCATCAGAAGTCCAAACATGTGCTACGGCGCTATCACTTGATTAAAGAGATAGTGGATAGGGGAGATGTAAAGATAGAGAAAGTCCACACGGATGATAACATAGCTGATCCGTTAACCAATGCATTGTCTCAAGCTAAGCATGAGAAACATGTTCACTTTCACGGGCTTAGGCATATGGGTGATTGGCTTTAGGCCAAGTGGGAGATTGTTGGAAAGGTGTCCTAAACCCAATCGGGTCGGGTCATTTACAGTCTATTTGGTTCATGTAATAACTTTATTATGATTAATAAAAGCACTTATGTTATCAAATATTGTTTGTCTTCATATTACTTGTTGTGTATATATAATAACGTCCCTAGTGTCAATCTGTGATAGAGAAACCATGATAGTGATTATGGTTGATGAGATCTCTAATCACTATAACAAGATTGGTACTTAAATGTCTCTAGTCTTATGTGTTATCAAATGGGACATTGATAGCATAATCAGACTAGCACGTATTGGATGTCTTCTATCTTTTAGAAGGTAGGGATAGATCTCGTCTATCGAAGTGTAGAGACACTTGGACTGTACGTGGACGTGTATTAGAGAATGCGTACGTTAGACTAACCCACTTACATTAAGTGTCACACTATGTGGCGGTTGTGTAATTATCCTTTTGACCGGAGTCTTCATGGCATCACGGTGTGGATTGTCATGCTTTGACACTATTGAGATTTCTCCTAACCACGGGGCGATCATGCGGTAGTGATTGGGTATGATATTGAAGCATGCGGAGTATACATGATTGGTCGTCTGGGAATCGCGTATCCTATGATGGGGATCGAATATCCGAAATGGCCTTCTTATAAGTAATGTCTAGCTCTTGAGAATCTTTGCAGAGTGGGAGTAAATGTGTTATTCCGAGAGAGTATGATATCCAGATTATAAGATACGATCGTCAATGTATTGACACTCGAGAAATGATCGTATGGATATTATTACAGCGATAGGATTGTAAGTTACACGGTAACTGCTTCACATGAAAGGTAGTAGTCATTGCTTTTGACTCTTCCGATAATTGGGGGTCACGGTGTGTTGCTAGACGCTATCCCGTGATCATTAGGTATGAAGGGCATTTTAGTGAATTGCACTTTGTGTCTACGGCCAACATATTCGGAAGCCTATCGGGTCACACACATATGAACATCGAGTCGGATTAAAATGCGGTTATAGTTGATAACCAAATAAGGAAAGTTTATCTCTAGACTATAAAGGTTATAGTGGTAAATTCATATGGTGGTATTTATTTATTATGAATAAATAAAATACAAGTTATTAATTATATACAAATTATGCTAATTAAAGAATATTCTGAAAGCCAATTAATTGGCATATGGGGCGCCATATTTAAGTGTATGAGATACACTTGTATTGTGCACTTTAATTAATAAGATTGCCATAATATTAATATAAGATATTAATTGATTTTGAAAAATAGATTTATGGTAATAAGATAATTATAATCAATATAAGATATTGGCAAAATAAATTATAATTAAAGAGATAAATCAATCTAGTTGATTTTCCTTATTTTATTGGGGAAAGGTTTTCTTCTCCTCCACACCATATGGGGCGCCACTTTTGAGTATAAATAAGAGGTGGGTGTCAAGCTCTTTTGTACATCACAATTGCAAAAGCTCATAGTTTCTTGTGTAAAATAGAGAGCAATCCATAGTGAGTTTGTGAGGGAAGAAAAGGTCCGGTTTAGCAGCCGGAGTTTTTCTGATAGCAATCCAAGGAGGATTCTGGCAAGGGGTTCGTGTGGATTAGCGATAGAGGCCGGACGCATGGACGGCTTGCGCATTGAACTACTCTCCGTTGGCGGTCAAAGCGACGATCTTATAGATCATCTGAGGTATAACCGTCAAACTACTTAACGTGTTTATTGCGTTAAACGAAGAACGATCTAGAAAAGGAAAATCAAATTTTAAATTCCGCTGCATTAAACTAGTGATTTCCTAACACTTGCTTCCCAAAACTTTAGGCCTAAAAATGAGTTCAAACCTTCATGAAATCCCTTGTCATGATAAGGTTTCCTTCTGTTGTAGTACTCATTCTTGTATTGTTTAAGGAGATCATCAGTAAGTGGAAGTCTGCCAGGTGCAGGTTCCCTGAATGCATTAGTATCATTCTCCCATTTTTTCTTTGCAAAAATCCTTGCAGCCTCTTTTTCTACTGTTGTTTGGCCCTCTTCCCCCTTAGTGACATCATCAACAAACCGGGACAGCAGGCCATGCACACTCTCCTGAGTTAACACTAGATTGTTCAGTTGACCCTCCATAATTTCAGTCCTAGTGTCAACAGCTGTGATCCTTTCTCGCATTGTTTGCTCCAGTAGAGTTATCCTCTCAGTGATTTTAGGATCCAATCTGACAAAGAGTTGAGATGTTCCAAGACCTCGGCGAGGCTTAGGTGCCTCAAAGCAAGTTTATCAAGTTTACGGTGGATGGCTTCAAGTTGATTTTTCGAAACTTCTCCTTCATTGTATTACCTTGCTTGATTCCTCTCACTTCCAGGGTAAGGTCTGCAAGAGCATACTGATTTGAGGTAATATTGGAGGCAACTGTTTCTGTAGTCCTCCCTCTATTTTCCACCAAATTTATCAGATCTTCAAATCTCTGCTCTTGTCTGTCAAGTTGAGTTCTTAGATTTGCAATGTCATTACTCACTATCCTCAACTTTTCCATGACATGTGCTGGTACCCCACCAGCCATTACCCCATCAGCTCCATCAGCAGGCTCTTCTACATTGTATTGTGGCCTATGTCTGCTGATAACCACTGCAAAACTCATATCCAGTCCAGCAGGGTTTGGTCCTTGATATTCCTCCAGAATAGGATCAAGAGCTGGTTCTTCAAGAATTGGAACAAATGCCTATTGAGGTTCATCATCAACATTTTCTTCTTCAGGCATTTGAAACTCTTCATCACTGAAGTCATAGTCCACCAGCTGCTCCTCCTCATTAATTACAGCAGTCTGCTGACTATCTTTCCTTTCAGTGGCCTTTCCCATAGCAGGCTCTACTACAGCAGCCTGTTCTTCAAAAATAGGGGTTTCCTCCAAACCTAAATCTGGTTCCAACCTTTGTCCAGGTGCTGTTTGTAACTCAGCAGCCTGTACCTCCTGTTCCAACCTGTGTCCAGGTGCTGTTTGTACCTTAGCAACCTGTACCTCTTCAGTTCTTTGTTCTGGTACAATTTATGCCACAACAACTTGATCAGGGAATATGTCCATGTTTTCTTTTTGAAATTCCCCCATATCAGTGATCCTCCTTAGATAATTTGTAGTTTTGATTAAGGCATCCTCAATGTCAATCCAGTCTTGATATTGAATTGATTCCTCTGAACTGGCACTAGGTTCACTGATATCAGTAACTCTCTCATCACTTGAATCCATAGTCTCCTGATCATCAATATGCACAGCAGGTTCTTCAACAAATAATGGATCTACCTCACCAACCATTCTGTTTGCACCAATGTCTATGCCCTCATTGATTTGTGCCTCAATATCCTCTATGGTGAGATTTTCCACATCCTCATCCATTTGTCCAGTCTGTTGCCTCTCAGTGGATTGTTCAGCACCAGTAGACTGCTCTACTCTTGGTTCAATAATCATGGCACTTCCACCGACTCCTCTTGGACCAGAGGGATGATTGTCATCAGAATCAGATGATGAAGAGTCATCATTATCACCTCTTGGATCCCTGAACTTGATACCCTCTTCTTTCTGTTGTTCATCAAACAGATCCATCAACCTTGATTGCAGTAAGGTGGTATCAATCAGATCCAGCAAATTCTCCACTCCCAATTTTTCAAAAGCCCATTCTTCAAAGTCTGTCATTGGTTCTGCAGCTGGCTTTTGTCTCTTATAATATCCAAACTTCCATTGGAAATAATCAGCCACCAACAGGAGCTTTGGATCAACATACCCTTCTTTCTTCTTTTTCTCATGTCTTTCAAAGGGAAAGAATGATCTTCTGGGGGCTGTTCCAGTACCTTGTTGACCATCAAAGGTCTCTACAAGTAGATTCAAAGTTTCTTCCACCGATGCTTCTAGGTTAGTAGGTTTCTCGGGTTGGATATTAGTCCCTACTACCTCCATCTGTATAACACTTGGTTCCCCCTGACTTATATGTTCATCAGCAGGGTCAGCATCAGACTGCTCTTCCCCCTGAACTATTGCAGGATTTGTAGGGTCTTGTACCAAACTTTCAGCTACCACAGCATGTGTTGACTCAGTAGGTTGATGTGGTTCTTCAACAGATTCTACAGCAGGCTCAGGGTCAGTAGACTGCTGTGTTTCTCCAACAGATTGCTCAACAACAACCTGTGCACTTTCAGTAAGCTCAGTAGCCTCTTCTGGTGCGGATTCAACTACTTCAACAACAGGCTCGATTCTGATGAGTCTGGCATTGTGATTCACCAAAGAGTTGCTCAATAACAACCTCTGCATCCTCATTAGGCTTGATGCATTGTCAAGGGCTCTGCCTCAATAGCCTCTCCTTCTTCTTCTGCTTCTTTTTGTTGTTGTTGTTCTCTTTGACTTTCCAGAATTCTCAATTGTTTACCTTTGCAATGCTTCTTCTTCTTGGCAATTTCTTTGATTCTCTTGGAAAGTGGTTCATCATCGACTTGATGACTTCCTCTTTCTCTTGGCTTCCTTTTGTTGCTCTCTCGCAATTTTAAGACATGATCTTCTTAGCAACTACTGTGAGGGTCAGAACCTCAATTTCAATTTGGACCCTCAATGAGACTCGCCGATCTGTCTTTGTTTGCTTCATTGTCCTCTTAGGCTGTAACATCTCTGTTATCTTTCTTGTGTCAGCAGCCTTTCTCTTCTCAGTAGTCTTCTTTGGTACAGTAGGTTTAACAACTTTCTTAGCCTGCTCACCACCATCATCACCATCATCTCCACCATCATCACTTTCAGCAGCCTCAGCAACATCTTCTTCATCATTATCCAGACCAGGGATAGGATAGTTAATCTCTTTCTTGTATCTGGATTGGTTTATCTGTTCAGGTGCAACGTTAGGAATCTCCAAATGATTCAGCAGAGCCTGAACCATTAATCCTAAAGGTAAGGCCTTGGATTTCCTTTTTCCTTCTTTCTCTTCCTTGGCAACCTTCTTCATGTAATGAATGAAATATCCAGCCCAATCAAACTTCATACTTCTGCAAATAATCATCAGAAGTTCTATTTTGGGTCCTGATAGAGTATCCATGCTTCCAACGAGGCCTAAGATATTCTTAGCAATGATTTTGCTCAGCAGATTGTATTCATAACCAATATGTTTCACATTGATGCCTAGAATTGATTTGATGGCTTCATTGGTTTTGATTTTGTCAACAAAATCAATCCTTGACAATCCTATTTCCTCAGGATTTACCGGAGCATCTATTACGTCTGCAAAAC
Source organism: Gentiana macrophylla (assembly GCA_026214975.1). Taxonomy (NCBI): domain Eukaryota; kingdom Viridiplantae; phylum Streptophyta; class Magnoliopsida; order Gentianales; family Gentianaceae; genus Gentiana; species Gentiana macrophylla. The sequence goes on along the minus strand of CM047808.1, from coordinate 44,811,969 downwards.
TAAACACTTCCCTCAGTAGGTTTGAGGAAACTTCAATCTCCTGTGCATTTATAGTGGTGGTAAATGCTTCTTTTCCTTCTCTTACTACAATGTTTCTCCAGAAATTGACAACATTTGTATAAGAAATTGTTTCCAATCTTATATTAAGTACATTCTCCAAGCCTTCATATCTCCTTATTCTTCGACCACTGTTGATGGCTAGTTCAGTTTGATTAGCATCAACAACAAAGCCTCTAACACTTTGGCTTGTTTCAATTTGAACATCATCCTTTTCGCCATTGTTAAAAGAAAAATATGAAGAAGATAGCTTGTAAATCTGTTTTCACACTGTGTAAATACAGAGGAAATCAATCTGAGATTTTTGTAGTAGCCTTTGTGTAACAGCTTGTGTATATATAGGCAAATGCAGTTGAAACTGTCAGAGCACGTACTGTGCATTTAACCATGATTAATCTGAGTGAATGCTAACTTGACACGTGGCCCATTACTTCTTCATAACGTTCGTAACCGTTGGATCGTGTAACTGCGGTTATAAAGGATAGAATAAATATCCCGCCAATCTGCTTTTTGACTTTAATAAGTTTGACTGTGTAGAGTTTCATTCAAATGGACTTGTCATCGGCGAGGTTGGCTCAACAACCTACGACAAAACTGCCTCTCGACAACCTCTCACGTGAGTAACTCTGCTGATCCTTGATTCTTCCTTATTTTGTTCAATTGATAATACAAGATGAAGTTTAATACCATTGACTGATCTGTCAAGTGAGCTCACCCAACATGACAAAGACCAATCCCCTTGGTAACCTCATTTGCTCAATTGTCCAAACATAAGTACAAGGAATTTTTGATACCAATGACTAATCTGCTAAGTGAGCTCACCCAACATAGCAAAGACTAATCCCCTTGGTGAATTCCAATACATTGCTGAATATCAGTCAACCTTGATAATTCCAAGTTCAGTCCTGAATTTAGCAAATCTTTCACTATCCAATGGTTTAGTGAAAAATATCGCAAGTTGATCTTGATGAGGATATCTGAGAACCACCACATCCTTCTTTTCAACATGATCTCTTATAAAATGATGTCTCACATCAATATGCTTGGTTCTTGAGTGCAAAACTGGATTTTCAGTAATTGCAATTGCACTTGTGTTGTCACACATGATTGGAATTTCCTTTTCTTCAATTCCATAATCCCATAACTGTTGGCTTAACCACAAGATTTTTACACAAAGAACTTCCAAAGAAGACAATGTATTACGCTTCAGCGATGGAAGTTGATATAGAATTTTGCTTCTTCCTGAACCAGGAAACCAACCTATTTCCCATTAACGGCGTGTTCTGTGGTGCTTTTTCATCAATCTTGCACCCAAAGATAATCTGAGTCTGAGTAGGATATAACTTTGAAACTTCCATCTTTAGAATACCATATCCCTACTCCCAAAGTCTCTTTAAGATACTTGAGAACTCTTTTGACTACACCTAAATGACTTTCTTTAGGTTTTGATTGAAATCTTGCACAAACACCTACAGTAAAGGATATATCAGGTCTGCTGGCAGTGAGGTACAGCAGACTGCCTATCATCCTTTTGTATAAGGTCTGATCAACATCTTTTCCTTCTTTATCTTCATCCAATCTGATGTTTGTACTCATTGGAGTTGATATCTTGGTGCTATTTTCCATACCAAAATTTTTCAGCAACTCCTTGGTATACTTGGTATGATGAATGAAGATTCCATCTTTTAACTGTTTAACTTGTAAGCCCAAAAAGTAGTTCAATTCACCCATCATACTCATTTGGAACTTACTTTTCATCAGATTTGCAAACTTTTCACAAAGTAAGTCATTTTCAGAACCAAAGATTATGTCATCAACATAAATCTTGACCAGCAGGGTGTTGTCCCCTTCACTGATTCTGAAAAGAGTCTTATCAATGGTACATTTTGTAAAACCATTGTCCACCAAGAATTGAGATAGAGTTTCATACCATGCTCTTGGTGCTTGTTTCAAACCATAAAGTGCTTTGTTGAGTCTATACACTTTATCTTCTTGATCTTTAACTTCAAAACCAGGAGGTTGCTGAACATAGACCTCCTCTTCAAAAATTCCATTCGAAAAGCACTTTTGACATCCATCGATATACTTTGAAGTTTTATAAGCAAAGATATGCCAAGAATAATCTAATTGCTTCCAATCTTGCAACAGGGCATATGTCTCATCAAAATCTATTCCTTCAGCTTGAGAATAGCCTTTTGCTACTAGTCTGGCCTTATTCCTCACAATAGTACCAGATTCATCCAGTTTGTTTCTGTATACCCATTTTGTACCAATGATATTTGCATGAGTAGGCCTTTCCACTAGTCTCCAAACTTGATTCCTTTCAAATTCATTCAATTCTTCTTGCATAGCAATTATCCAATCTGGATCTGAAATTGCTTCTTCAGCAACTTTTGGTTCCATTTGAGATAGAAAGCATGTAAACATTGCTTCCAGTTGTCTTCTAGTTCTCACACCTTGCTGTATGTTGCCAATGAGTTGTTCAGCAGGGTGATCTCTTAACCATTGTGGATTTTGGTTATATTGATTCTTTGGAACATCATCTTGATGGTCTCTGCTTTGTATCATCGAGGTTCAGCAGATCCTTGAACTGCCTCAGTTGTTTCATCAGTAGAGTTACCAGCAGGGGTTCATCGAGGCGAGTCGAAACTTTTTAGTCATTGATCCTATCCAAAACTTCAACACATTCTGGATCAGTGACTTGTTGATTATCAGCAGGTTCTGAATCTTCTTCTTCCATTCCAGTGAACTTGGGTTCATCAAACACAACATGTATAGTTTCTTCATGTTTTAGTGTCCTTTTATTCAGTACCCTGAATGCCGTGCTGACAGAAGAATATCCCAAGAAAATTCCTTCATTTGACTTGGGTTGGAAGGTCTTTAATTGCTCCTTATGATTTAAGATAAAACATTTGCTTCCAAATGGATGGAAATAGGATATATTAGGTATCCTTCCATTCCAAATCTCATAAGGTGTCTTCAGCAGCTTCTTGTTCACTGATGTTCTATTTTGTGTGTAGCATCTTTGTATTAATCTGCTTGACCCAATACCTTTCGTAACAATGCTTCACAAATCATAGTCCTTCCCCTTCTTAAGAGTCCTGTTTCTTCTCTCAAAGAACCCCATTTTGGCCGAGGTGTACCAACAATGACAAGTTGATGTAATACACCATTTTGTTCACAGTATTCTCTTATCACTATGTTGAGAAACTCATTACCCTTATCTGATCTTATCTTCACTACTGAGACACTTTTCTCATTTTGTAGTCTTTTCAAAAGTTCTGGCATCTTTTGAAGTGTCTCACTCTTCTTATTCATGAATACCACCCAAGTGTATCTTGAATAATCATCCACAACAACTAAAGTGTACTTCTTTCCTGTAACACTTCTTTGGAGTTCTTGGTCCAAATAAATCCATGTGCATCGGCTCAACACTCTCTTAGTTGATTGCTTTGTTTTTAACTTGAAGCTTGATTTGGTTTGTTTACCTTGCTGACATGCATCACAAATAGCATCTTTCTTGAATGTGATTTCAGGTAAACCAATCACCAATTTCTTCTTTACTAACTGATTGATATCATCAAAATTCAGATGATTCAACTTCTTGTGCCATAACCAGTTAAGTTCTGCCTTTGTATGCACTATCAGGCATGTTTCTGGAAGTGCAGTTGACCAATCCACAACATATATATTTTGTTGTCTTCTTCCAGCCAACACAACTTGATCACCTCTTTCACTGATGACAGTACATGTACCTTTGTCAAAAGTGACCTTGTATCCCATGTCACAGAATTGTCCAGTGCTCAGCAAGTTGTAGTCCAGTCCTTCAACATATGCAACATTCTTGATGGATAGTCCATTCCTTACAAGTGTGCCATAGCCTCTTGTATAACCAGGTGTGTTCTTGTTACCAAAGTTCACTCTTGGACCATCCTTTGCTATGTAGCTTGTCAGATAGTGCTTATTCTTTGTCATATGTCTGGAACATCCACTGTCAAAGTACCAGACACCCTACAAAACAAAATCAATACATTTTAGGTACCCAAATCTGTTTGGGTCCATGTTGGTCAGTGGTAAACATGACCCCTGGAAAATTCCCATAAGGTCTTCTTCTAAAGATGTCATACTTATGTTCATACATGTATTCCACACATCCATAAGATCTTACATTTGGTTGTGTAGGATTCATGTATACTTTCTTGCTTTTTGGTATATAGTGTTGTTTGGAGTGATTTATCTTGTTAGAACCACCAGTATAACCATAGGTTTGTTGTTTATTAGGAACAACCCTGTAGTATGAAGTCTGCTAAGGTCCCTGCTGAGGTCTCATATGAGTCCTCTGCTGAGCCCTTTGCTGATTCCATTGCCTAGGTTTTACCCTAGCAGTATGGTTATATTTTCTATTTCTATCAGTGGGGGCAGGAATATTCCAATCATCATCAGTAGGAAACAGTCTACCTTTCCCCCTGAGTTAAGTATCCCTTGAATGATTAACATTTTTGGATTTAGGATTCTTATCCTTGGAATATTTTTGGTTTTTGCCCTTCTGTGGTCCAGCAGACTTGGTAGCAGGTCTGCTATCAGCAGGTCTAGAGGTCACAGCAGTCCTATTTTTGGATTTATTCTTTTTATTGACAGCTGTTGATTTCTTTGACTTCTGATTTTGCTTTCTTGAAGTTTTCTCAGTAGGTTTTACTGTCTCAGCAACCCTACTTGGAGTTGGATCTTTAGCAGGTACAAACTTAGGACCAATTCTGGCACTAGGTTCAGTAATCTTGCTGGATCCACTCCTGTTGGGTTGTTGAGTTTCAAATCCAAGACCTGTCCTATCACCATAGGGCTTTCCAGATTTGAATACAGTATAGGACCAAGATTGTTCAGCAGATTCAGGGGCTACTGAAGGTTTAGCAGACTTATGTTGATTCTGTCCAACTTCTTTTTCCTTTCCTTTAAGAATTCAATTCAACTTTCAATCTTTCAACTTCTGATTGAAGGTTTCTTTTTCTGCCTTCACAATCTCATAACCAGATTGTATTATCCTCAGTTGATTAAGGATTGCATCTAAAGTCTCCTCATTGTCAGAATTTTTAGGATTTGAACCGCAGGTGGATTCACAATCACTATCAGCAGGAGTATTAATTGATACATAATTGTATACCTCCTCTGTCTCATCCATATTAGCCATCAAGGCATAATCATCCAATTCAGCAATCAATGCAGTGTCATCAGATTCATTTCCTTTATCTGATTCTACTTCATAACGAGATTCATCTTCAGCAAGCATTGCTTTCTTTCCATGTCTTCTTTGTTGACTCTTGCTCTTTTGTAGATCTGGACAGTCAGATCTGAAATGTCCTGTCTTTTTGTAGTTAAAGCAAAGATAATCTGGTTCCTTTTTCTGTTTTAACTCAGGACAATCAGGTCTGAAGTGTCCTAGTTTCTTGCAATGAAAACACAAGAAATCATTATCTTTCTTTGTTTCTTCCTTCTTCTTTTCACTGAATTTCTTTGTGAAATTTCTAGGTGAACTCTTTCCATTCTTCATCAATCTAATTTTCTTGCTCAACAATGCAATCTGCTCTTGCATCTCATCCAACAAAACATCTTGGGCTGCTGAAATTTCTTCTTGATGTGAAGCAGCCAATGCAGTCTTTGGTTCTTCCTTTTCTGTCTCAGGCACCAGTTTCTTACTAAACTCATATGCCTTAAGATCTGAGAACAGTTTGAAGGTGTCTTCCTCATGAAGGCTTCTTATTTCTTCTATTGCTGTCACTTTCATCTCCCACACTTCTTTTGTAAGTAAAGCTTCCAAAATTTTTGAATTTACTTCTTCCTGTGAGTATTTTACATTCAGCAGGGTGAGTTCATCCATGATAGCATTGAACCTGGATTCCATTTGTTCAATGGTTTCATTTGACTTCATCTTGAACTCTTGAAACTTCTTCTTTGCTACACTGATCTTGTTCTTCTTTATAGCATCAGTGCCTTCACAAATCAACTGCAATTTGTCCCAAAGTTCCTTGGTAGTTTTGCAATCTTTTACTTTCATATACATGTTGCTATCCAGAGTTCTGTAGATGATATCTATAGCAATGTTGTTGAGATTGGCTCTCTTTCTATCTTCAGCTGTCCATTCTCTCTTTGGTTTTGAAATGTACTGAACCTCATTATCCACAGTTACAGCTTTTGTAATCTCCAGTGGTCCATCAGTGAGTACATCCATCATTTCATCATGAGTAGCAGCTAGATAAGCCTGCATTCGACGTTTATATTCATCAAATCGATCCAAAGAACACATCAGCATTGTTCTAGCATACTGATTGTTATCCAGGATGCAAGTTTATGAAAATTAGAAATTTGAAAAAGTTTTCAAAGAATTTTCACGCATAACAAGTAGAATACTTGAGCGTAACCTTTGCTCCGATACCAATTGTTGGTCCCTTGAAAAGGCTTTGGTTAAGTTTAGAGGGGGTGAATAAACTTAACACTTAAAACTTTTCGAGTTAACAAACTCAAAGAACTTCAAACTACGATACTTGATGAGTCTGGCCGACACTCGATAGTCTGGCCGATTGTTGAGTCTTCTGAATTTGTGCAGCGGAATTATATCAAAATTAAGCCTTATTACTTGTTGTTAAATATGATACCAAGTATTGGATACTCAGTAGTGTAAGTGTGTGAAATCATTTTGCTAGATTCAGTAAGGTGATGTGCTTGATAAACTAAATGCAGAATATAAAATGCAGAGAAAGTAAGTAGGCGATTTTATAGTGGTTCCGTGGTGTAATCTCCTGTCATCCTCTCTTCTCTCTGTGATGTTGGAGGTAATTCACTGAGATCTTTGATGTAGCCGTTACAAAGATTCCTATGTTGCTTGTCCTTCACCAATAACTATGGCTTCACAAACTAAAAACTAAGGCAATGTAGGATTTACTGCTCCAATGTCTTCCACTGGTCCTTGAAGGGTAGGATTGCCTCTTCACCGGCTCCACCACAAAAAAACAGATCTTTCACACCCAACGGATGCTTCACTTTGTCCTCGATGAGATTCTTGTAAAGAAAGATAGAATCAAATAAATGATTCGATTCGCGACTTGATCGAGGATGATATGATCGCAGACTTGCAGTCTTCAAGTGTGTAAACTTGATGTAGCTTGAATCAGATTACACTTGAATATTTTCTCTAGATCAGTAGCCTTAAGCTCAGTAAGTTCAGCAGGGTGTATTTCTAAATCGAAGCTCAGGATTTTTCTTTTAAATGTTCATCACTTGTATCTGAGTTAGGAGCTCTCTATTTATAGGTAGGATTCCTTGTGACTTGTATTTGAAATTCAAATATAGCCGTTCCAGATTTTGTCCCATTTGACTTGCTTTCTATCATTTGTTCATAATCTTGACGACACGTCGAAATACTTTTTGACAATTAGTGCGATCTATCCACCCTTTGACTTGTAACCATTGGATAAAGTCCTGAATCATCCCAACGTCCTTTTAATCTCCACCATTGATTTGTTTGATAAATCAGATGTAGTTAGCTGTCCTTATCCTTGTTTTCTTCCAATGTAATCTTGAATTAACCGAGGTATATATATCAGCAGGTTCATCAGTCTGTTGAGATACCTATCAGACTGCTGAACTATATTTTGCTAACTATATTTATCTAACTTTTATTTATGAAGTTAGATTACACCTTTTTGCATATAACTAAGTTCCAATAACCATCCAACTTAAGGAACTTAGACCTTGTACATAAGGTATATGTAATCAGTTTAGGTCATCACAGACTTCCCTAAATTCTGATTCCATATCCTTGACTTTAATTACTAAGTTTGATCCCTTAGCCTTCATTAACTGAGTTTGAGCCCTCAGCCTTCAGTCTTCAGCAGGTTCCTGATAAGTCTACTAACCTAACTACCCTACTGACCTAGACTAGTCTACTGATATAAGTCAGCTGACCTTTACAATGCTTGTTTTATCAAACCTATACAAAAAGATCAAACTCTAATAAACCTATACATTTGATCTAGACATCTTTTTGCCTTTGCTCTATAACAGTGTGTCTGGCACTCATCATTAAAAATTAAAAATAAGTCCAACACTTGTCACCTAAAACTAGATCTAAGACGATTAAGGTTCAGTTTTAACTTGTGTGGAGTTGTGCTGACTAAATTGAGTCTAAGTCAAACTGACTTATAACAAAACTGAGTCAACCAGCAGTGGATTTAAGTTTTAGCCTTTAAGTAGATCTTGTTGTTTCCAAGAAAAAGCTGAGTATGCAAATTTGAATTCTAGTGAATGTCAGCTTGTGAGCTATGAGTATGTATAACAATCAATTTCAGTATGATGTATAAAGAATCATAAATGCTGAATAAGTAAATGACAAAAGGTAAATGCGTAAAGTAAATAGAGCAAAATTTATAGTGGTTCCAGGTGGTGTAATCATGTCAGTCCACTCTTCCCCTGTGATGTAGGAGGAAAATTCCACTAGAACTTTCTGAGGTACGCTGTTACAAAAAGTCCTAACGATAGTCCTTGACTAATTCATAGCTTCACTATCGAAACAACTGTAGAACATGTGGGATTGCTGCTCTACACCTGATTGAACACTGGTCCTTAGAGGGTTGCTATGGCCTCTTCTACAGCTCCACCACAAACAAAGTCTACCCGACTGCTATGACACAACTGTCCTTGGAAAATCTTTGACTGGATTGCTTTATAGTCTAAACCTTTGATAAAAATCAAATTTGGGCTGAGAATCAATAAATTGGTTCTTGCTTGTGGTTCTTCAAAGTGTCTGATTCTGGATTGATTCTGTGTAGCTTGAACACTTGAAGACTGAGTGCAAAAATGGATTGTCAGTTATGGCAATTGCACTTGTATTGTCGCACATTATAGGAATCATTCCTTCTTCTATCCCATAATCTCTTAACTGTTGTCTTTTCCATAAAACTTGAGCACAACAGCTTCCAGTTGTTATATACTCAGCTTCAGCTGTTGATGTTGAAATTGAGTTTTGTTTCGTACTGAACCATGACACAAGTCTATTTCCTAGTAACTGACATGAGCCTAAAGTACTTTTCCTATCCATCTTGCATCCAGCATAGTCTGAGTCTGAGTAGGATATCAGTTTGAATTCTCCTTGCCTTGAGTACCATATCCCTTCTCCTTCTGTGTCTTTCAAATAAATCAAGGTTCTTTTGACAACTGTGAGATGACTTTCTTTAGGTCTAGTTTGAAATCTGGCACAAACACCAACTACAAAGGATATGTCTGGTCTACTTGTTGTGAGGTAGAGTAAACTTCCAATCATTCTTCTATAGAGAGTTTGATCCATATCCTTGCCATCTTTATCTTCATCTAACCTGATGTTGGTTCCAATAGGTGTTGCAATGCCAGCTGATTTCTCTATTCTAAACTTTTTGATCAATTCTCTTGTATACTTGGTCTGATGAATGAATATCCCTTCATTCATCTGTTTTACTTGTAGACCGAGAAAGTAATTTAGTTCTCCCATCATACTCATTTGAAATTTTCTCTTCATCAAACTTGCAAATTTTTCACAGAGTTGTTCATTTTCAGATCCAAAAATAATGTCATCAACATAGATCTGAACTAGGATAGTACCTTCTTCAACTTTCATCCTGAATAAAGTCTTGTCTATGGTTCCTTCGATAAATCCATTGTCTACTAGAAACTGAGATAGAGTTTCATACCAAGCTCTAGGTGCCTGCTTTAGTCCATAAAGAGCTTTTCTCAGTTTAAAGACTTTATCAGCTTGATCTTTAATTTCAAATCCTGAGGATTACTGAACATAGACTTCTTCTTCAAGTATCCCATTTAAAAATGCACTTTTAACGTCCATTTGATATACCTTGAACTTCTTATGAGTTGCAAAGGCAAGGAAGAGTCTGATAGCCTCTAACCTTGCAACTGGTGCATAAGTTTCATCGAAGTATATCCCTTCTGCTTGTGAATAGCCTTTAGCTACAAGCCTAGCTTTGTTTCTGACAATATTTCCATCTTCATCAAGCTTGTTTCTGAATAACCATTTGGTGCCGATTATGTTGACATGATCTGGCTTATCCACCAATTCCGAAACTTGATTTCTTTCAAACTCATTAAGTTCTTCTTGCATGGCTAGTATCCAATCTGGATCGTTCAAACCTTCTTCTATCTCTTTAGGTTCAGTTTGAAATAAGAAACATGCAATCATAGCATCTAGCTGATGTCTTGTGCGAACTCCAGCTTGAAAATCACCTATCACCTATTCTTTGGGGTGATCTCTCATCCATTGATGTACTGGGGGTTGCATTAAGGGATCTACATTTTGTTACACTGGTTCTTCATGATTTTCTTGATCTTGATTATCCTGAACTGGGTCAGTTTCATGTTGTTCAGCTCTAGGTTGCTCAGTTGTTGGAAAATGAGGCTGATCCTGATCTGGGGATTCAGAAATCCTTAATCTTCCAATGTCAACAAAAATGATTCTGGTATTACTGGTAAGTGAGACTGAGAAACTGGTCCTCATTTGTTTTTAGTTATTTCACCAGGAAAGTTTGGTTCATCAAATACTACGTGTATAGATTCTTCATGCTCGAGTGTCCTTTTGTTCAGTACTCTAAATACTTTGATGACACTTGAATATCCAAAAAATATTCCTTCATAAGCTTTGGGCTGGAAAACCTTAAGTTGATCCTTTCCATTAATGCGTTTGAAAATTTTGCTTCCAAAGGCTATCTTCCGTTCCAAATCTCATATGGTGTCTTTTCATGTCTTTTGTTCATGAGTGCTCTGTTCTGTGTGTAGCAAGCTGTATTAACTTCTTATGCCCAACATCTTTCTGGCAGTTTTGATTCATAGATCATGGTCTTTCCTGCTTCTTTGAGAGTTCTATTCCTTCTTTCAGCTACCCCGTTCTGTTGAGGCGTTGTTGTGGCTGCAAGTTGATGTAGCACACCATTTTCTCCACAATATTCAATGATTACATTGTTGAGAAATTCAGTTCCTTTATCTGATCTTATCTTTACAACTGTTACACCTTTCTGATTTTGGAGTCTCTTGAGAAGTTCTGTGAGCTTTTGCTTGGTTTCACTTTTCTTTGACAAGAAAATTACCAAAGTATATCTTGAATAATCATCCACTACCACCAATGTGTACTTCATTCGACTAACAATGATTGGTATAATTTGTCCAAATAAGTCCATGTGTAGAAGTTCTAGGACTCTTGAAGTTGAATTCTGAGATTTGGTCTTGAAACTAGCTTTTACTTGTTTTCCCTTTTGGAAAGCATCAAATGAGCTATCCTTCTTGTAAGAAATCTCAGGTAATCCAATTACTAACCGCTCTTTGACCAGTGTGTTGTTGTCTTCAAAGTTGAGGTGACTCAGTTTCTTGGGCCATAACCAGCTGACTTCTGATTTGGTATGCACAAGCAAACAAGTCTCTGAAACTGCTGTTGACCAATCTACAACATACATGTTCTCTTTTCTTCTTCCGGCAAGAACTACTTGATATGATGTTTCACTAACAACAATGCTGTTAGGAACATTTTATTAAGTTTTGATGATGGCCATACTAGCTGTTATAGCAAGCCTGAAATAAGTTAGAATTCTCTGTATAAGTCTTTACTTAGAGTCTGACATGTTGTATAAGTTGAGTCGATGACAAGTATTGTACTAGTTGGTAGGACGGCAAAGCAAAAAAAAGCAGATATTCGGCAGAGTGAAGCCACCAAGCACCAAGCAGAGAGAGCAATGCAGAGACATTAAAGGTCTGACTTGTAACCAAGGAAGAGTGTGATGACCTTGGACAAGTCCAAGTTATACTACAAGCGATGCACATTAATATTCGAATATGGTGTACACTGATCTCACCCCAATCAAAGATCAGTGAAGTACAAAGATTCTCCTCAAACGAAACAAAGAAGAAAACAAAGAATCGGCAAAGCGGACTCACTTTCGGTGAGTAAAACGAAGCGGTGAAGGAAAAGCTAAAGCGGCTAAGTCGGAAGGATCACTCGACCGTTCTAAAACGGTGAAGTAACACTTACCATATCGATTTAATATCGTTGAAGATTCGTAAGATCATGCATTAAATGCACAATCAATAGAGGATCAATCAAGGACGGATTTTCTGCTATACGTTTGAAGAAAGAATCCGATCACTGAAATCAAGGAGAATGCAATTAAGGGGGAATCAAGAATAAAATCAAGGATTATTCCCTCATTAATATAGCCAACGGACGGAATTTCAAAATCAAGGTTATTCAAGGCTATAAATAGAAGGCATTGACAGACAGAGAAGAGTGATGAACTGAAAATAAAAATCAAGTGAAAACTCTGTCAATTTGAAAAGCCTTCTCTCTGAACTTATAAGGAAACATCTAGTGATCAACTCAGATATCAGAGCTACAAAGTCATACTTGGCGCTGAGATTGATCAACCAAGTGTGTGAATCACATTCACATCAAATCAAGCAAATCGAATCGAGGCAATCTGAGAAGGAGTTGAATCTGTGATAGCTGTTGAAGGATTTTGATCTCAAGGAGCAGCAAGGAAGACTAAATCACTGAAGTTGTTGCAGCCAAGGAGTGATAGTCTTGTAGATTGTGAAGCTTGGGAAGCCAAGGACAATCATACTATTGTATCTGTGAAAACAATAGTGAATTCATCCGATCATCACAGGAGAAGAGTGGATTAAGGGATTACACCACCCTGAACCACTATAAGCCTTGTGTCAATTTAATTTCTGCAATTTACTTTACAACATTTATTTAATTTGCCTACATCATAACTTACATCTGTGATTGCCTAAACTGATTTGAAAACAACATAGTAAGAAGGGACTTATCCATTGCCAAAAGCTTTTAAATAAAAGAAAAGTTTTGAAACTCCACTATAGTCATTCACCCTCCCCTCCGACTATAGTTTCACCTTCTCTGGGACCAACAATTGGTATCGGAGCGGTGTTCCTAGTATCGAACCTGCTCGAGATCTAATTTACGGTAACAAGGAGATCACTTATTTTCAAAGTAGTTTTCAAATCGAGTTTTCTATACGCTTACATTTATATCTTCATTTGCACCGATGGATTCCTCAAACTTCTTGTCAAAAGTACTGCTTTTAATGTTAATAATTTTGATGAATATAAAATAAGAATGCTATCTCATCTTGCAAAACTCATGAAGAGATCTTTGGATGTAATTAATGATGGACCAATCACAATCACTCTTTGTGGTAGGCACAGGAGCAGATCAAGGAAAGGAAATTGACAAACCTAAAAAGGATTGGACCAAGGATGACAGGAGAAGAGCAAATCTGGACTTTGTTGCAAAAGACATGATCTTGAAGACCCTAGATAGCAACATGTTCATGACAATCAAAGACTCGCAAAAGCGAGAAAGGAGATGTGGGACAAGCTATCATTGATAAATGAAGGATCTCAAGCGATTAAAAAAACAAATTATCTCATTTGCAAAACAGAAATTTGAGAACTTTAAAATGAAGGCTGGTGAATCCATTGATCAAATGGACAACAGATTCTCAAGCATCATCAGTGAATTGCAACAGCTTGGACACATATATCCCCAGAAAGAAGTATGCTTGAAGATCTTGAGAGGACTACCTGAAAGATGGAAGATCATAACATCAGTAATTAGAGGAACAACAAATCTTGCAAGCACTGACACTCTGACACTGATGTCCCAATTAAAAGCTCATGAATTCGAATTGAACGGTGAAGATGGTGCTCCGGCAAAGACACACAAAATCACTTCATTAGTTGCACCCCAGCAAAGTAACTTTGCCGAATGCATCAGCAAAGAGACACATGAACTAAAAGAACATGTAGCTTTATTAGTTAAACGCTTTGACAGGTTTAGCAGAAAGAAGCCCTTCAAAGGGAATTCATCATCAAACAAGAGGTCAAGCTCAAACAAAGATATGAAGAAGAAAGATAATGAATACAGATGCTTCAACTGCAACAAGAAAGGTCACTTCAAGGCTGATTGTCTCAAAGAAAATGACAAAGATGATGAAAAGAAGAAATACAAAGCATCCGAAAAGAGAAAGCAAGAAGGCACTCAAGGCAGAATCCAGCAGTGAAAAGAATGAAGAATCATCTGATAATGATTCAGATGATAGTGATGATGAAGACAGCTCGGAAAATGAAAAAGCATGTCTATGCCTCATGACCAAAGAATTGGATGATGATAAAAGTGATAGCTCAGACACTGAGGAAACAAGCCTATGTTTAATGACTAAAGAATCAGATGAAACTGAGGTAACATCTAGTTCATGTTCCTCATCAAATGCATCCACATCTAACACTACACAATCTTCTAGTCTCCCATTAGATACAGCAGACCTAGTCCAAAATCTCATGACTAAATTTGATGAAATTGAAAAGAATCATGAAATTCTGGAAAAGGAATGCAAGGATCTAAGAAAAGAGAATAAGAGATTAAAAAAAGAACTGGATAAAGTAAAAGTTGAATTAACTAGTAAGGAGACCTACTTAAATGATCAACAAAAAGCAGATGATCATACATCTGTTATTAACAGATCAGTTAAGAAAATCTCCTCACCAGTAAAGGTAACCACTGCACCACTAAAAGCACCAGCTTACAAACCCTCAAAAAGGTTTGGATCGGATCTGGTCTTGGCTACAGCGATCGATGATGAAAGTAGGAATAATGGTCAACACAATTCTAAATTCAGGACCATTAATGGATCAAAATTTAGAAAGGGACAGACCATAGTTCCAACAGATCATCCTGTTCCGGTGAAGTCAAAACCTAGTGTAGTGAAACAGCAGACTAAATCCTCATTCCAGTCAATCAAGAACAACAGCCATCTGAAAGGTAAAGGCAGACTTTACCCTTCAGAGGATGATTGGAATGTTGCACCTCCAAAATACAAGAGGAAACCATTCCATAAAATGCATCATGTGTTTAAGAAAAACCAATATGTTCCTAGACACATGAAGCAAGAAAGGTTTCCTACTGCATATTGGAAAGTGACGAAGGATGTAAATGCACCAAAAGGTGGAGAAAAGTATCAGAATACCTTCAGTAAAAATATTAGAAGCTATTCTATCATGCCTTATACATATGAAGTTGATGACTTCAATTATCCAAAAAGAAGACCTTTTGGATACACACTTGGTATGGGAGGCATGATTGCTAACAGGTATGGACCCAAACAGTGATGGGTACCTAAACTTAATTAATCTGTTTTGTAGGATGTCTGGTACATAGACAGTGGATGTTCCAGACACATGACAGGAAACAAGAAATGGCTCACTGACTTCAAAGCTTTTGATGGACCCAAAGTCACATTTGGAGGCAAAGAAAACCCTGGCAAGATTAAGGGGAAGGCATAATACTCAACAACAATCTAAAGATTCAAAATGTGGCATATGTCAAGGGACTTAACTTCAATCGATGAGCATCAGTCAATTACGTGACAAAGGCTACAATGTGCACTTCAACAAAGAAGGATGCAAAGTGATTCACAGCCAAACCAACACAAAGAGTTCTTGCGGGTAAGACAAGACAACATGTATGTGGTGGATGAGAAACGACCAAAGGCGAAACATGTCTACTTGTCAAGAATAAACAATCAACAAGTTTGGATTTGGCACGAGAAGATTAAATCACTGAATTTCAAGACCATCAACAAACTATCAAAGAGCAAGTTAGTTGAAGGCACACCAGAGATCACATTCAAGAAAGAAAGTCTATGTGATGCATGTCGAAAAGGAAACCAGATCAAAAGTTCATTCAAGTCAAAGCCTTATCAATCTACAACAAGAGTTCTACATATGTTACACATGGACCTGTTTGGACCAGTCACACCATTAAGTGTGAGTGGTAAGAAATATACTCTTGTAGTGGTGGATGACTTCTCAAAGTACACCTGACCATTTTATGAACAAGAAGAAAAACACTCAAGAAGTCGCCAGATTTTGTTGAGAAGACTCCAAAATGAGAAAGAGCTAAAGATTATCAAGATCGGATCGATAGAGGCACCGAATTTCTAAATGAAATTTTCGAACCTATTGTGAAGAAAATGGAGTGTTACATCAACTATCTCAAGAGCAGGGAACTCCACAACAAAATGGTGTAGCAGAAAGAAGAAATGAGAACTCTCAAAGAAGCAGTTAGAACAATGATTGCTGAAGCATGCTTGCCAAAGAGGTTTTGGGCTGAAGCAGCAAACACAGCATGTCATACACAAAACAGATCAATCATCAACAAATATCATGGAAAGACTCCATATGAAATATGGAATGGTAGAAAACCCAATATCTCATATTTTCATATGTTTGGATCAAAATGTTTTGTCTTAAACAGGAACCAGCTGCATACCTTTGATGAGAAGGCTGATGAAGCAATCTTCATGAGATACTCGGACACCAAAGAAAGCATTGAGTACTCAATAAAAGAACATTGGTGATTGAAGAATCAATACATGTGGTTTTTGATGAACCAAATACAAATGGTGAAGATCTTCAAGACCAAGAAGAGAAAGCAGCACAGAGGGAAATCTATAAAAATGCAACCATACCAGCTACTATCCTGAATCATCATTTTGAAAATCAAGAGGAGCCACATGTTAGGTGTAGTGCCCGAAAGACAATTTGTGTAATTGTTTTTAATAATGGATGACAGAATTTATCTCATCTTAGTTACTTGCTTTGTGCTTGTAAAGTAATACACTGCTGCAAACCCTAAGTATATCTCAGATAAACCACTTAACTCAAAGTGTATGGATTACACGTGAGGATTGAGTAAGTGGAGATATGCTTAAAATCTGTAGTCCGTGGTGAACTTAATCAGAGTTTAGGGTCTCTTGATTAAAACACCAATAATGCGCCCAAAACACCTTAGGGTGTGATAGTCTTATCCGGACTATCGGTAGAGGGTACATACGTGGGGCATTTATATATGATGGCATTCATATAGGACTGGACCGATTTAATCTGCATTTCTCGGTATAATTCCGTAATCGAGGAATCTTATTAAATCATTAGATGATCATATATGGATCAACCTTAATCCTGAGGTGATCACAGGGTGCTTCTTGTCCCGGGGTAGTGTTTGATGTGTTAGTTACGGTTCACTTAAATATGTGTTCCAAGCCACTTCTCATTGGCACTATCTCCAGATGAGTGAGTAGTTCTGATTTTCACAGACATGGAATCCATTCCTTCCTCGGGAAGTAGAGAGACAATCCCTTATTTGTTAGCCCTAAGAAAGTGATCGATCCCGAAGTTCATATTAGACTAATTGATCACTAGTCGATATGTGAACTAATTGATCATCGAGGGTTAATGGTAAATAAGGATAATATATTCTGTGTCGGGTTTACGGAGATATCCCACTCGAGTGGGCGATCTATGGAGGGTTAATCCGCATGTAGTGATTATATCAATGGACGCTTATTCACTCTATGGGTTGAGTATAAGTATACATCTATAATCGGTATAGTTCAGTTTTGGGTTTATGGTGGCGTAATCCCAGAATTAATAATTAATGTACTTATTCTGTTCGATGAATAATTAATTATTGGAGCTACTTTGGTTATAGGTCCATGGTCCCAATGTGCTTTCAGTAATTCGGACTAATAATCTTGTTATTTGGGCCTCAGTGATAATTAATTGGCTGGGCTAATTAATTGATATGCATGTATATTATTTAGTTGGGCTAAATAATATAATACACATAAAAGACATTTTATGTGGACTTTTTGACCCTAAAGGTTGTGCCAATAATGTTGAATAATTAGAGGGAAATTAGTTTTCTTGGATAATTATTTGACATGTGATTTATCTTTTATTTGTTAATTGATAATTCATGGAATATTAGATAATAATATGATTTATCCTAATTTGTTTGGGATAATCATTTTATTTATCTTTTATTTGGAATAAAGGATTAATGGAATAATTATCTCTTAATTATTTAATCCTTGGAGGACAAGGTTTACTCTCCTATATAAAGAGAGTTCTATCAAGCCTTTTGAATTGGCATAATTCGACCACATACTTGAAAATGAGAGAAATAATTAGTTTTCTTGTCTGGGGTTTTAGAAGAAGAAAAACTCTAAGTTTTTCTTGGTGTTGCATATCGAGGAGGTTCGTGTATCAAGAAGGGTGTCCACCAACCGCCATTTGGAGAACACATCGGAAGATCTTGGCTTCTCTTCCTACTAATGGTAACATGATCTTAACCCCCTTGTAGTAGTTAAATCCTTTATTTATGTATTGTGATATATAAATCGTGATCCATCCGCTGCGTGTAGATCTAACTCGCTTAGATCTAAGAACCTGCATCCTACATGTGGTAGCAGTGCCAGGTTCCACGGTTTATATAGTCATAATCATAATTAAACGATTTAAAGGAGTGGAATTGCATGTAGGTAAATTTTACTTATTGTTTTAAGCATTGATAATGATTTATTGCTATGGTTGAAGAGATGGATTGGGGGTTGGCACTGTTTACCCGTTTAGATCTATTGTAAACTCATATAAACGATGAAAATTCGTTCATATGAGTATAGGAAATTATGTAATTTATTTTTATTGCAATTTTAAATTCCAGAAAATAGATCTGTTTAGTAGCTGTTTAGTTATTTCATTTTTCCTGTTGATCGAGCCGTTGAAACGACGATCCCTCCGGTCAGAATCAGGATTGGAAGATGATGAACAATTCCACAAAATTTGGCGTCAATCGGAGTCCTTTTTGATATCCGTTCGTTGCTGCAAAGAAGCTCCTGTAACAGAAAAACGCAGGATTCACAGAAACCCTACCTGTGACTTCCTCGAATTTCTGGGAGAGTTTCGACCGTTGAAACGAAAATCCAACCGGTCAGATCGAAAAATATGGAGTTTTGGACGTGGGATAAAAGTTTCAGGTCGATCGGGATTCATCTCGATTCCCAATCGGCCTCGGGAAGTCATTGATGCGCTGCTGTCCATCTCGGTGTTTATTTTCCGCACTAGAATACATGTTAAGATTGTATGTGTAGAACCGGAAAATTTCCATGACATGCATCATATCATGAATTCCACTCCATATGCATAAATGTAGAAATTAATTCGAGGAATTAGTTAGGCATGTATAAAACGCGAAATTAGTTTTAATAAATTGTTTGATATTAATTAGAAACTAATTAGGGTAAAAACCGAGGAACACGGGTTTTTTTTCAATCATCGAGGTTGGGTGATGGATTCTCGGTGAATCCCACTCTGCGAAAGCATAAGGAGTAAAATCTCGAAACCTCGTGGTTAAGGTGTTGGATTCTCGGTGAATTCCACCTTACCTAGACGAGATTACGTATTTGTTCCGTAGTTAGAGGTGGCCAAACCGAAACCGGAACCGGCGGTTCGAACCGGAACCGGCGGTTCGAAAACCGTTAGTTTTTAACCGCCGGTTTGCCGCGGTTTGTGTTATTGGTAACGGAACCGAACCGCCGGTTCAAACCGGATGGCGGAACCGGGTAAAACCGACCGAACCGAACCGGAACCGCCGGTTTAACCGCCCAACAGTTTTTTTTTTTTTTTTTTTTTCTGGGTGCATATAAAAAAAAAGTTTACTTTTCCCTTTCCAAATTCCAACGGCTATTTCCTTTTTTTTTTTTCCTCCCAATCTCACCCCAAAAAATTTCCTATAAATACTACCTCATTCCTACACCAAACCAATCTCATTCTCTCTCAATCTTCTACTCATTTCTTACATGTTATATTAATTTCTTTGATTATCAAGTTTGTTTAGTTGTTAAAAACAACAATTAAATTTACTTTACGATACCGATTTTTGAAGTTGTTACGATTTAATCGTTACTTGTACGGTTTTAGTTATAAGTAAATTTGGTTTTGTATTTTATTCAACTAGTTTTTTACAAGTGTAAAAAAATTAATTTTATAATCAAATTTACTTACTAGACCGAAATTTGATGTTGTTCTGATTTAATCGGTACTTCAATTCGGTTTTAGTTATAAGTAAAATTGGTTAGTTAAATTAAATTTTTTTATAACGATTTATTTAATTTAGATTTTTAAAATGTCAAGAAGAGGTGAATCATCAAGAGGAAATCGAAATGTTACTTTCGTGATGATACGTTTGTGCCGAATCGGATGATCTTGTTGGTGGCTATAGACCCCAATATTACATGACCCTATCACCGGTAGTCACATTTCAATTCCTCGATTCAAACACCTCCAGTTACAATGAAGATGAGTTTGATAGTCATTACAATGATATAATGTCTCAAGGTGGAAATTTTAACATCAACCTTAACGAAGTTGAAGATAATGATGAAGTCGACGTTGATGATGATGTTGATGTATTTCCTAATGCTTCCCGTCATAGAGGACCTGAACAAGGGCGTGGTGGGAGTCGGCGTCGTCATAGTTGTTCTAGTCTTGATCCTACTCCTACTCCCGAGTCATTCGATTTACATGCTAGTGAAAGTGCCGGAGCCACAACACAAGAAAAAAGTTATCATCGAGAATTTTTACGGAATTTTTCACGAAGGTTCCTCGGATGATGAAATAGGTTTAGCTAACCCGGAAAATTGTTCTACGGGGTGTGCAATTTCTGTGGGAAAAATATCAATTTAAACATTCCGTGGTTATGGAATGTTGCAGACTCACATTATAACTAAACACCCGGAAAAATTGGAAGACGGCTCTTCTCAATCCCAGCTAAACATGCCGAGCTCTAGCGGAGGTAACACTAATCCACTCTTTATTTACACTCGTGATAACTATAGAGATCTAACTACGGATCTTATTGCGGGTATGGGTCTTCCTTTAGCTTTCTGAAAATCCTATTTTTGAAAGTTACGTACAAGGGCTTTGCAAATGGCTTTTACTCGTATCCCTCGTGCAACGGTGACTAGGGATTTCAAAAATAAATTTATTAAACGACAAAATATTATTATAGAAACTTTGAAGAACAATAAATACCGAATATGTGTATGTGCCGATATTTGGGAGGATAGGAGGACGAACAATTTTTGTTTGGGCATGTCGGGTCACTGGATTGACAACACTTAGATTGTCCAAAAAAGGTTACTTGCTTTTCGTTTATTTAACGAGACCCATAGTGCTTCTAACATTGCATCTGTATTAGTTGATATTTTTGAGAAATACGATTTAAAAGGTAAAGTTTTTTCTATTGCGTTTGACAATGCCGCAAACAACACTTTACTTATTTCCCGACTTATCCCGATATTGTGAACCTCTATGTAACGGTCAATTTTTTCATGTTAGATGTTTATGCCATATTTTTAATTTGTGTGTAAAGGATGGTCTAAAAGTTTATGACCATAATATTACTTCGATAAAAAATGCGATTTCCCATATTTTAGGTAGAAATGTTCTTGTTCATAAGTGGTATAAATTTCTTAAAGAGAAAGGTCATCGCCAAGTCAAATTGCCGCAAGATGTACCGCATAGGTGGAACACGACTTATGATCTTTGGAAAAAAACAAACAAAATTAAAAATACCTTTTGTGAATTTGTAAATGAACATTGTCCGAGCGAATATCGTTTGTATCCTCTATTTGGGTGGATGCAAGACAACGATGGATGTTTTTCAATATTCAAAAATTTACTTGAATTGTTTTCAAAATGTTATGAACCCACATCACATTTAGTCTTGCCTGCATGTGTAGAAATAACTGCCGAGTTTGAAAGCATGGAACACGACACTACATTATTTCGATGTTAGTGCAGATGAAGGATAAATGGAATAAATACATGTTGCATATTCCTGACACTTATCTCATTTCTTCTATACTCGACCCTCGTATAAGACTAGTAGGTGTGTCTAACATGTTAGGTTCTTACTATGATGCTTTGTCTAATACTAATAATGTGCCCCCGGTAGATTTTACGGTTGAAGTAGATAGACTAGAAAATTTATTAAACGATTTGTATGTTGTATATGAGCGTATGTATGGATTGAGAATCGACACGGTTCCCAATCCATCCGCAAGTTCTTCTACTAACCGTGCAGGTGTCCTGAAGGGACTTAAAAAAGTTATGGAGAAAATGAGTTCGAAATGGTAGAGGGGAGCGACATCATCATCCGATCAACGTATAGAGATATCAAAATATCTAAACACTACATTTGAAGGCTGTGATGGTGATAACTATGATTTCGGATTCGACTTATTGAAGTGGTGGAAGAGACACGTTAAGGAATTTTCAGTTCTAGCAATTATGGCGATGGAGTTTTTAAGTTGCCCTGTTTCGACCGTCACTGTGGAATGCACTTTCAGCATGGCAAGGTATGTGCTAAACAACAAAAGATGTGCGCTTCATCCCACCACTTTAGAGAAGCAGATGCTTAGTCAAGATTGGGTACGAGCTGAGCAGAGGGTGCAAGACATTCAGTCAGAAGATGAGGAGTCACAGTTCGAAGGCGGTGACACTGAAACTTCGGCAGGAACAAGCTCTCGAAATACCGACGTCGATTAAAGGTACGCAATTTATATCTTAAAAATAATTATAAGAAACCTACTACTAATAACTAAAAAAAACTATAGAAAACAATTAAAAAAACCATAAAAAAAACCCGATAGAAACTATAAAAACATATAAAAAATAACTAAAAAATACTTATTCAAAAAACCATAAAACAACATTTATAATCAACGTATACTTAAACCGACTCAAAAAACTTATTAAAAAACCATTAAAGACTTAATAATCAACGATACTTAAACCGACTCAAAAACTTATTCAAAAACCATAAAACAACATTTATAATCAACGATACTTAAACCGACTCAAAAACTTATTCAAAATACCATAAAACAACATTTATAATCAACGGATACTTAAACCGACTCAAAAACTTATTAAAAACCATAAAAGACTTTAAAAAAAAACAATAACAAACATAACCATAAAAGACTAAAAAATAAAGAATTAGAACTACGTTGTCGCTTTTGATTTTTTATATGTGTTAATGCCCCGACACGATTACATATAAAAATACGTAGGCAACCGAATTATCGGTACAAGCGTTGAAAAGATAACACAATTTACATATAAGAAAAAAACACAATATACCAAACATATTATCTAATAAAAAGACTTTAATAATCAACGTATACTTAAACCGACTCAAAAAAACTTATTAAAAAATTATAAAAAACTTAATAATCAATGTATACTTAAACCGACTCAAAAAACTTATTCAAAAATACATAAAACAACATTTATAATCAACGATACTTAAACCGACTCAAAAACTTATTAAAAACCATTAAAGACTTAATAATCAACGATACATAAACCCGACTCAAAAACTTATTCAAAAACCATAAAACAACATTTATAATCAACGATACTTAAACCGACTAAAAACTTATTCAAAATACCATAAAACAACATTTATAATCAACGGATACTTAAACCGATTCAAAAAACTTATTAAATAACCATAAAAGACTTTAAAAAAAACAATAACAAACATAACCATAAAAGACTAAAAAAATAAAGAATTAGAACTACGTTGCTTTTTGATTTTTTTATATGTGTTATAGCCTCCGACACGATTACATATAAAAAATACGTAGGCAACCGAATTATCGGTACAAGCGTTGAAAAGATAACACAATTTACATATAAGAAAAACAACACAATATACGGTAATATATATATTATATACCAAACAACATAATATTAATATTATTTTTAAAACCGAATAGAAATCTATTTAAAATAATATATATATTACATTCGCTTTAATAATTATAATTAAAATAATAATAATTTGTTATTGTAGTGAAAATAATAAATGTTATATAAAAATGAAAAGAAAAAAAATGAAATTTTAAAACCGTGGCCGGAACCGTGATCTGAACCGGGAGCAAACCGGGAGCAAACCGGGAGAAAACCGGAACCGGCCCAAACCGGCAACCGGCGGTTTTGAACAGTAAACCGCCGGTTTTTCAAACCGGCGGTTACACCATTTGGCCACCTCTATCCGTAGTGTCTACGTGAAAGTTTGATGTTTAAGGATTGGATAATCACGGGCATACATGGTTCGAAAGTGTTTAACCACGGTTGGGTGGTCAACATAGCTACGGCTCGATCGACTTCACCTCCACGTGTGGCGCTTTGCATCGGGTGCGCAAAGCCGAGCCATCCGAAGAGCCACTACGGCTCAACGGAGCTCCCCTAGTCTTGACCCGTCCGACGGCCACATATGTTCCAACGAATAGGTCGGGTGGGCTAGCCCACGTAACCGACAACATCCGGGCCTATGATTTATTGTTCCTTAATGTAACATCAAGTCCAAAAACATGATCAGTAAACCCACCACTTTTTCCAAAATATTGAGTGGGAGCGGGAGAGCCAACAGCCGACCCCACGGCCTCTACTATTGACACAAGCAACGTGAGAGAATGGTGACGCCTCGTGCCGGCTTTGATTTCAGCCCCCTAAGGAAGGCATTCACCGCTATCAAAATTCAAGTCTTGGTCTCCGAAAGGATAGGATTTTGGGTACTCGTCGGGTCACCGACCGACCCTAAGGCGGCATACTCGGGTCTACCTAAAAATCAAACAATGAGGTCACACTCATAAAGGGTATTTTGGTAATACCTTGGGTGAAAAAGGAAAGGTGATTGACGATCACAAATGAGATGTTCGATTCTCAATCGATCTTCAATATTAATCGAAACCTCTTTGACCTACCCTAAGGCGCACTGAGGCATTAGATTAAATCCTTGGAACGGTAGGATAGACTATAAGTACTTAGTTTATGTTCCTAAAATTTATTAGTAGTGTATGATTTGGATTTATTTTCTCACAATTTTATTTACAACTATTTATATATCTCTACAGGGTGCTAGACTGCTAGTGTAAAATTGACTAGTAATGACTTCGTTAAAAAGTGGCAAGTAACTAGAACGTTGTACTTATTGATCTTACATGCGATTAATTTTTCAGAAGAGATATTTTTCTTGAGCCTTCAAGACTTAAGTGACGTAAATAAGTATGTCACTGTTGTCACTCGTGTTGAACGAAAGACAACCATAGTTAGTTTGAAAGATGATTGGGACGATAAAATTCTTCTAGTGAATTTTTAATTGTGTAGTGTCTACACGAGAAATTTTCTAATAGAAAAATTAGAGAATCATAAATTAAAGTGTCGCTAGTTAGACGGTATTTGGAACCGATAAACAAGTGGGAGCTTTTATCTCATTGTTTTTCTAATTTATTAGAAAATTAGTCCCACTGGTAACGCTTTCATTAGACATCCCACGCTTCACGAGTAGTGTCTACTCAATTGAACTGCTAGTTCAAGACTATTTCCTTTTAAGGAAAGTTTAGAATGGGAAAGAATGTCTATAAGTGTTAATCATCTTAACTAAAGTTTTGAGGCTAAACCGAAAAATTAATTATAGAAAGTATAGGATAAGGAAAGTGATTTGGATCACTTAACCAATGAATCCTTAGCGACTTTCTTAAGTCGAGTAACTTGACTCAGTAGCTTAGTTCTTTGGAAGAACAAGGAAGTCAGCATTAACAATTAATAAAGTAGACAATGGGCAGTTATTTCAGCTATAATAGTGGGAGTGATATAAGGAAATAAATTTCGGATTCTATCCTTGAATATCACAGAAAAATTTAATTTTTTGTTTACAGATTCGTTGAAACAAATGGATTCACTTTCATCTCGATACTACAATTGCCTTAAACAAAGTGAAGATGACATTTGTAGTACTAATCATGACTCGACTTTGTTTGATAAAGACAGAACCACTAAGAAAAGTGAATAGTCATGTAACACATCTAAAACTATTAAAGGTAAAAGGTTTCCGTATTCGGATAAACGACCCTTCAATATCTATTAATTAGTCCATATATCCTGTAGATAAGACCGACGACGCTAAGGGTGATTCCTATCTCCTACCTAAGAACACTATCTCAAAGGAACAATGACTAAGTTTCCTTTCAATCGGGAGAGGGTAATAGATTTGAAGGGGTAACATAGCTTGTTCATAAAACTCCCACTAGCTTGTTCATCATGACCTTTGAGGTCTAGTGAGAGACACGAGCTAGTGGGAGTTTTTGAGTGGTGATATTTTTACGATAACTACTCAAACGTGATTTAGTTTATCGAAAGAATACGAGGGGGTCTCTGATTTTAGCAGAGAATGAGTATTCCATGCTCGTAAATAGGCTATCGCATAGTCTTGGGACTGATGCTCGGCCTGCCTCCTAGTGGAATGTTTCTCACTGTGAAAGAAACCATAGACTTTCCCTATATAGTTATTGATGTACTACAATACACTGCTAAACTCGATTAAGATAATTGGTTGCAAAATAACGGTTAACATTATTATGTAAACCGAGAAGTCCGCTTAAGATGCTAGTGAATTTATGGATAAGGAGTGACTTCGGTTCACACCATTTCCGTAAATGTA
This sequence comes from Gentiana macrophylla, assembly GCA_026214975.1. Classification (NCBI taxonomy): domain Eukaryota; kingdom Viridiplantae; phylum Streptophyta; class Magnoliopsida; order Gentianales; family Gentianaceae; genus Gentiana; species Gentiana macrophylla. The sequence continues at coordinate 44,785,457 of CM047808.1, read as the reverse complement.
GGCATTTAGCACTTAGTGCTTGAAGGTAGGACTGGAGATTTTGCACACACGCACAGAATATAACTATTCGTGAAATATCTTAATGTGACGAGTGAAGGTTGGTTATAAGATTCTTGAGATCAGAAAGTGACGGTTGTGAAGGATGCAGGTTCTTAGATCTAAACAAGTTAGATCTATGCGCAGCGGATGGATCACGATTTATATGACACAATTCATAATTAAAGGACTTAAAAACTACAAGGGGGTTTAAGATTGTGTTACCAATAACGGGAAGAGTCGCCTTGATCTTCCGATGTGTTCTCCAAACGGCGGTTGGTGGACATCCTTCATACACGAGCCTCCTTGATATGAAACCGAAAAATCCCAAGATTTTTCAACTCAAACCCTAAGAATAGAGGCCCAAATTTTTCGCCAATTTCTCTCGGTGAATAGTGACGTGAATAGTACCTTTTTTTAGACTTGGGAGAACTCTCTTTATATAGAGAGTAATCAATGTCCTCCAAGGATTAAATAATTAAGTGATAATTATCACATTAATCCTTTTCCAAATAAAGATAAATAAAATGATTATCCCAAACAAATTAGGATAAATCATATTATCTAATATTCCATGAATTATCATTTAACAAATAAATGATAAATCACATGTCAAATAATTATCCAAGAAAACTAATTTCTCTCTAATTAATTGACTCACATCTGCGCCACATTAAGGGTTTACTAAGCCCACATAAAATGTCTTTTATGTGTATTATATTATTTAGCCCAACTAAATAATATCCATGCATATCAATTAATTAGCCCAGCCAATTAATTATCACTGAGGCCCAAATAACAAGATTATCATCCAATTACGTAAGCCACATCGGGGACCATGGACCTATAGCCGAGTAGCTCCAATAATTAATTATTCGTCGAATGTAATAAGTACATTAATTATTAATTCGGGATTACGCCACCATAAACCCGAATCGAACTCTACCGATTATAGATGTATACTTATACTCAACCCATAGAGTGAATAAGCGTCCATTGATATAATCACTACATACGGATTAACCCTCCATAGATCGTCCATTCTCGGTGGGGAAGTCTCCGTGAACCCGACTTCGAATATCTTATCCTTATTTACCATCAACCCCTCGATGATCAATTAGTACATATATCGACTAGTAGCTAATTAGTCAAATGTGAACTCCCGGATCGATCACTTTCTTAGGGCTAACAAACAAGGGGATCGTCTCTACTTCCCGCAGGAAGGAATGGATTCCATGTCTGTGAAAATCGAACTACTCACTCATCCTGAGATAGTGCCAATGAGAAGTGGCTTGGAACACATATTAAAGTGAACCGTAACTAACACATCAAACACTATCCCGGACAAGCAAAGATCCTCGTGATCACCTCAGGATTAAGGTTGATCCATATATGATCATCTAATGATTTAATAAGATTCCTCGATTACGGAATTATACCGAGAAATTCAGATTAAATCGGTCCAAATCCTATATGAATGCCATCATATATAAATGCCCCACGTAGTACCCTCTACCGACAAATCCGATAAGACTATCACACCCTAAGGTGTTCTCAAGCGTATTGGTGTTTTAATCAAGAGACCCTAAACTCGATTAACTTCACCACGGACTAACAGCTTTAAGCATATCTCCACTAACTCAATCCTCACGTGTAATCCATACACCGAGTTAAGTGGTTACATACAGAATATACTTAGGGTTTGCAAGAAGTATTACTTTACAAGCACAAAGCAAGTAATAAGGTGAGATAAATTCATCATTCATTATTAAAAACAATTACACAAATTGTCTTTCGGGCACTACACCTAACAATCTCCCACTTGCACGAAATGACAAGTAATGATTGTTTTTAGAGCACACCCTTTCTTATCTTATTCACAACACTCTCCCACTTGCTCTAAAAGCAGATGAGATATATTCCTCAATGCCGTACCCTCCAAGCACTCGACTTGGTACTCTGATCAGTTTGGTTGTCGGCCCGAGACGATCTTTAGGATCGAAACGTTGCCGGTCCATCTAATCAGGCGGTACTCTCTCTCAATATGCTTTTGACCTCTGGTGACCGAGAAGATCCTTCTAAGCTATCTCTTCACTGTTTTCACAATGAAGTGATATCGGCTTATCAGACCTGGAATTACTCCCAGACCAAAAAGGAAATTCTAAGCACTATGAGTAAACACTGAGCCCGAGATCAACTTAATGATCATCCTTAATCTGACTACAAGTCAGAATCAGTGTAGTCAACCATATTCAAGTTTGCACCTGAATATACAAGCATATGATTCCTCGTTCTCTAACGATACTTGAGGACGTACTAAACCGCTATTCAATGCTCGAATACGAGATTGGACTACTATTGACTTGTTATAACCTGACTTGCCGTTATCCAAGAGAAACTCTATCCCATTTTCTCTTTATCCGAAGATTTGGAGAATCATTCCTGAGAGGTAGAGTAGGACTACTCTCGATGAATGTTGCATACGTATATGCATGATCATCTCATTCAATAAGATGGATGGGATAGCCAATGACTCATTCCTGTGAATTTGACCGAATTAAATTCTTAGAATATAGTCCAATTCTCTCATCCAGAGAATCTTGGCCTGTCAGTTTCCGACTTCAGATAGCACACACATGTTGTTTCCAACCGTTTCAGTGTTATCTTTTATGAACACTAATGCTACTACTTTACCAATATTGATATCCAGTCTACGAAAAAACTTATCAATATTTTGGTCAAGTCCACATATTTTAAAACATGTGACTTTTAAATGACCGAGAGGTTCTCTTAAATCCACAAAGGATATAAGCCATGGCAGTCTTCCTACCAATGGTTCTTTCTGAATAAATTAAGATATCGTTAGTCTCGCAAAAAAGGTATTAGGGAATCACCCCTATCTTCTGCTTTGTAACGAATCTGTTATTCATTCTCAGCTAAAACCCTTCTATTTTGAATGAATTCAGATTCCGTTGTTCGGCAAGAAAGTCTCAGGGAATCACCCCTATTTTCTGCTTTCTATCGAAATCTAGCAAGACTGAGTGGTGAGAGAGTTCAAGGTCTGGTTAACTCTCTACTTGTCAGGGAATCACCCCTATACCACTCAACTTTGCGCTGAAAGTTTAAACTTTCCTATTCATTCGTTTCTTTTCCATGTAGATCCAATTTCTCCCACTGGGCCTGAGACACTCGGTGTGTTCTACAAGAGGTCAAACAGAACCTGAGTACCAAAACTCCATTCACAGGTTAAGGTTTTCAAACCAACCTCTATAATCGTAATCCTATACACCCCACCAAGAGCCATAGTTTATCAATCACCCCAAAGATTATAAAGTCCACAAAATCACAATGGGTCAATGGTTAAACCATACTCCCATCAAGCGTGGTGGATTGACATCCTGATCTAGTAGTATTTATCGGTGTAATCACCAACAACCGATGTTGGGCGTGGTCCGATTAAATCGAGATAGTAACTACCTTTGGGTAACTGTACTCCAAGGTTTAAGGTTGTTACTTATAGATTCTATCGTAAGGCTTGTGATAGTTCAACCATCACTTTATGATCTCAAGAATCTTATAATCAACCTTCACTCGCCTCATTAAGATATTTCATGAACAAATACAATCTGAACGTATCATAAAATCTCCATCCTACCTTCAAGCATTAAATGCTAAATGCCTATATTTATGGAAGTGGTGTGAACCGAATTCACTCATTATCCATAAATTCACCGGCATCTTCTAGTAGACTTCTCGGTTTACATAATAATGTTAACCGTTATTTTGCAACCAATTATCTTAATCGAGTTTAACAGTGTATTGTAGCACATTAATAACTATATCAGGCAAGTCTATGGTTTCTTCCTCAGTGAGAAACATTCCACTAGGAGGCAGGCCGAGCAATAGTCCCAAGACTATGGGATAGCCTATTTCTGAGCATGGAATACTCTATTCTCTGCTAAAATCAGAGACTCCTCCTCGTATTCTTTTGATAAACTAAATCACGTTTGGAGTAGTTATCAGACAAAATGTCACCACTCAAAAACTCCCACTAGCTTGTGTCTCTCACTAGACCCCGAAGGTCATGATGAACAAGCTATGTTACCCCTTCAAATCTATTACCCTCTCCCGATTGAAAGGAAACTTAGTCATTGTTCCTTTGAGATAGTGTTCCTAGACTGAGATAGGAATCACCCTTAGCCGCCGTCGGTCTTATCTCTAGGATATATGCACTAATTAATAGATATTGAAGGGTCGTTTATCTTAATACGAAAACCTTTTACCTTTAATAGTTTTAGACGTGTTACACATATCTATTCAACTTTTCTTAGTGGTTCGTCTTTATCAAACAAAGTCCGAGTCACAGATTCGCACTACAAATGTCATCTTCACTTTGTTTAAGGCAATCGTAGTATCGAGATGAAAGTGAATCCATTTGTTTCAACGAATCAGAAACGTAAAAATAAATTTTTCTCGTGATATTCAAGGATAGAATCCAAATTCATTTCCTATATCACTCCCACTATTATAGCTGAAATTACCGCCCGTTGTTACTCTATTAATCGTTAATGCACAAATTTCCTTGTTCTTCCAAAGAACTAAGCTACCGAGTCAAGTTACTCGGTTAAGAAAGTCGCTAAGGATTCATTGGTTAAGTGATCCGAAATCACTTTCCTTATCCTATACTTTCTATAATTAATTTTTTGGTTTAGCCTCAAAACTTTAGTTAAGATGATTAACACTTATAGACATTCTTTCCCATTCTCAACTTTCCTTAAAAGGAAATAGTCTTGAACTAGCAGTTCAATTGAGTAGACACTACTCGTGAACTGTGGGATGTCTAATGAAAGCGTTACCCAGTGGGACTAATTTTCTAATAAATTAGAAACTTCTCGTGTAGTCACTACACAATTAAAATTCACTAGAAGAATTTTGTCGTCCAAATCATCTTTCAAACTAATTATGGTTGTCTCTCGTTCAACACGAGTGACAGCAGTGACATACTTGTTTACGTCACTTAAGTCTTGAAGGCTCAAGAGAAATATCTCTTCCGATAAATTAATCGCATGTGAGATTAATAGGTACAACGCTCTAGTTACTAACCACTTTTAACGAAGTCATTACTAGTCAATTTTACACTAGCGCCTAGCACCTTAGAGAGATATATATAACGATTGTAAATAAAATTGACAGAATAAATCCAAATCATACACTACTAAAATTTTAGGAACATAAACTAAGTACTTATAGTCTATCCTACTGTTCCAAGGATTTAATCTAATGCCTCGGTGCCGCCTTAGGGTAGGTCAAAGAGGTTTCGATTAATATTGAAGATCGATTGAGAATCGAACATCTCATTTGTGATCGTCAATCACCTTTCCTTTTCAGCCAAGGTACTACCAAAAATACCCTTTATGAGTGTGACCTCTGCCTCTGATTTTTAGGTAGACCCCAGTGTGTGTCGCCTTAGGTCGGTCGGTGACCCGACGAGTACCCAAAATCCTATCCTTTCGGAGACCAAGCCTTGAATTTTGATAGCGGTGAAGGCCTTCCTTAGGAGGCCGGTCCCGAGCCGGCACGAGCGTCACCATTCTCTCACGTTGCTTGTGTCAACAAGAGAGGCCGTGGGGTCGGCCGTCGCCTCTCCGCTCCCACTCAATATTTTGAAAAAGTGGTGGGTTTCATCGATCACGTTTTTGGACTTGATGTTACATTAAGGAACAATAAATCATAGGCCCGAATGTTGTCGGTTATGTGGGCTAGCCCACCCGACCTATTCGTTAGAACATATGTGGCCGTCGGACGGGTCAAGGCTAGGAGAGGTCCGTTGAGCCGTAGTGGCTCTTCGGATGGCTCAGTATTGCCAGACCCCCGTGCAAACGCCACACGTGGAGGGTGAAGTCGATTGAGCCGTAGCTACTGTTGACCACCCAACCGTGGTTAAAACCACTTTCGAACCTGTTTACCGTGATTATCCAATCCTTAAACATCAAACTTTCACGTAGACACTACGGAACAAAAACGTAATCTCGTCTTAGGTAAGGTGGAATTCACCGAGAATCCAACACCTTAACCACGAGGTTTCGGGATTTTACTCCTTATGCTTTCGCAGAGTGGGATTCACCGAGAATCCATCACCCAACCTCGACGATTGAAAAACCCGTATTCCTCGGTTTTTACCTAATTAGTTTCTAATTAATATCAAACAATTAATTAAAACTAATCGTGTGTTTTATACATGCCTAACTAATTCCTCGAATTAATTTCTACATGTATGCATATGGAGTGGAATTCATGATATGATGCATGTCATGGCAATTTTCCAATTCTACTCATACAATCTACACATGTATACTAGTGCGGAAAATAAACACCGAGATGGACCGATTGACACCCCGCATATCTAACCTATTAGAAAATAAATAACGAAACCCTAACTAGGGTTTATACTTTCTAACAAAATCTGCAGCTGTTCAAAATCATCAACGATCGGCAAAGCAAACGAACTTGGATTGGGACGAAACTTTCCAGATCTGATCTTCATTCTTCGGACTTCAAGATGGACGGTCGGATCGGAGCTTTGACTTGTCAATCTTCCTCAGTGAGCCGCCCAACTTGCTGCTGAAACAGACTCTTACAGCAGCGCATCATATACTTCCCGAGGCCGATCGGGGATCAAGATGAATCCCGATCGTCCTGAAACTTTTATCTCACGTCCTCAACTCCATGATATGAGATCTGACCGGTCGGATTTTAATTTGAACGGTCCAATTGTTCCCAGAAAATCGAAAAAGTCACAGTTAGGGTTTCTGTGAATCCTGCGTTTTTCTGTTACAGCAGCCACTTCGCAGCAACAAACGGATACACAAACGGACTCTGATCGACACCAAAATTTGTGGGACTGTTCATCAACTTCTAAACTTAATTCTGACCGGAGGGATCTTCGTTTTAACGGCTCAAACAACGGGAAAAACGAAAACACTATACATCTGCTAAACAGATCTATTTACAGGAAATTAAACTTGCAATAATAAATAAATTACATAATTTCCTATACTCATATGAACGAATTTTCATCGTTTATATGAGTTTACAATAGATCTAAACGGGTAAACAGTGCCAACCCCCAATCCATCTCTTCAACCACAACAACCAATCATTATCAATGCATAAAACAATAAATAAAATTTACCTACATGCAATTCCACTCCTTTAAATCGTTTAACTACGATTATGACTATATAAATCGTGGAACCTGGCTCTGCTACCACATGAAGGATGCAGGTTCTTAGATCTAAACAAGTTAGATCTATGCGCAGCGGATGGATCACGATTTATATGACACAATTCATAATTAAAGGACTTAAAAACTACAAGGGGGTTTAAGATTGTGTTACCAATAACGGGAAGAGTCGCCTTGATCTTCCGATGTGTTCTCCAAACGGCGGTTGGTGGACATCCTTCATACACGAGCCTCCTTGATATGAAACCAGAAAAATCCCGAAGATTTTTCGAACTCGAACCCTAAGAATAGAGGCCCAAATTTTTCGGCCAATTTCTCTCGGTGAATAGTGACGTGAATAGTACCTTTTTTTTAGACTTGGGAGAACTCTCTTTATATAGGAGAGTAATCAATGTCCTCCAAGGATTAAATAATTAAGTGATAATTATCACATTAATCCTTTTCCAAATAAAAGATAAATAAAATGATTATCCCAAACAAATTAGGATAAATCATATTATCTAATATTCCATGAATTATCATTTAACAAATAAATGATAAATCACATGTCAAATAATTATCCAAGAAAACTAATTTCTCTCTAATTAATTGACTCACATCTGCGCCACATTAAGGGTTTACTAAGCCCACATAAAATGTCTTTTATGTGTATTATATTATTTAGCCCAACTAAATAATATCCATGCATATCAATTAATTAGCCCAAACCAATTAATTATCAATGAGAGCCCAAATAACAAGATTATCATCCAATTACGAAAGCCACATCGGGGACCATGGACCTATAGCAAGAGTAGCTCCAATAATTAATTATTAAATCGAATGTAATAAGTACATTAATTATTAATTCGGGATTACGCCACCATAAACCCGAACTCGAACTCTACCGATTATAGATGTATACTTATACTCAACCCATGTAGTGAATAAGCGTCCATTGATATAATCACTACATACGGATTAACCCTCCATAGATCGCCCATTCTCGAGTGGGAAGTCTCCGTGAACCCGACTTTCGAGAATATCTTATCCTTATTTACCATCAACCCCTGATGATCAATTAGTACACATATCGACTAGTAGCTAATTAGTCAAATGTGAACTCCCGGGATCGATCACTTTCTTAGGGCTAACAAACAAGGGAATCGGTCTCTACTACTTCCCGCAGAAGGAATGGATTCCATGTCAGTGAAAATCGAACTACTCACTCATCCTGGAGATAGTGCCAATGAGAAGTGGCTTGGAACACATATTAAAGTGAACCGTAACTAACACATCAAACACTACCCCGGGACAAGCAGCATCCTGGTGATCACCTCAGATTAAGGTTGATCCATATATGATCATCTAATGATTTAATAAGATTCCTCGATTACGGAATTATACCGAGAAATTCAGATTAAATCGGTCCAGTCCTATATGAATGCCATCATATATAAATGCCCCACGTAGGTACCCTCTACCGACAGTCCGGATAAGACTATCACACCCTAAGGTGTTCTCATGCATTATTGGTGTTTTAATCAAGAGACCCTAAACTCTGATTAACTTCACCACGGACTAACAGTTTAAGCATATCTCCACTAACTCAATCCTCACGTGTAATCCATACACTGAGTTAAGTGGTTACATACAGATATACTTAGGGTTTGCAGCAGTGTATTACTTTACAAGCACAAAGCAAGTAATAAGGTGAGATAAATTCAGTCATTCATTATTAAAAACAATTACACAAATTGTCTTTCGGCACTTTACACCTAACAGTTGGACTCACACCTTTACGAAAGAATACATAGATAACAAACATAGACCTTGAGTACGGTTACTCAAGGAAGTTACTATCTGATTTAATCAGACCACGTTCAACATCGGGTGTTGATGATTACACTGATAAATACTACTAGATCAGAATGTCAATCCACCCAAGACGCAGTGGGAGTATGGTTTAACCGTTGACCCATTCAGTCTGCTGGGGTGATTGATAACCTATGGCTCTTGGTGGGCTGTATAGGATTCTGATCGTAGAAGTTTGTTCGAAAACCTTATCCCTGTAAATGGAGTTTTAGTACTCCAGTTCTGTTCAGCCTCTTGTAGAACCACACGAGTGTCTCAGGCCCGAGTGGGAGTAATTGGATCTACGCCTAAAAGAGTCGAATGAATAGGAAAGTTTAAACTTTCGATTGCAAAGTCGAGTGGAATAGGGGTGATTCCCAAAAAGTAGAGAGTTAACTGCACCTTGAACTCTCTCACCACTCGATCTTGCTAGATTTCATTAGAAAGCGAGAAAATAGGGGTGATTCCACGAGACTTTCTTGCCGTAAAACGGAGTCCTGATTCATTAAATGTAAGGGTCTTGGTTAGAACAAATGGTAGGTTGATTTGCCGGGAATTATGTCCTTTGTGGATGTAAGAGAACCTCTCGGTCATTAAAAGTCGCATGTTTTAAAATATGTGGACTTGACGAGAATATTGATAAGTCTTTTGTAGACGGGTATCAATATTGGTAAAATAGTAGTATTAGTGTTCATGAATGATAACACTGAAACAGTTGGAAACAACATGTGTGTGCTATCTGAAGTCGGAAACTGACAGGCCCAGATTCTCTGGATGAGAGAATTGGACTATATTCTAAGAATATGATTCGGTCAAATTCACGAGAATGAGTCATTGGCTATCCCACCTATCTTATTGTATAAGACGATCATGCGTATACGTATGCAACATTCATCGAGAGTAGTCCTACCCTACCTCTCAGGAATGATTCTCTAAATCTTCGGATAAAGAGAAAATGGGATAGAGTCTCTCTGGGATAAGGGCAAGTCAGCTTAACACGAGTGAATTGCAATCGAATCTTGGATTCAAGAAATAAGTAGCGGTTTAGTACGTCCTCAAGTATCTTTAGAGAACGAGGGATCATATGCTTGAATATTCAGGTGCAAACTTGAATATGGTTGACTACACTGATTCTGACTTGTAGTCAGATTAAGGATGATCATTAAGTTGATCTCGGGCTCAGTGTTTACCCATAGTGCTTAAAAATTCCTTCCTGATCTGGGAGTGATTCCTGGTCTAGTGAGCCGATATCACTTCATTGTGAAAACAGTGAAGAGATAGCTTAGAAGGATCTTCTCCACACCACTGAGGTAAAAGCATAGAGTACCACCCGATTAGATGGACCGGCGATGTTTTGATCCTAAAGATCGCCTCTCAGTCGACAACCTAACTAGTCGAGTGTACCAAGTCGAGTGTTTGGAGAATGCGGCATTGCCGGATATGTCTCATCTGCTTTTAGAGCAAGTGGGAGAGTGTTGTGAATAAGATGTTATAGGGTGTGCTCTAAAAACAATCGTTGCTTGTCATTTCGTGCAAGTGGGAGATTGTTAGGTGTAGTGCCCGAAAGACAATTTGTGTAATTGTTTTTAATAATGGATGACAGAATTTATCTCATCTTAGTTACTTGCTTTGTGCTTGTAAAGTAATACACTCGCCGCAAACCCTAAGTATATCTCAGATGTAACCACTTAACTCGGTGTATGGATTACACGTGAGGATTGAGTAAGTGGAGATATGCTTAAATCTGTTAGTCCGTGGTGAACTTAATCGAGTTTAGGGTCTCTTGATTAAAACACCAATAATGTGCCCAGAACACCTTAGGGTGTGATAGTCTTATCCGGACTATCGGTAGAGGGTACCTACGAAGGGCATTTAATATGATGGCATTCATATAGGACTGGACCGATTTAATCTGCATTTCTCGGTATAATTCCGTAATCGAGGAATCTTATTAAATCATTAGATGATCATATATGGATCAACCTTAATCTGAGGTGATCACGAGTGCTGCTTTTGTCCCGGGTAGTGTTTCATGTATTAGTTACGGTTCACTTAAATATGTGTTCCAAGCCACTTCTCATTGGCACTATCTCCAGATGAGTGAGTAGTTCTGATTTTCACAGACATTGAATCCATTCCTTCCTGCGGGAAGTAGAGAGACAGTTCCCTTATTTGTTAGCCCTAAGAAAGTGATCGATCCCGGGAGTACATATTAGACTAATTGATCACTAGTCAGATATGTGAACTAATTGATCATCAGGGGGTTAATGGTAAATAAGGATAAGATATTCTGTGTCGGGTTTACGGAGATATCCCACTCAGAGTGGACAGTTTATGGAGGGTTAATCCGTATGTAGTGATTATATCAATGGACGCTTATTCACTCTATGGGTTGAGTATAAGTATACATCTATAATCGGTAGAGTTCAGTTTTGGATTTGTGGTGGCGTAATCCCGGAATTAATAATTAATGTACTTATTACGCTCGATGAATAATTAATTATTGAGCTCATCGGTTATAGGTCCATGGTCCCCGATGTGGCTTCAGTAAATCGGACTAATAATCTTGTTATTTGGGCCTCAGTGATAATTAATTGGCTGGGCTAATTAATTGATATGCATGTATATTATTTAGTTGGGCTAAATAATATAATACACATAAAAGACATATTATGTGGGCTTTTTGACCCTAAAGATGGTGCCAATAATGTTGAATAATTAGAGGGAAATTAGTTTTCTTGGATAATTATTTGACATGTGATTTATCTTTTATTTGTTAAATGATAATTCATGGAATATTAGATAATAATATGATTTATCCTAATTTGTTTGGGATAATCATTTTATTTATGTTTTATTTGGAATAAAGGATTAATGGAATGATTATCTCTTAATTATTTAATCCTTGGAGGACAAGGTTTACTCTCCTATATAAAGAGAGTTCTCCCAAGCCTTTTGAATTGGCATAATTCGACCACATACTTGAAAAAGAGAGAAATAATTAGTTTTCTTGTCTTGTGTTTTAGAAGAATAAAAACTCTAAGTTTTTCTTGGTGTTGCATATCGAGGAGGTTCGTGTATCAAGAAGGGTGTCCACCAACCGCCGTTTGGAGAACACATCGGAAGATCTTGGCTTCTCTTCCTACTAATGGTAACATGATCTTCACCCCCTTGTAGTAGTTATATCCTTTATTTATGTATTGTGATATATAAATCGTGATCCATCCGCTGCGCGTAGATCTAACTCGCTTAGATCTAAGAACTTGCATCCTACACCACATATCAATACAACAGAAGAAGCACCTGAAGTTGAAGTTCATGCTCAGCATGAAGGTATGGAAGCACCAAGTGAAGAACAACTTCAACCAGATCTAAATTGGCTAAGAGACCATCCTGAAGAACAAGTTATTGGAGATATTCACACAGGAGTTAGAACAAGAAGACAACTGTAGCACATGCTAACTTGCTTTCTATCACAAGTGGAACCCAAGACCATAGATGATGCAATCCAAGATGCAGATTGGATCACAGCCATGCAAGAAGAACTAAATGAATTTGAAAGAAATGAAGTCTGGGAACTTGTTGACAGACCAGATATGGCCAACATCATTGGTGCAAAATGGGTATTCAGGAACAAGATGGATGAGCAAGGAACTGTTGTCAGAAACAAAGCAAGGCTAGTTGCAAAAGGCTATTCTCAAGCAGAAGGAATAGATTATGATGAAACATTTGCACCAGTAGCAAGATTGGAAGCAATCAGACTCTTTCTAGCATTTGCTGCATACAAAGACTTCAAAGTCTATCAAATGGATGTCAAGAGTGCATTCCTAAATGGACTTTTGGAAGAAGAAGTTTATGTAGAACAACCTCCTGGATTTCAAATCAAAGGAAAAGAAGACAAAGTATACAAACTCAAGAAGGCCCTCATGGCCTCAAACAGCACCTAGAGCCAGGTATGAAACACTATCACAATTTACGATCAAGAATGGATTCAACAAGGGAACTATTGACAAGACTCTATTCAAACTAGAGGAAGGAGCAAGCCTATTGCTGGTACAAATCTATGTTGATGATATAATCTTTGGATCAGAGGATGAAAAGCTTTGTGAGAAATTTGCAAACCTGATGAAGAGCAAATTTCAGATGAGCATGATGGGAGAATTAAACTATTTCCTTGGCCTTCAAGTAAAGCAAATGAAGGATGGCATTTTCATTAGTCAAGCCAAGTACACAAGAGATTTGATACACAAGTATGGGATGGATACAAGTGGCACAGCAGACACACCAATGTGTGCCAGAGTCATACTTGGAAAAGATGAAGCAGGAAAGGATGTTGATCAGAAAATGTATAGAGGAATCATTGGATCCTTATTATACTTAATCGCAAGGACTGACTGATATAACATTTGCATTAGGAGTGTGTGCAAGATTTCAAGCTCAACCAAAAGAATCACATCTTCTAGCAGCTAAAAGGATAATCAAATACTTGGAAAACACTATAAATGTTGGAATTTGGTATCCAAAAGATGGAGGATTTAAATTGATATCATATTCGACTCGACTATCTTTGGATGCAAAATAGATAGAAAAAGCACCTCTAGAACATGTCAAATGCTAGGAACCGGACTAGTCTCTTGGTTCAAGAAAAAGCAAAACTCCATATCTACATCAACAAATGAGCGAGAATATATAGCGGGTAGTCAGCTGTGCACAAGTACTTTGGATAAGACAACAACTAAGGGACTATGGAGTGGAAGAGAAAACAATTCCAATCATGTGTGATAACACAAGTGCAATATCTATTACGAAAATCCAAATGCATTCAAGAACAAAGCACATTGATGTAAGACATCATTTCATCGAGAGACCATGTTGAAAAGGGGATGTCATCCTAAAACACATACCCACCAAGATCAATTGGTGACATCTTCACTAAACCACTCGGCTTATGAAAGATTTAGTATGTTGAGAACTAAGTTAGGAATGATTGAAATTGAATAAGTATCAAATAGCGGCTAATCGAGTAATCGGCTAAGTGACTTCATCAATCGGTACAACCTTTGCCGTTACGAGGAGATGTAGCGGGGTAAGGCACTCGGTATCCAATGAAGGTAACTTAAGCGATTGTTAGAATGAGTTAAATGGAGCAGCTCGGTGAAGAACTCATTGGATCGTCTAAGTGACCACCAAGGCTCACCGAAATAAAGACTTGGATAAATTAAAAGGTGAACAAAATCAATTCTGATTACACGTGGAGAATAAGGAAATTATGGAGGATTATTCTGTGAAAGATTACACACGTGGAGATCAACTTATGATCATGGAGGTATTTATATTATTTTTCGAATTATAAACTCCTCGATTCCCGGCTCTATCATTACTTACCTCAAACCACTCCCCATTACGCCGAATATCGCAATTTCACATACACAAAATCACGCCATTATGTCACAAAATCCTTCCATATTCAAACCACGTTCACACTACCCAAATCACACTATATAAACAAGACTTAGAGATTTTAAGAAATCTTTACGCTCTCTTGCAAAATTACAAACCCTATTTCTGATTTTCACTGAAAACTTGAAGAACTCCTTTCTAAACATCTATCTACTATCAATGGCTTCATCTTCCACAATCTCTCCCACTGAAAAATACTATGAGAAGTCAATCATCACTGGTTCATTCTTCAAACCAGAACATTATCTCTCGTATTGTAATAATGATGCGAAAGCTCAACGCTTGGTTGATCATTGCTCAAATTTAAATGATGACCTTCCTAAACCCCCCAATCACCGGAATTTGTTATGAAAATCGATTGCATTTTGAAAAAACGCCAAATTTGTGCCCAGCACAAAGAAGACTGAAGTCGACCGCATCACGAGCTCAATCTTTGGAAGAGACATAGTCATAACGCCTGGTACACTAAACATATATCTGCAACTTCCCATAATCGGTCCAGCCAATGTCAAGTTTGTGACGGTTGACGTCCGAAATTCTGGGCAAATTGGGCTGAAATAGCCAAGAATCCCAAAGAAACAGCAAAACATACAACCTGCCCCAGATCAATGCTCAAACTTCCATTCGCGGAATTTGCACCAGTCATCACCAAGAATATCGAGGGCAGAAAGGGGTCTATGGAAAATCTGACTGAGGTTCGGATCAGACTGATGGCCATCATCTACGAAGGTACCAAATTCGACTGGGCAACGTTTGTTTTCAATCGATTGAAGGACCAAATTCAAAAGGAAATTGATCTATCAACAACGGCACCAAGCAAGGGTTTTACGAGAGAAAAAGGCGATTTACGGGAGAGGAAATCATATGGGTTCCTCTTCAACACTGCTCAACGAATTGAAGGTACAACCCACCAATCTACAGTCCCCACACAAGTCAAAAACCATGTTTACCTACATCAAGGCTTCCTTGAAGCCCAAACCCATTGCTGGGAGCAAAAGAAAGCGACCTGAAGGCAGTAGATCGGGAGTGGGATGAACAACTAGATCCCAAACGGCACATGAAAGCACCTCTCTGCCTGGAATCAGCAATTTGAATGAACCTGTGACAATAAGTGACGACACAAAGAACGGGAAGAAGAAAAGCAACAAGAGGAAATCACCTATCTGAAGGAAGGCGAGGAAGGATACAGAATCACCTCATCTGAAGAGGAAGAAATAGATGAGGCAGAAGATGAGTCAGAGGATGAACACCTAGGAGGTAGAAATCTTGAAGCAAATCAAGAAGATTTGGGGATTTCTGACGATGAACTGACTCTCCAAGAAGTGCTTTTCAAAAGCATTGGTACAGTTGACAAACAGCTCAGTGGGCCAGCTGATAAAGCTCACTCAGCCGAAATTATCAACTCCCCCACAATTGCACAAGGGGGAATAGTAGCGGATGCAGAAGCTCACACTCAACAACAACCTCTAAATGGCCCTGTGTCTAATGAGGCAGAACAAGAGCAGATGGTAGAAAAATAAGAAGCACAAAATGAAAAGGAAGAAGAGGAAAAGGAAGAGCAAGAAGTTGAAGTGGAAAATGAGGAGAAGCAAGGTGAAGATGCTGAGGGTGAAAATGATGAGGATGAAGAGGATGCCCATGTGACACCAGAAGAAATTGATCCAGAGAGAGTCTTCAATCTGGACATTCAACCCCTCATTGTGGACATGGAAAGGCAATACTACAGCAGGCAAAATTTGAAGCATGCCTTAAAGAGTGAAGCTACCTCCTTCAACCACAAGATTGAGGCCCTCATTAATCACATCAAGATTCAGAATGAAGTCATGGAAAGGCAAGGGAACTTACTTTGCAACTTACAGCAACTCATTCCTCATCATGTCAAACCAATCTTGAATTCCATGCTGAGACAATGAACAACAATCTTAAGCCATTGGTGGACACTCTCAATGCTCATACTCATCAAATTCAGCATCTGGATGAGGTAATGGAGCATTCTGGCATGCAATTGGACCTTCTACTCAAAGTTGGTGAGGCCAACAACAAGATACTGGAGAGAAGATATGGACCTCTCCCTGATTCTGATACAGCACCAACAAATCTTGAAGCCTTTTTTAGTCTTTGGCAAAAAGGGGAGGAAGTTCTAAGCCCAAAGCGAAAGAGAAGGCAAGCCCAACAGAAAAGGGCAAGAGGCGCAAAGAAAGGCAAAGGCATCGTGGTTGAAGATGTGAAGAAGTAGATCTTACACTCAATCAATTATTTCTAGATTACTTCTATGTGCCTTGTCTTTAAATAAAAGATGCAATATCTTATTGCCCTATGATGGATGAATAAAATCGTTGAAATTTTGTTCTAATTTTGATTACTTATGTTCAGGGCTTATGAGGGTTTTTGGCATCATCAAAAGGGGGGAAATTGTTAGGAACATTTTATTATGTTTTGATGATGGCCATACTAGTTTGCTATATAGCAAGCCCGAAATAAGTTAGAATTCTCTGTATAAGTCTTTACTTAGAGTCGACATGTTGTATAAGTTGAGTCAGACAAGTATTGTACTAGTTGGTAGGACGGCAAAGCCAAAAACAGATATTCGGCAGAGTGAAGCCAGCCAAGCACCAGCAGAGAAGCAATGCAGACATTAAAGGTCTGACTTGTAACCAAGGAAGTATGTGATGACCTTGTACAAGTCCAAGTTATACTACAAGAGATGCACATTAATATTTGAATATGGTGTACACTGATCTCACCCCAATCAAAGATCAGTGAAGTATAAAGATTCTCCTCAAACAGAAACAAAGAAGAAAACAGTGAATCGGCAAAGCAGACTCACTTTCGGCTGAGTAAAGACGAAACGGTGAAGGAAAAGCTAAAACGGCTAAGTCAGAAGGATCACTTGACCGTTCTAAAAACGGCGAATTACACTTACCATATCAGATTTAATATATGTTGAAGATTCAGAAGATCATGCATTAAATGCACAATCAATATAGGATCAATCAAGGACGGATTTTCCGCGCTATACGTTTGAAGAAAGAATCCGATCATCGAAATCAAGAGAATGCAATTAAGGGGAATCAAGAATAAAATCAAGGATTATTCCCTCATTAATATAGCCAACGGACGGAATTTCAAAATCAAGGTTTTTCAAGGCTATAAATAGAAGGCATTGACAGACAGAGAAGAGTGATGAAATGAAAATAAAAATCAAGTGAAAACTCTGTCAATTTGAAAAGCCTTCTCTCTGAACTTACAAGGAAACATCTAGTGATCAACTCAGATATCAGAGCTACAAAGTCATACTTGGCGCTGAGGTTGATCAACCAAGTGTGTGAATCACATTCACATCAAACTGAAGCAACTGAATCAGAGGCAATCTGAGAAGGAGTTGAATCTGTGATAGCTGTTGATGGATTTTGATCTCAAGGAGCAACAAGAAAGATCGAATCATCAAGGTTGGCTGCAGCAAGGAGTGATAGTCTTGTAGATTGTGAAGCTTGGGAAGCCAAGGACAATCATACTATTGTATCTGTGAAAACAATAGTGAATTCCTCCGATCATCACAGGAGAAGAGTGGATTAAGGGATTACACCACCCTGAACCACTATAAGCCTTGTGTCAATTTAATTTCTGCAATTTACTTTACAGCATTTATTTAATTTGCCTACATCATAACTTATATCTGTGATTGCCTAAACTGATTTGAAAACAACATAGTAAGAAGGGACTTATCCGCTGCCCAAAAGCTTTTAAATAAAAGAAAAGTTTTTGAAACTCCACTATAGTCATTCACCCCCCTGACTATAGTTTCACCCTTCTCTGGGACCAACAAATGCGGAACTCCGTATCAAAAGTGACTCTGTATCCCATGTCACAAAATTGACTAGTGCTGAGCAGATTGTAGTGTTGTCCTTCCACATAAGATACATTCTTGATTGTATGTCCATTTCTGATCAAGGTTCCATAACCTTTTGTATATCTAGGCCTGTCCTTACTTCTATAATTGACTTTTGGTCCATCATTGGCTACAAAATCAATTAGACAGTCTTTGCTCTTTGTCATCTATCTTGAGCATCCACTGTCAAAATACCAAATATCCTGCAAGACAAATTAAAAGGTTTTAGGTACCCAACTCTGTTTAGGTCCATGGTGGTCAGTTGTCAGTACAACTCGGGGGATATTTCCATAAGGTCTTCTCTGGAAATTGTTGCACTTATTTTCCTATATATAAGCCACTCCCATAGTATCTATTTTTGGGTTGTGCCTTATTTATATGATGTCTCAAGTCTTTTGGCTGAGACTGGTTTCCATTATGCTTTCTATTATTGAAATCTGAATAATAACCATCATTATGTCTGCATTTTAAGGTCTCAGGCTTTGACTTTGGCACTTTGAGGCTTCATTGAGGACTGAAGTGAGCCATTCTTTGAGTATTGGACTGAAACTTGTGATAAGTTTTCTGTCTAGAATGATTGTTCTTATTAGTTTTATTAATAGGTTCAGAGATATTCCAATCAGCATCAGTGAGAAATAATATGCCTTTCCCCCTGACTGTGTGAATCTTTGAATGATTAACATTCTTAGATTTACTCTAACTAAAGTTTTTGTATTTCTTGGCATGATCAGCATTTGTAGATCTAGCAGTTGATCTACCTTTTCTGTTTCCATGATGTGCAGCTGATTTACATGTAGGGTTGCTTCAGTTGTTGAACGCAATGACTTCTTGGAAAACGATGTTGTGGATCGAGTTGATTCACATGGGCTGGTTTTACTGTGTTCAAGATATGCTTCTCAATTTTAGAAATTGCTCGGCTACAAACTTAATGCCAGATTGACATTAGGTTTAGTAGCTTTGCTCGTTCCCTCCTTCGAAGTTTGCCGTGTATCAAATCCTAGGCCAGTTCTGTCTCCATATGGCTTTCCAGATTTGAATCCAGTAGCTGAACTTGATTGAGCAAAAGATTCAGTTGCTGCTGCAGATGCAGTAGGCTGATATTGATTCTTTCCATTGTCAGTTCTGGTTAGTTTCAACGTGTTCAATTCAGCTTTCAAACTTTCGACTTCTAGAATTAGAGCTTCTTTTTCAGCTTTAATCGATTCATAAACAGCTTGTATAGTCACCAGTTGATTCATCATTCGTCAAGAGTTTCTTCTAATTCTGGATTTCTTGGATTGGAATCAGCAGTCTAAGAACAAGCATTACTTAGAGTTAGATTCACATACTTCATTTGGATCTTCCATGTGAGCCATTAATGCTGTGTCATCTGATAGTCTTTCGGTGCCAGCTTCATAATCTAACTCATCTCCAGCTAAGAGTGCTCTTCTACCGGTTCTTCGTTGCTGAGTCTTCTTACCAGTCAGCTCTGGACATTCAACTTTGTAGTATCCAGTCTTTTTACAGTTAAAGATAAGAAATTCTTCATCTTTTATTTTCTCATGAGTCTTTTTTATGTACTTCTGAGTGACTGGATGTCCACTCTTCATTCTTCTGATCATGCTCGTCATGAGAGCCATTTGTTCTTCCATCTCATCTAACTGTTGAAGATTGCTAGAGGAAGTTTCTTGATTGTCATTTGATGCTACTGCAAGAGCTTTTTGTTTTGGGTTCCTCCAGAGCCTTGAATATTGCAGCTATGCTTGTGAAATCTTCGCTGAGTTCATCAGCTTTCAAATCTGAGAAGATTTTAAAGGAATCTTCCATATCAAGTCATCTTGACTCTTCCATTGCTGTGACCTTCATTTTCCAGCACATGGGTAAAGCTTTCAAGATTCTAGTGTTGATTTCTTTCTTGGTATACTCAATTTTGAGTAGTGCTAGTTCATCCATTATGGCGCTGAATCTTGTTTCAATCTGATCAATATTTTTGCCTGACTTCAACTTGAAATTCTTAAACTTCTGTTTGGCAAGTGAGATCTTGTTTTCTTTGATGGAATCATTTCCTTCGCAAACCAGCTGAAGTTTTTCCCACATTTCTTTTGCAGTTGTTCCATCCTTGACTTTTAGATACATGTTGATGTCTAGGGTTCTGAGGATAATATCCATGGCAACATTGTTCAGATGGTTCCTTTTTTGATCATCATTGTTCCTTACGGATTTGGGCTTTGGGACTCTAACTTGATCACCATAGACAGTTTGCATGTGAGTGATTTGAATAGGTCCATCAGTATGTACGTCCATCAATTCATCAGGAGTGACTTCTAGAAAAGTAAGCAAACGACGTCTGTATTCATCAAAGCGGTCCATGTTGCTCATAAGCATCTGTCTGGCATACTGATTGTTATCCATGGTGTGAGTGAATGAAATCTGGATTATGCAAACTAAGCTTTTTTAGGAGAACAACTAGAGGAGATAACTAGAGCAAGTGAGTTTTTAACAATGGCTTGTTAAAAAAAATTGCTCTGATACCAATTGTTGGTCCCTTGGAAAGGCTGACACAAGTTTAAAGGGGGGGTGAATAAACTTGTCACCAAAAACTAGATTTAAGATGATTAAGGTTTAGTTATAACTTGTGTGGAGTTGAGCTGACTAAACTGAGTCTAAGTCAAACTAACTTATAACAAAACTGAGTCAACTAGCAGCAGATTTAAGTTTTAGCATTTAACAGGATCTTGTTGTTTCTAAGAAAAAAGTTGAGTATGCAAAACTGAATTCTGGTGAATGTCAGTTGTTGAGCTGTGAGTTTGTGTAAAAATCGGCCAGATGTCAGTATAAACAATAATAAATGCTGAATAAGTAAATGATAGAAAGTAAAGAGCAAGATTTATAATGGTTCCAGGTGGTGTAATCCTCTCAGTCCACTCTTCCCCTGTGATGTAGGAGGAAAATTCCACTAGAACTTTCGGAGGTACGCTGTTACAAAAATTCCTCAATGATAGTCCTTGACTAATCCCTGGCTTCACAATCTAAACAACTGTAGAACATGTGGGATTGCTGCTCTGCAACTGCTTGAACACTGGTCCTTAGAGGGTTGCTATTGCCTCTTCTCCAGCTCCACCACGAACACAGTCTACCCCACTGCTACGACACAACTGTCCTTGGAAAATTCTTGACCGGATTGCTTCATAGTCTAAACCTTTGAAAAAAATCAAAGTTGCGCTGAGAATCAATAAATTGATTCTTGCTTATGGTTCTTCTAAGTGTCTGATTCTGGATTGATTCTGTGTAGCTTCAACACTTGAAGAAATTCTGGATATGATTTTGTTTATAGCAGATATTGATAGAGATTCAGATGAACTTGAATTGAGCACAATAACTCTTGCAAATTCGTTCGATGTTGTGTTTGATCCTTGGTGTCAAGTCCTCTATTTATAGTGTGAGGTCCAATGTTCATCTTGTTCAAATTTGAATTCTATCAATGTTTGAATCCATATAGCCGTTAGTGGTCTTGTTATCTATCAGTGACTGTTCTGGCTTGTCAGTGCTTCATCCAATAGAATTCCTTGATTTGTAACATTCATATTTAATTCAGTTTCTTGGATGGCTGACTACAAAACTGAGTATCCTGATATGTTTTATACTGAGTGTGTCAGTTATCAGTTTGTTAACTGACTTAGAGCATTAACTGAGTTTTTACTCTTCTTCAAAACTTAGTACTCTATTCATCAGATTTTATATGACTTAATCAGAGTACACCATATTTATAAAATCATCGAAGATAACATTGTCCTTATGATTCTTAGGTCTTCATACAAGATCCATAAAGTCAATTCAGCCCATCACAGACTTATCTGAATTTTAACTTTACAGTCTCGATGTTAATCTTCATAACTGAGTCTGAACCCTCAGTTCTTCATTCTTCAATAACTGAGTCCGTGTCCCTCAGTTCTTCATTAACTGAGTTTGTTCCCTCAGTTCTTCATTAACTGAGTTTGTTCCCTCAATTCTTCGTCTTCTAGATAAGTCCGAGTCTGTGTCCTTCAGCGAACTTACCTTCTTCGGTTCTGAGTAAGCTTTAGTTTTTAGTGAACTTTTCAGTTTTGAGTGACTTTCCAGTTTTCTAGATGATTTCCAATTTTCAGTTTTATGACACTCTAACTATTACAGAGCTTGTCTTATATAACCTATACAATTATCAGACTCTAATAAATCGTATACATTCAGTTCTAGACATATTTTAGCTTTTAACTATAACAAATTAGCTTCAAAGACTTCATCAATGGTGTGTAAAAATAATTAAATAAATAAGATGAATTATCATCAAAACATAAATTTTATTTCCAACAATTTCCCCCTTTTTGATGATGCCAAAACCCTCCTTAAAATAAAAGCTTAAAGATAAAAACAATGCAAAACAAGGTAAAACTGGAAAGTGGATTTCGTTAAGAATACGTAAAACTGGAATAAGTTACACATTTGATATAAACTGAAATAAGAACTAAGTAGATCTTTGTGTAACTAGAAAGTATTTCCCATCCTTGTCATGGAGATGATATTCATCCTCCAACTTTCTATCTTTCTTGAAGAAGGCTTTGTTATAATCCACTTGACTTGTTAACTTCCATTTTCTCCAAAGAGCTAACTTGGGAGGTTCAGTGTTGTCTCTGTAGTATTTTTCAAATTCATCAACATCTGTCTTCATTTGCTCTATCTTGTCTCTTATCTGAAGTCTCTCCTCGATCTTCTTTATTCTTGTAATTTACCATATTCTGATTGTGAAATTCATCTGACAAGAAGTAATTTAGAGATTCTTCATAATTCTTGTACTTGTACTTAGTCTTGGTGTGATTGTAATCTCTGACAAACTTCAACCACAGTTCCTGAGTAAGGGTAGCTCTTTTATCTCTAGGTTGATTGTATTTTATCATGAGCTGATCATCAGTGAGTTCTTAAATTTGTCTGATGTTGGATTCTGGTGCTGATGATTTTCCCTTCTTCAAGTCTATCAGTTCAGCTTCTATCTTCAGTTTCTCCTCTTGTAGTTTAGTTTTTTTATTCTACTTCCCTATTTTTGGCATTATACATTTCATTGATCAAGAGATGAGTTGCTTTCTGATCTTCTGACATGCCTTTTTGAGAAGTTAGAACTTCCTTAAGCTGAGTTTCTAATCCATAAATCCTCTGGTTTAGGTGCCATTCTGCTTTAGCTTGAATTTCTCGATCTTCTTCGGTTGTAATCTCAAACCTTTCTTTCAGTCTAAGGATTTCGGAAACTGAATTAGAAGTTGTCTTCTTGATTGTGTCAAGCTTCATATGAACTGATACATCTGTCTGTTTCATGTAGTCCAAATGACCAGAAATTCTTGACAAGAGAGCATTATAGTCTTCCTTCTGATTTAGTATACTATCCAAGGTTGATTGGAGCTTTATCAGTTCTTCAGCTGCCAAAGTTTCGGTTGGATCTACATCTTCCTTAATTACAAAATGAGTGTTATCTTCTATCACCATTAGTTGCTGATTTTCATCAATTTTTCCTTCTTCTTCTTTTTTGTCAGTTGTCTGATTTCCAACTGGCAATTCTTCCTGCTGAGTATCATTTTGCCTTACTTGACCTTTAGGTTGCACATTTGGTTGCAAAACTGTACTCTGTTCAGGTTCTTTTCTTGAATCATCATCTTTATCATCACCATTCTTCTTTAAAGCATCCTTAGGTGCTGATGATGTAGTTGATTCTCTTTGCTGAGCTACTTATTTGAATCTCTTATAGCAATTGGTGAGAGACTCATCCATAGGAAATAGTGCATATAAGTCTTTTACTTCGAGTTTCTCCAACAATAGCTTCTCTTCATTCTGCAAAACATCGTTGATAGATTTTTTGGAATCTTCAGTTTTGAGCTTCATTTTCAGCAGTTTGATGATCCTTTCAGCTTCAAAGATGTGATCTGTTTGTTGCTGAATTGGCTGCTGCTGAAATTGTTGTTGCTCTTCTTCAGCATCTATAACGGAAAATTGTTTCTCTGAGGTCCTCTGCTGTTTGTCAGAATCATCTTCATCGATCGACTAATTTCGCTTGTCGCTTGTTGTTCCTCCTCAGTTGGTGCTATATCACTTGATGTTCCTGGGAACAAATGTTTTCCAACTGACTTGACCTTCTATGAGTCAGCTTTCCTCTTAACTCCTTTTTGCTGAGACACAGTTTTCTTACTGGCTTCAGGTTGGAAAGTCTTCGAGGTTTCATTCCTAGAACTGACTAGTGCTGCTTCTTGTGTAGATACATCAACAGTTAGTGTAGATGCATCAACAATTTGTTCTACCTCCTTTCCCTGACTGAGTCTTTCCAAATAATGTTGAATTACTCTACAGAGTGATTTCTTCAACCAAAATCTGCCAACTAGCTGTCTTCCTTCAGCTTTGGTTTTGCTAACACATGCTAACTCAGCAAAGTGTTGTTTCTTGATCTATTTGAAAATGTATCTTGCCCAGTTGAACTCAAATTCAACCCATATGATGTTCATCAGATATATACCATCTTCAGATAAACTGCCCAACCCTTTGTGATGTCCTATGACATGTTGGCCAATCCATCTGCTGATTAAAGCAAACTCAGTATTGAGACTGTTGAGCTTCGAATTGAGATCGGCAGGTTGATCATTCGCTGAAATCTGCTTGAGAAAGGCTTCCCGTTTGAGTGGCAAACAGGCTAGGTCAATTGATTCCACAAGTGGTTCTTGAAATCGAATAGCTGCCTTATTATTTCTTCATTGACAATCACCTTTTCTCCACAAACTCTTGTCACCAGTGAGTTCCTTACTATCTTCATATTTTCCCAAAATTGCAAAATCCCTTCCAAGTCATGATCTGTTTGCAATTTTATCTCTTACAAGTTCTTCAAACCTTGTGTCATCATTACCATTTCATGTAGATAGTTTGCGAGAAGAGTGTTGTTGCACAAATTTTCATATTCTTCAAAAGAGAGGCTTTATACAACGGCGATTAATCTGGCTTCTTGAGTATGTTTAGAGGCTACCATTGTAAGAAAAATAAGAAGAAATTCTGGGCTTTTTAAGAAAGAGAGATGATTTGAATTTTTGTGTTTTAGGAGATGTGATAATGGAAAATTATATAGGGGTTGTATAGAGAGTGCTGACAGTTCGGATTTGAACCAACGATCTCTGATGATTTTGTACAACCTTTTCAAATTCCATGAGTATTTATGTAATCGATGCATGTACAATCTGACAATAGTGGGGGTATACACGCAATAGATTCTTACAAAAATGGCGGTAATTAAATGCGATGTAACCGCTGTCGGTTTTATCCTTTCAACTTTTGACTTCCTTTGACTGGATAAAAACTGAGGCTGAGGTCATTTCCTTGTTGGATTCAATTTTGTCATTCTTTTCTATTTTAGTTAGTCAGTTTGATATTGTTGATGTCAACGACTGATCTGTCAAGTGAGCGCACCCAGCATGACAAAGATCAATCCCCTTGACGAATCTCTACGCTTAAACTGACTTAACTGACTTTGATAATTCAGTTCTTAGTTTTGCAAACCTTTCATTGTCCATTGGTATGGTAAAAATGTTAGCCAACTGATATTCAGTTGCGATATAGAAAACTGTAACGTCCTTTTTCTGTACATGATCCCTTATGAAGTGATGTCTCACATCAATGTGTATTGTCCTTGAGTGCAAAACTGCATTGTCAGTTATGGAAATTGCACTTATATTATCACACATTATAGGAATCAATCCTTCTTCTATCTCAGAATCTGTTAACGGTTGTCTTATCCATAAAACTTGGGCACAACAACTTCCAGCAGCTATATACTCAGCTTCAGCTATTGAAGTTGAAATTGAGTTTTGTTTCTTACTAAACCACGACACGAGTCTATTTCCTAGTAACTGACAAGTGCTTGAAGTACTTTTCCTATCCACCTTACATCCAGCATAGTCTGAGTCTGAGTAGGATATCAGTTTGAATTCTCCTTCTCTTGAGTACCATATCCCAACTCCTTCTGTGTCTTTCAAATACTTCCAGGTTCTTTTGACAACTGTGAGATAACTTTCTTTAGGTCTAGTTTGAAATCTGGCACAAACACCAACTGCAAAGGATATGTCTGGTCTAATTGCTGTGAGGTAGAGTAAACTTCCAATCATTCTTCTATAGAGAGTTTGATCCACATCCTTGCCATCTTTATCTTCATCTAACTTGGAGTTGGTTCCAATAGGTGTTGCAATGCCAGCTGATTTCTCCATTCCAAACTTTTTGATCAATTCTCTTGTATACTTGGTCTGATAAATGAATATCCCTTCATTCATCTGTTTTACTTGTAGACCGAGAAAGTAATTTAGTTTCCCATCATACTCATTTGAAATTTTCTCTTCATCAAACTTGCAAATTTTTCACAAAGTTGTTCATTTTCAGATCCAAAAATAATGTCATCAACATAGATCTGAACTAGGAGAGTACTTTCTTCAACTTTCATCCTGAATAAAGTCTTGTCTATGGTTCCTTTGATAAATCCATTGTCTACTAGAAACTGAGATAGAGTTTCATACCAATCTCTAGGTGCCTGCTTTAGTCCATAAAGAGCTTTTCTTATTTTAAAGACATTATCAACTTGATCTTTAATTTCAAATCCTGGGGGTTTCTGTACATAGACTTCTTCTTCAAGTACCCCATTTAAAAATGCACTTTTAACGTCCATTTGATATACCTTGAACTTCTTACAAGCTGCAAAGGCAAGAAAGAGTCTGATTGCCTCTAACCTTGCATCTGGTGCATAAGTTTCATCGAAGGATATCCCTTCTGCTTGTGAATAACCTTTAGCTACAAGCCTAGCTTTATTTCTGACAATATTTCCATCTTTATCAAGCTTGTTTCTGAATACCCATTTGGTGCCAATTATGTTGACATGATCTGTCTTATCCACCAATTCCTAAACTTGATTTATTTCAAACTCATTAAGTTCTTCTTGCATGGCTAGTATCCAATCTGGATCGTTCAAAGCTTTTTCTATCTCTTTAGGTTCAGTTTGAGATAAGAAACATGCAATCATAACATTTAGCTGATGTCTTGTGCGAACTCCTGGTTGAAAATAACCTATCACCTATTCTTCAGGGTGATCTCTCATAAATTTATGTATTGGGGTTGCTTCAAGGGATCTACATTTTGTTGAACTAGTTCTTCATTAATTTATTCTTGATTTTCTTGATCTTGGTTATCCTGAACTGGGTCAGTTTCATGTTCTCCAGCTGTAGGTTGTTCAGTTGTTGGAAACTGAGTGATCCTGATCTGAGGATTCTAAAATCCTTAATCTTCCAATGTCAAAAAAATTGATTCTGAATAACTGGTAACTGAGACTGAGAAACTGGTTCTCGCTTGTTTTCAGTTATTTCACAAGGAATGTTTGGTTCATCAAATACTACGTGTATAGATTCTTCATGCTTAAGTGTCCTTTTGCTGACACTTGAATATCTAAAAAATATTCCTTTATCAGCTTTGGGCTGAAAAACCTTAAGTTGATCCTTTCCATTATAGTGTATGAAACACTTGCTTCCAAAGACATGAAAGTATGAAACATTTGGCTTTCTTCCATTCCAAATCTCATATGGTGTCTTTTCATGTCTTTTGTTCATGAGTGCTCTATTCTGTGTGTGGCAAATCAGATTAATCGCTTCGCCCAACAATATCTTTCTGGTGTTTTGCTTCACAGATCATGGTCCTTCCTGCTTCTTTGAGAGTTCTATTCCTTCTTTCAGCTACCCCTTTCTGTTGAGGCATTGATGTGGCTGCAAGTTGATGTAGCACACCATTTTCTCCACAATATTCAATGATTACATTGTTGAGAAATTCAGTTCCTTTATCTGATCTTATCTTTACAACTGTTACACCTTTCTTATTTCGGAGTCTCTTCAGAAGTTCTTTGAGCTGTTGCTTGGTTTCACTTTTATTTGACAAGAAAATTACCCAAGTATATCTTGAATAATCATCCACTACCACCAATGTGTACTTCTTTCCACTAACACTGATTGGTGTAATTGGTCCAAATAAGTCCATGTGTAGAAGTTCCAGGACTCTAGAAGTTGAATGCTGAGATTTTGTCTTGAAACTGGCTTTTACTTGTTTTCCCTTTTGGCAAGCATCACATAAGCTACCCTTCTTCTAAGAAATATCAGGTAATCCAATTACTAACTGCTTTTTGACCAGTGTGTTGATGTCATCAAAGTTGAGGTGACTCAGTTTCTTATGCCATAACCAGCTGATTTCTCATTTGGTATGCATAAGCAAACAAGTTTCTGAAACTACTGTTGACCAATCTACAACATACATGTTCTCTTTTATTCTTCCGGCAAGAATTACTTGATATGATGCTTCACTAACAACAATGCAGAACTCCTTATCAAAAGTGACTCTGTATCCCATGTCACAAAACTGACTAGTGTTGAGAAGATTGTAGTGTAGTCCTTCCAAATAAGATACATTCTTGATTGTAAGTCCATTTCTGATAAAGGTTCCATAAAATTTTGTATATCCAGGTTTCTCCTTACTTCCAAAATTGAATTTTGGTCCATCCTTGGCTACAAAATCAATTAGACAGTCTTTTCTCTTTGTTGTGTGTCTTGAACATCCACTGTCAAAATAGAAAATATCATACAAGACAAATTAAAAGGTTTTAGGTACCCAACTCTGTTTGGGTCCATGGTGGTCAGTTGTCAGTACAACTCGGGGGATATATGCATATGGACTTCTCTGGAAATTGTTGCACTTATTTTCATATATATAAGCCACACTCCTATAGTATCTATTTTTGGATTGTGCCCTATTTATATGATCTCTCGAGTCTTTTGGCTGAGACTGGTTTCCATGATGCTTTCTATTATTGAAACCTAAATAATAACCATCATTATGTATGTACTGAGGTCTGTGCTGACTTTGGCACTGAAGCTTCTGCTGAGGACTGAAGTGAGCCTTCTGCTGAGTCTTGGACTGAAACTTGTGATAAGTTTTCTGTCTAGAATGATTGTTCCGATCAGTTTTAATAATAGGTTCAGAGAAATTCCAATCATCATCAGTGGGATAAAATCGGCCTTTCCCCCTAACTGTGTGAATCATTGAATGATTAACATTCTTAGATTTACTCTAACTGAAGTTTTTCTGGTTCTTGGCATGATCAGCTTTTGTAGATATTGCAGTTGATCTACCTTTTCTGTTTCCATGATGTGCAGCTGATTTACCTTTAGGGTTGCTTCTGTTGTTTAACGCAGCTGAATTCTTGGAAAACTGATGTTGTGACTGAGTTGATTCACAAGGAACAGGTTTTACTGGTTCAGCATGCTTCTCAATTTGAGGAAATTGCTCATTTACAAACTTAACGTCAGTTTTGACAAGTTCAGTAGCTTTGCTCATTACCTCCTTTGAAGTTAGTTGTGTATCAAATCCTAGGCTAGTTATGTCACCATATGGCTTTTCAGATTTGAATCCAAAGAGTTTAACTTGATTGAGCAAAAATTCGATTCTTCTTTGCTGCGATGCAGATGGTCGATCTCGATTCTTTCCTTTGTTAGTTCTGGTTAGTTTCAATGTATTCAATTCAGCTTTCAATCTTTCGACTTCTAGAATTAGAGCTTCTTTTCAGCTTTAATTGATTTATAACCAGCTTGTATAGTCACCAGCTGATTCATCAATTCGTCAACCAGCTTGTATAGTCGCCAGCTAATTCGGGATTTCTTGGATTGGAATCAGCAGTCGAAGCACAAGCATTTTGCATGGAAGTCTGTGTTGAGCTATACTTAGAGTTAAATTCACATACTTCATTTGGATCTTCCATGTGAGCCATTAAAGCTGTGTCATATGATAGTCTTTCGGTGCCAGCTTCATAATCTGACTCATCTCCAGCTAAGAGTGCTCTTATACCGGTTCTTCGTTGCTGAGTCTTCTTACCGGTCTGCTATGGGCATTCAGCTTTGTAGTGTCCAGGCTTTTTGCAGTTAAAGCAAAGAAATTCATCATCTTTTCTTTTCTCAGGAGTCTTTTTGATGTACTTCTGAGTGACTGGATGTCCACTCTTCATTCTATAGATCATGTTCATCATGAGAGCCATTTGTTCTTCCATCTCATCTAACTGTTGAAGATTTCTAGAGAAATTTTCTTGATTGTCATTTGATGCTGCTATATGAGTTGTTGTTTTGGGTTCCTCTAAAGCCTTGATTATTGTTGTTGTGCTTGTGAAATCTTCGCTGATTTCATAAGCTATCAAATCTGGGAAGATTTTAAAGGAATCTTCTATATCAAGTCTTCTTGACTCTTCCATTGCTGTGACCTTCATTTTCCAGAACATGGGTATAACTTTCAAGATTCTAGTGTTGATTTCTTTCTTGGTATACTCAATTTTGAGTAGTGCTAGTTCATCCATTATGGCGCTGAATCTTGTTTCCATCTGATCGATATTTTTTCCAGACTTCATCTTGAAATTCTCAAACTTCTGTTTGGAAACTGAGATCTTGTTTTCTTTGATGGAATCAGTTCCTTCGCAAACCAGCTGAAGTTTTTCCTTCTTTTGCAGTTGTGCAATCCTTGACTTTCCGATACATGTAGATGTCAAGGGTTCTGAGGATAATATCCATGGCAACATTGTTCAGATTGTTCTTTTTTCGATCATCATTGTTCCATTCAGATTTGGGCTTTGGGACTCTAACTTGACTGATTTATGCTAGATATACAGAAACCCGAATCCAGATTCGATCCATAATTAGATCGTCAGATCTAATTCACAGCACCGATCGAGACACTCGATCATGCACAGCAGAAGCTACGAATAAATTCGCATGTGATAATACCACGATTCGATTCGCATGGTAAATTAATAACTACAAGAAAGCTAGTTGATTTACCCAAACCGGAGAGAGAAGCAATCGACCAAAGGAGAAGCCGCATTCTTCCGGATTGTATCTCCTAGCGACGACTGGTGGACGTCGATCCTCGCCGCAGAACCTCCTCGAATATGCACAAGAAAAATCCTAGATTTTTCCCCTCTTAATGACTAAGGCAAGAAACTAATTTTTCTTCCTTTTTATTTAGTGGTGGAGCCAATGTTGAGTATTTTGTGGTATGTTTAATTATTATGTTGATTAATTTTCAAAAATAACATTCCCCAAACAAGCTTTTGTATAAATATTTTATTAGTATTTCTACAACGTTCATATTTAATTAATTTTCATAATTATATCCATATTGTATATACTAGTATTATATAATAATTATGTGCTGCTACGTTTGC
Source organism: Gentiana macrophylla (assembly GCA_026214975.1). Lineage (NCBI taxonomy): Eukaryota > Viridiplantae > Streptophyta > Magnoliopsida > Gentianales > Gentianaceae > Gentiana > Gentiana macrophylla. The sequence continues at coordinate 44,753,732 of CM047808.1, read as the reverse complement.
TACATTTTAATTTAGTCCAGTCTGTTTTATTAAAGTCCGGCCCAAATTGTTTTAATTTACTAAACAAAAATCCCATCCACAAATTCCCATTTTCATTGTTACAGAACCCTAATTGCCCCATTCTATCAGCCGTTCTCTCGTCAACCTTCTAGCCATTTCTGCAATTCATCAATCCCCAATGGCAATCCCAGATTCTCTGCACCCGTTTTCGATTTCCTTCCTTCTCTGATGTTTATCGAACATTCAATGCTAAGACTAAATTTAGCACCAATTTAGTCCTGGTTCATTGAAAATTGAAGTGGTTCCGGTTCAGTGCTTTGGTGGTACTATTTTCAATGAGTCAGAATCAACAAACCGGTGAATCTCGACCCGGTTTGCTCAGGTCTCGGGTGCCTTACACTGTGCTATTAGAACTAAGTCAAAAGAAATCGTTGGGTTTAAAGTTTAAAGTGATTTGCGTGGTTAACCAATTTGGTAAGGTTCATTGTTTGACATCACTCTCTCTCTCTCGTTTGCCAAACGGCCCTCCTTTAGAGAGTATGTTTAACACTTTGAACCAAGGAGGGACTTGGGTAACCATGGCAGGAAAAATCACTATATTGATTGCATCGGATTTTCAGGATTTCTTTTGATTGTGTTCACACAAACCTTAGAGGTTCAAGGTATACCTCAAGGCTATAAATAGCCAGTCACATTAACTAGGATTGCAACAACTCAGAATTCCTATTCTTGAGCAAACCTACATTCCTTTTCACTTTAAAGTTTCTCTGTTCTGTGTTCGTGTCTAGTGATATAGAAGTAGAGTCCGGTGCTTTGATCTTCCTGCTATGAATCAAAGCTTGATTCTAGTCCTTGTTGTTGAGAGGAGTGGTACCAATCAACAACCTTGATGAGACTCGAGGACTCGAGGTCTTCGTGTTCATCTAGTGAAGGTAACACATTGACTCATCCCTTTAAATTTTCTATGTTCTCGTGAATGTTTCATGATTTCCTTGAATTCAAAGAATATAGTAGTCTGTGTTTTGATACTGATTTTGCTGTTGTGTTTGTCTGAGTTTGTTCATTGTGTGAACTTTGATTTTGGTGGATAATCCTAAATTTATCATTGTAGTGGACAACAGTTTGACTGGTCTGAAGTAACAAGTCAAGACTCGCCAGGTGGGGTTACATTGTCTATACTTTGAGTCTAATCTGGATCATCACCTTAAGTCTCGATTCGCACTTTGGCGTAAATCATGTTGTGATTCGTGTCTTTGTGATGTTTGATTACGTCCGAGTGTCCTGCTTTGATCCCTAAAAATTGTTGGTTCTACATTTGATCATAACATTACTTCATTGCTTCTTTTGATCAAATATAGTAACACCCCTTGTTACCGTTAGCTTTGTGAGTCTGTTTTATTGCTGAATCCTATCTATTCTTTCTCCTGTTGTATCAGCCTGCACCTGCATTTCTAATCTGAATCTTGAATAACACTTTGTAATAATATAGGCTGTGGCTTTATTGTTTGACTTAACCTATATTCAGCATCTGATCTCAATCTTGATAATCCAGTTTCCCAAACCAGATTATCACCCTTGAGATTGGCTGATAGTTCAGATCCTTGTTCGGACATGTATTGCTTTTGATGTATCCCTTGATTGTCTTATATCCTTTCAGATTGTTGTGTAATTTGCTTTTTGAGTAACCTGCTGTTCAGTACCCTTATTGTAACAATCTGAACTTGGCTGTTTTGAATGTGATTGCAATTTGGAGCTGGAGCATTCTCTGATACATTTTTGTATTACTAAATTGTACTGTGCTGATTTTGCTGCCGAATGCTTATATATTCTGTTCTGCAAATTCATAAATCCGTCATTGAATTTGAACTCTGCATGCTTATATATTTCACACATTATCAAGTTATTAAATCTGTTTAATTAACTTGCAAGCTGTTTTAGTCTAATCTGTTTTGATCAAGTCACTTTATCTACAAGTTGTTTTATCAATAATAAACTTTTAATCAAATTTGTTTGATCCTTTTTAATCAACTTGCAAACGTCAATAATAGGTACAATTCATTTGATTATATCAACCTGCATAAGTGCCGGTCTTGTGTTAGTCATTGTGAACATATTTGTGTTGTGCTTTTGATCACATAAATTAATTATCTTGATCACTATATTTTATAACACAAGCGAATAACCGACTAAGTTAGCTTCACTTTAGTTGTTTAATACTTGTGTTGAATTATCTAAAAGAGTTTATAAATTGGTTAACACTCTATTCACCCCCCCAACCCCTCTGTAGTGTTTATTTGTGCCGGTCTTGTGTTAGTCATTGTGAACATATTTTTTTTGGTTCTTAATTGTTTTATTTGCTTAGTTTTCACATATTGTGCTTCACATATATTTTTTTTAAATATTGTGACTTGACATCTTTCTGGATTATAATTAGACCATCACTCTTTGTGATATTTAATTGATTGATATAAACCAATTTTCTTTGATATAACATACTTGGTCTTTTGAGTTTGGTATTTTGCGTAATTTATTAATTTTGTCAATCACATACTCAATATGGGACGAAAAACGCTTGGTACGATCTAAAACCTCCTCTAAAAGCCCTATGAATGAGTTGGCCTTGGAGCTAAAATTGATGAACATTCGGGCAATAAAGGACAATCAAATTCTGAGGTTTCGGACAACCAATCACAATCTTCTGAATCAAATTCAAAATCAAGCTACGTCTCAGAATCTGAAGAAATCCCAGATATCAATAAAATTTCTGAAGTCTTTAAAAATAAATGTAAGTCTCTATCAAAAGTTAACAAGGGACTCAATGAGGACATAGCGGAGAAAGACAATCTCATATGTTCCTTAATGAGCACCTCAAATCAACTTGAATTAAAAGTTAAATCTCTTGAAGTTGATTTGAAGCAAAAGACTTCCGATTATGAGACTAAGTTGGAATCTTTAGGATGTGAGAGAGATAAATTAAAACAAGCTATTCAACAGCTTGGAAACAATCTTGCTAGATTTGAAACGTCTTTCTCAACTCCTAAAGAATCCTTAGGTCACAATGAACCCATTCATGGTACTTCTAAGGAAAAAACCATGAATGAGTCTGTAGTCACTGATCCCGAGTCTCAAAAGGAAACTTTTGTGCCCCGACCCATTACACTTGAACATGGATCACCGGCACAAAATATTGCACCCAATAACACATCTAAGTATGCCTCATCATCAAAATCACACACTTCACAGCATACTTGGAACACTAGAAATAATTTCAATAGGAAGCACCACGCATATCAGTATGATAGGAGAGGTTCTAGGAATTACACTCCCAAGAACTACCCTTATCCATTTGAATATGAAACACTTAGAAATTATGCCTATAGGGATATCCATACACAATCATATAGATATAAAGATCCCCGGATTCATGAAGCACCTATCTACACATATAATCAAAATATTCACACACCACAATTAGCCGAAACACACTTTTAGCATTCACATCATGATCAAGCTTTCCATTGCCATCCATATCATGACCCCTGCATACACCAAGCACCCAACTATGCCTTTATACAACCCCAAGTTGATCCCTACTTGGTCAATTTGCTATTTATGCAAGATCAGCTTCTGAGAATGCATCCGAACACATACTATCCAATCTTGCGTCACTGTGATAAGTCAACTCACTCCACTTGGACTAAGAAGACTGGACATAAACCAAGGGTATGAAAAGTATGGGTTCGGAAAGATTCTTTGAAGTCCGATTCTAACCTTGAAGGACCCAAAGTATAAAGGGTGCTGCAAAGATAAATCTGTTTTGCAGTACCAACATTTATGTGCTAAAATGACATATATGGCATGATAGTGCATTAAATGTTTGTTTGAAAAGCAATTGGTATCATACACCTTGATACCAAAAAGGGAAGTATCTTATACACTTTTACTTTAGTCATATTTTGTGGTTCATAACTTTCAACCCTACTTTTAAAACCTTATTTGATTAATTTTCAAACTAAGGGGGAGAAAGTAGTGTTTAAAGCTTTTCAAAGTTAAATTATTTCTTTTTAGTATTAAAGTCTGAAAGCTCTAATTAAGGGGGTGCTTATATTTAGGGGGAGTTATAGTCTCCGTGGTTTTAAAGCTTTAAAAGTGTTATTTTGAAAATAAATCAAAGGGGGAGAATGTTAAGTATTTTGTGGTATGTGTATTTATTATGTTGATTAATTTTCAAAAATAACATTCCCCAAACAAGCTTTTGTATAAATATTTTATTAGTATTGCTACAATGTTCATATTTAATTAATTTTCATAATTATATCCAAATTGTATATACTAGTATTATATAATAATTATTTGCTGCTACGTTTGCTACATTTTAATTTAGTCTAGTATGTTTTATTAAAGTCCGTCCCAAATTCTTTTAATTTACTAAATAAAATTCCCATCCACAATTTCCCATTTTTGTTGTTACAGAAACCTAATTGCCCCATTCTATCAGCCGTTCTCTCGTCAACCTTCTAGCCATTTCTACAATTCATCAATCCTCAATGGCAATCTTGGATTCTCTGCACCCGTTTTCGATTTCCTTCCTTCTCTGATGTTTATCGAACATTCAATGCTCGATTTCGAGTTGTTTTGCTCACAGAATCGTGAAAGCTCCCACCTTTCCTCATATCTCTATGATCCTGTCTCCTTCCTTTTTCGATTCAATCACGTGTTCGTGATTTGAATAATTCTCAAACACTTTTTTCTGAGAATCAAGCCACCATGTACTTAAAATCCATTCTTGGAAGGTTATGGTTCCAGAAAGTTGCCATTCTCGTATTCAGAGCAACGGTTGACAATGAAGGCTCGATTCGAGCATTTACTTTCCGATCTCCGGTGTTTATTCAAAAACGCGAAATCCCCACCGTGAAGGATTTAAAGCATCGAAAGGTTGTATTACTCGATTAATATCGAATATTCTCATTTATTATTGCTGATTTGTACTATGATTCTCACTTTGATTTTATGTCTATTGTTTCCGTTAAAGGTCGAAATCGAAAAGGTGCGATTTTGCCTCTGTATTCTTCTTGATTTGAGCCGATAAAGCCTCGATTCTATTTGATGCGCAATCAATCTCATAAAGGTGAATCCGTTCCTTATTGAGTTAATATCGAAAATTATTATTCGATTTGAATTCGATTTATGCCTGATTTCTTGCCATATCTGTATGCGATTTAGGTGGTAACCATTTCCGGAAAGCTAAGATCGAATTTAGCACCAATTTAGTCCTGGTTCATTGAAAATTGAAGTGGTTCAGTTCGATTGCTTTGGTGGTACTCTTTTCAATGAGTCGTAATCAACAAACCGTGAATCTCGACCCGGTTTGCTCAGGTATAATGGCTTGACCCTCATGGTGTGTACGGTTAGGTTTTTGACTGAGGGTCTTACAACCTAGGAAGTCAAGGGTCGAGTCAATGCTGAGGGTAGTGACCCAGTGATGGCTAAATAACTCAGTTAAACCAATGTTGGTTGGCATCAAAGCCTTCAGTGGTTTAACTCTGAGTTAACCCCTGGTTCAATTAAGGTAAGAATGCATTCTATGCAATTGAACCAGGTCTCGAGTGCCTTACACTGTGCTATTAGAACTAAGTCAAAAGAAATCAGTGGGTTTAAAGTTTAAAGTGATTTGCGTGGTTAACCAATTTGGTAAGGTTCATTGTTTGACATCACTCTCTCTCTCTCATTTGCCTAACGGCCCTCCTTTAGAGAGTATGTTTAACACTATGAACCAAGGAAGGACTCGGGTAACCATGGCTGGAAAAATTACTATATTGATTGCATCGGATTTTCAGGATTTCTTTTGATTGTGTTCACACAAACCTTTGAGGTTCAAGTTATACCTCAAGGCTATAAATAACCAGTCACATCAACTAGGATTGCAACAACTCAGAATTCCTATTCTTGAGCAATCCTACATTCCTTTTCACTTTAAAGTTTCTATGTTCTGTGTTCGTGTCTAGTGATACAGAAGTAGAGTCCGGTGCTTTGATCTTCCTGCTATGAATCAAAGCTTGATTCTAGTCCTTGTTGTTGAGAGAGTGGTACCAATCAACAACCTTGATGTAATCTGAGGACCGAGGTCTTTGTGTTCATCTAGTGAAGGTAATACATTGACTCGCATCCTTTAAATTTTCTATGTTCGTGAATGTGTCTTGATTTCCTTGAATTCAAAAATATAGTAGTCTGTGTTTTGATACTGATTTTGCTGTTGTGTTTGTCTGAGTTTGTTCATTGTGTGAACTTTGATTTTGGTGGATAATCCTAAATTGATCATTGTAGTGGACAACAGTTTGACTGGTCTGAAGTACCAAGTCAAGACGCCCAATAGGTTACACTGTCTATACTTTGAGTCTAATCTGGATCATCACCTTAAGTCTCGGTTCTGCACTTTGACAGAAGTCCTATTGTGATTCAGGTCTTTGTGCTGTTTGATTCTGGTCTGAGTGTCCTGTTTTGATCCCCTAAAAATCTGTTGGTTCTGCATTTGATCATAAGCCTACTTCATTGCTTCTTTTGATCAAATATAGTAACACCCCTTGTTACCGTTAGCTTTGTGAGTCTGTTTTATTGCTGAATCCTATCTATTCTTTCTCCTGTTGTATCAGCCTGCACCTGTATTGCTAATCTGAATCTTGAATAACACTTTGTAATAATATAGGATGTGGCTTTATTGTTTGACTTAACTCTTTGTATTCAAGATCGATCTCAATCTTGATAATCCAGCTTCCCAAACCAGATTATCACCCTTGAGATTACCCGATAGTTCGAGATCCTTGTTCGGACATGTATTGCTTTTGATGTATCCCTTGATTGTCGATATCCTTTCGATTGTTGAGTAATTTGCTTTTTGAGTAACTTTCTTTGTTCAGCCACTTTATTGTAACAATCAACTTGGTTTGTTTGAATGTGATTGCAATTTGGAGTGGAGCATTCTCCGATACATTTTTGTATTACTAAATTGTCTTTATCTTGATTTTGTTTGCCGAATGCTTATATATTACGCTACGCAAATTCATAAATCCATCATTGAATTTGAACTTTGCATGCTTATATATTTCACACATTATCAAGTTATTAAATCTGCTTAATTAACTTGCAAGCTGTTTTAGTCTAATCTGTTTTGATCAAGTCACTTTATCTGCAAGTTGTTTTATCAATAATAAACTTTTAATCAAATTTGTTTGATCCTTTTTAATCAACTTGCAAACGTCAATAATAGGTACAATTCATTTGATTATATCAACCAGCATAAGTGCCAGTCTTGTGTTAGTCATAGTGAACATATTTGTGTTGTGCTTTTGATCACATAAATTAATTATCTTTATCACTAAGGTTTTATAACACAAGCGAATAACCGACTAAGTTAGCTTCCGCCTTAGTTGTTTAATACTCGTGTTGAATTATCGAAAAAGAGTTTATAAATTGGTTAACACTCTATTCACACCCCCCCCCCCCCCCAACACCCTCTAGAGTGTTTATTTACGCCGTTATCGATCCAACAATTGGTATCGGAGCTTGGTCACCTAGTGATCAAATTTTGGTATTAATCTTTGTGATCAATTTTTTTTTTGGTTCTTAATTGTTCTATTTGCTTAGTTTTCACATATTGTGCTTCACATATATTTTTTTTAAATATTGTGAATTGACATCTTTCTGGATTATAATTAGACCATCACTCTTTGTGATATTTAATTGATTGATATAAACCAATTTTCTTTGATATAACATACTTGGTCTTTTGAGTTTGGTATTTTGCAGAATTTATTAATTTTGTCAATCACATACTCAATATGGGACGCAAAAAACGTTTGGCTCGATCTAAAACCTCCTCTAAAAGCCCTATGAATGAGTTGGCCCTTGGAGCTAAAATTGATGAACATTCGGGCAATAAAGGACAATCAAATTCTGAGGTTTCGGACAACCAATCACAATCTTCTGAATCAAATTCAAAATCAAGCTACGTCTCAGAATCTGAAGAAATCCTAGATATCAATAAAATTTCTGAAGTCTTTAAAAATAAATGTAAGTCTCTATCAAAAGTTAACAAGGGACACAATGAGGACATAGCGGAGAAAGACAATCTCATATGTTCCTTAATGAGCACCTCAAATCAACTTGAATTAAAAGTTAAATCTCTTGAAGTTGATTTGAAGCAAAAGACTTCCGATTATGAGACTAAGTTGGAATCTTTAGGATGTGAGAGAGATAAATTAAAACAAGCTATTCAACAGCTTGAAAACAATCTTGCTAGATTCGAAACGTCTTTCTCAACTCCTAAAGAATCCTTAGGTCACAATGAACCCATTCATGGTACTTCTAAGGAAGAAACCATGAATGAGTCTGTAGTCACTGATCCCGAGTCTCAAAAGGAAACTTTTGTGCCCCGACCCATTACACTTGAACATGGATCACCGGCACAAAATATTGCACCCAATAACACATCTAAGTATGCCTCATTATCAAAATCACACACTTCACAGCATACTTGGAACACTAGAAATAATTTCAATAGGAAGCACCACGCATATCAGTATGATAGGAGAGGTTCTAGGAATTACACTCCCAAGAACTACCCTTATCCATCTGAATATGAAACACTTAGAAATTATGCCTATAGGGATATCCATACACAATCATATAGATATAAAGATCCCCGGATTCATGAAGCACCTATCTACACATATAATCAAAATATTCACACACTACGATTAGCCGAACCACACTTTTAGCATTCACATCATGATCAAGCTTTCCATTGCCATCCATATCATGACCCCCGCATACACCAAGCACCCAACTATGCCTTTATACAACCCCTAGTTGATCCCTACTTGGTCAATTTGCTATTTTGGCAAGATCAGCTTCTGAGAATGCATCCGAACACATACTATCCAATCCTGCGTCACTGTGATAAGTCAACTCACTCCACTTGGACTAAGAAGACTGGACATAAACCAAGGGTACAAAAAGTATGGGTTCGGAAAGATTCTTTGAAGTCTGATTCTAACCTTGAAGGACCCAAAGTATAAAGGGTACTGCAGTATAAATCTGTTTTGCAGGTACCAACATTTATGTGCTAAAATGACATATATGGCATGATAGTGCATTAAATGTTTGTTTGAAAAGCAATTGGTATCATACACCTTGATACCAAAAAGGGAAGTATCTTGTACACTTTTACTTTAGTCATATTTTGTGGTTCATAACTTTCAACCCTACTTTTAAAACCTTATTTGATTAATTTTCAAACTAAGGGGGAGAGAGTAGTGTTTAAAGCTTTTCAAAGTTAAATTATTTCTTATTAGTATTAAAGTCTGAAAGCTCTAATTAAGGGGGAGCTTATATTTAGGGGGAGTTATAGTCTCCGTGGTTTTAAAGCTTTAAAAGTGTTATTTTGAAAATAAATCAAAGGGGGAGAATGTTAAGTATTTTGTGGTATGTTTATTTATTATGTTGATTAATTTTCAAAAATAACATTCCCCAAACAAGCTTTTGTATAAATATTTTATTAGTATTGCTACATTTTAATTTAGTCCAGTCTGTTTTATTAAAGTCCGTCCCAAATTCTTTTAATTTACTAAATAAAATTCTCATCCACAATTTCCCATTTTTGTTGTTACAGAAACCTAATTTCCCCATTCTATCAGCCGTTCTCTCGTCAACCTTCTAGCCATTTCTACAATTCATCAATCCTCAATGGCAATCTTGGATTCTCAAACACCGCGCTGATTTCCTTCCATCTCTGATGTTTATCGAACATTCAATGCTCGATTTCGTGTTGTTTTGCTCACAGAATCGTGAAAGCTTCCACCTTTCCTCATATCTCTATGATCCTGTCTCCTTCCCTTTTCGATCCGATCACGTGTTCGTGATTTGAATAATTCTCAAACACTTTTTTCTGAGAATCAAGCCACCCTGTACTTAAAATCCATTCTTGGAAGGTTATGGTTCCAGAAAGTTGCCATTCTCGTATTCAGAGCAACGGTTGACAATGAAGGCTCTGATTCGAGCATTTACTTTCCGATCTCCGGTGTTTATTCGAAGAAACACAGAATCCCCACCGTGAAGGATTTAAAGCATCGAAAAGGTTGTATTACTTGGTTAATATCGAATATTCTCATTTATTATTGCTGATTTGTACTATGATTCTGCCTGATTTTATGTCTATTGTTTCCGTTAAAGGTCGAAACTGAAAATGTGCGATTTTGCCTCAGATTCTTTGTGATTTGAGCTGATAAAGCCTCTGATTCTATTTGATACGCAGTCAATTTCATAAAGGTGAATCCGTTCCTTATTGGGTTAATATCGAAATTATTATTCTGATTTGAATTCGATTTCTGGCTGATTTCTTGCCATATTTGTGTCTGATTTAGGTGGTAACCATTTCCGGAAAGCTAAGACTGAATTTAGCACCAATTTATTCCTGGTTCATTGAAAATTGAAGTGGTTCCAGTTCAGTGCTTTGGTGGTACTCTTTTCAATGAGTCAGAATCAACAAACCGGTGAATCTCGACCCCGTTTGCTCAGGTATAATGGCTTGACACTCATGGTGTGTACGGTTAGGTTTTGACTGAGGGTCTTACAACCTAGGAATTCAAGGGTCGAGTCAATGCTGAGGGTAGTGACCCAATGATGGCTAAATAACTCAGTTAAACCAATGTTGGTTGGCATCAAAGCCTTGATGGTTTAAATCGAGTTAACCCTGGTTCAATTAAGGTAAGAATGCATTCTATGCAATTGAACCAGTCTCGGATGCCTTACACTGTGCTATTAGAACTAAGTCAAAAGAAATCAGTGGGTTTAAAGTTTAAAGTGATTTGCGTGGTTAACCAATTTGGTAAGGTTCATTGTTTGACATCACTCTCTCTCTCTCATTTGCCTAACGGCCCTCCTTTAGAGAGTATGTTTAACACTTTGAACCAAGGAAGGAATCGAGTAACCATGGCTGGAAAAATCACTATATTGATTGCATCGGATTTTCAGGATTTCCTTTGATTGTGTTCACACAAACCTTTGAGGTTCAAGTTATACCTCAAGGCTATAAATAGCCAGTCACATTAACTAGGATTGCAACAACTCAGAATTCCTATTCTTGAGCAATCCTACATTCCTTTTCACTTTAAAGTTTCTCTGTTCTGTGTTCGTGTCTAGTGATACAAAAGTAGAGTCTGGTGCTTTGATCTTCCTGCGATGAATCAAAGCTTGATTCTAGTCCTTGTTGTTGAGAGGAGTGGTACCAATCAACAACCTTGACAAAATCTGAGGACTGAGGTTCAAGTTATACCTCAAGGCTATAAATAGACAGTCACATTAACTAGGATTGCAACAACTCAGAATTCCTATTCTTGAGCAATCCTACATTCCTTTCACTTTAAAGTTTCTCCTGCTCGTGTTCGTGTCTAGTGATACAAAAGTAGAGTCTGGTGCTTTGATCTTCCTGCGATGAATCAAAGCTTGATTCTAGTCCTTGTTGTTGAGAGGAGTGGTACCAATCAACAACCTTGACAAAATCTGAGGACTGAGGTCTTTGGTGTTCATCTAGTGAAGGTAATACATTGACTCTGTCCTTTAAATTTTCTATGTTCTGTGAATGTGTCTTGATTTCCTTGAATTCAGCAATATAGTAGTCTGTGTTTTGATACTGATTTTGCTGTTGTGTTTGTCTGAGTTTGTTCATTGTGTGAACTTTGATTTTGGTGGATAATCCTAAATTGATCATTGTAGTGGACAACAGTTTGACTGGTCTGAAGTACCAAGTCAAGACTGCCCAGTGGGGTTACACTGTCTATACTTTGAGTCTAATCTGGATCATCACCTTAAGTCTCAGTTCTGCACTTTGACAGAAGTCATGTTGTGATTCAAGTCTTTGTGCTGTTTGATTCTGGTCAGAGTGTCCTGTTTTGATCCTCTAAAAATCTGTTGGTTCTACATTTGATCATAAGCATACTTCATTGCTTCTTTTGATCAAATATAGTTACACCCCTTGTTACCGTTAGCTTTGTGAGTCTGTTTTATTGCTGAATCCTATCTATTCTTTCTCCTGTTGTATCATCCGGCACCTGCATTTCTAATCTGAATCTTGAATAACACTTTGTAATAATATAGGCTGTGGCTTTATTGTTTGACTTAACCTATATTCAGCATCTGATCTCAATCTTGATAATCCAGTTTCCCAAACCAGATTATCACCCTTGAGATTGGCTGATAGTTCAGATCCTTGTTCGGACAAGTATTGCTTTTGATGTATCCCTTGATTGTCTGATATCCTTTCGCATTGTTGTGTAATTTGCTTTTTGAGTAACTCTTTGCTCGGTACCACTTATTGTAACAATCAACTTGGTTGTTTTGAATGTGATTGCAATTTGGGTGGAGCATTCTACGATACATTTTGTATTACTAAATTGTACTGTCTTTGATTTTGTTTGCCGAATGCTTATATATTACGCTTACGCAAATTCATAAATCCATCATTGAATTTGAACTCTGCATGCTTATATATTTCACACATTATCAAGTTATTAAATCTGTTTAATTAACTTGCAAGTCGCTTTAGTCTAATCTGCTTTGATCAAGTCACTTTATCGCAAGTTGTTTTATCAATAATAAACTTTTAATCAAATTTGTTTGATCCTTTTTAATCAACTTGCAAACGTCAATAATAGGTACAATTCATTTGATTATATCAACCTGCATAAGTGCCGGTCTTGTGTTAGTCATTGTGAACATATTTGTGTTGTGCTTTTGATCACATAAATTAATTATCTTGATCACTAAGGTTTTATAACACAAGCGAATAACCGACTAAGTTAGCTTCCGCCTTAGTTGTTTAATACTTGTGTTGAATTATCGAAAAAGAGTTTATAAATTGGTTAACACTCTATTCACCCCCCCCCCCAACCCTCTAGAGTGTTTATTTGCGCCGTTATCGATCCAACAATTGGTATCAGAGCTTGGTCACCTAGTGATCAAATTTCGGTATTAATCTTTGTGATCAATTTTTTTTTTGGTTCTTAATTGTTCTATTTGCTTAGTTTTCCTATATTGTGCTTCACATATTTTTTAAATATTGTGACTTGACATCTTTCTGGATTATAATTAGACCATCACTCTTTGTGATATTTAATTGATTGATATAAACCAATTTTCTTTGATATAACATACTTGGTCTTTTGAGTTTGGTATTTTGCAGAATTTATTAATTTTGTCAAACACATAATCAATATGGGACGCAAAAAACATTTGGCTCGATCTAAAACATCCTCTAAAAGCCCTATGAATGAGTTGGCCCTTGGAGCTAAAATTGATGAACATCCGGGCAATAAAGGACAATCAAATTCTGAGGTTTCGGACAACCAATCACAATCTTCTGAATCAAATTCAAAATCAAGCTACGTCTCAGAATCTGAAGAAATCCCAGATATCAATAAAATTTCTGAAGTCTTTAAAAATAAATGTAAGTCTCTATCAAAAGTTAACAAGGGACTCAATGAGGACATAGCGGAGAAAGACAATCTCATATGTTCCTTAATGAGCACCTCAAATCAACTTGAATTAAAAGTTAAATCTCTTGAAGTTGATTTGAAGCAAAAGACTTCGATTATGGGGTGAGTTGGAATCTTTAGGATGTGAGAGAAATAAATTAAAACAAGCTATTCAACGACTTGAAAACAATCTTGCTAGATTCAAACGTCTTTCTCAACTCCTAAAGAATCCTTAGGTCACAATGAACCCATTCATGGTACTTCTAAGGAAGAAACCATGAATGAGTCTGTAGTCACTGATCCCGAGTCTCAAAAGGAAACTTTTGTGCCCCGACCCATTACACTTGAACATGGATCACCGGCACAAAATATATCACCCAATAACACATCTAAGTATGCCTCATCATCAAAATCACACACTTCACAGCATACTTGGAACACTAGAAATAATTTCAATAGGAAGCACCACGCATATCAGTATGATAGGAGAGGTTCTAGGAATTACACTCCCAAGAACTACCCTTATCCATCTGAATATGAAACACTTAGAAATTATGCCTATAGGGATATCCATACACAATCATATAGATATAAAGATCCCCGGATTCATGAAGCACCTATCTACACATATAATCAAAATATTCACACACCACGATTAGCCGAACCACACTTTTAGCATTCACATCATGATCAAGCTTTCCATTGCCATCCATATCATGACCCCCGCATACACCAAGCACCCAACTATGTCTTTATACAACCCCAAGTTGATCCCTACTTGGTCAATTTGCTATTTTGGCAAGATCAGCTTCTAAGATGCATCCGAACACATACTATCCAATCCTGCGTCACTGTGATAAGTCAACTCACTCCACTTGGACTAAGAAGACTCGACATAAACCAAGGGAACGAAAAGTATGGGTTCAGAAAGATTCTTTGAAGTCTGATCCTAACCTTGAAGGACCCAAAGTATAAAAGTGCTGCGCAGATAAATCTGTTTTGCAGTACCAACATTTATGTGCTAAAATGACATATATGGCATGATAGTGCATTAAATGTTTGTTTGAAAAGCAATCGGTATCATACACCTTGATACCAAAAAGGGAAGTATCTTATACACTTTTACTTTAGTCATATTTTGTGGTTCATAACTTTCAACCCTACTTTTAAAACCTTATTTGATTAATTTTCAAACTAAGGGGGAGAAAGTAGTGTTTAAAGCTTTTCAAAGTTAAATTATTTCTTTTTAGTATTAAAGTCTGAAAGCTCTAATTAAGGGGAGCTTATATTTAGGGGGAGTTATAGTCACCGTGGTTTTAAAGCTTTAAAAGTGTTATTTTGAAAATAAATCAAAGGGGGAGAATGTTAAGTATTTTGTGGTATGTTTATTTATTATGTTGATTAATTTTCAAAAATAACATTCCCCAAACAAGCTTTTGTATAAATATGTTATTAGTATTGCTACAATGTTCATATTTAATTAATTTTCATAATTATATCCAAATTGTATATACTAGTATTATATAATAATTATTTGCTGCTACGTTTGCTACATTTTAATTTAGTCCAGTCTGTTTTATTAAAGTCCGGCCCAAATTCTTTTAATTTACTAAATAAAATTCCCATCCACAATTTCCCATTTTTGTTGTTACAGAAACCTAATTGCCCTATTCTATCAGCCGTTCTCACGTCAACCTTCTAGCCATTTCTACAATTCATCAATCCTCAATGGCAATCTTGGATTCTCTGCACCCGTTTTTGATTTCCTTCCTTCTCTGATGTTTATCGAACATTCAATGCTCGATTTCGTGTTGTTTTGCTCACAGAATCGTGAAAGCTTCCACCTTTCCTCATATCTCTATGATCCTGTCTCCTTCCCTTTTCGATTCGATCACGTGTTCGTGATTTGAATAATTCTCAAACACTTTTTTCTGAGAATCAAGCCACCCTGTACTTAAAATCCATTCTTGGAAGGTTATGGTTCCAGAAAGTTGCCATTCTCGTATTCATAGCAACGGTTGACAATGAAGGCTCTGATTCGAGCATTTACTTTCCGATCTCCGGTGTTTATTCGAAGAAACGCAGAATCCCCACCGTGAAGGATTTAAAGCATCGAAAAGGTTGTATTACTTAG
Source organism: Gentiana macrophylla (assembly GCA_026214975.1). Lineage (NCBI taxonomy): Eukaryota > Viridiplantae > Streptophyta > Magnoliopsida > Gentianales > Gentianaceae > Gentiana > Gentiana macrophylla. The sequence goes on along the minus strand of CM047808.1, from coordinate 44,738,072 downwards.
TTAATATCGAATATTCTCATTTATTATTGCTGATTTGTACTATGATTCTGCCTGATTTTATGTCTATTGTTTCCGTTAAAGGTCGAAACTGAAAAGGTGCGATTTTGCCTCTGTATTGCTGCTGATTTGAGCTGATAAAGCCTCTGATTCTATTTGATGCGCAGTCAATCTCATAAAGGTGAATCCGTTCCTTATTGAGTTAATATCGAAAATTATTATTCTTGTTTGAATTTGATTTCAGCCTGATTTCTTGCCATATCTCGTATCTCGATTTAGGTGGTAACCATTTCCGAAAGCTAAGACTGAATTTAGCACCAATTTAGTCCTGGTTCATTGAAAATTGAAGTGGTTCCGCCTCGATTGCTTTGGTGGTACTCTTTTCAATGAGTCGAAATCAACAAAACCGTGAATCTCGACCGGTTTGCTCAGTATAATGGCTTGACCCTCATGGTGTGTGCGGTTAGGTTTTTGACCGAGGTCTTACAACCTAGGAAGTCAAGGGTCGAGTCAATGCCGAGGGTAGTGACCCAATGATGGCTAAATAACTCAGTTAAACCAATGTTGGTTGGCATCAAAGCCTTCAAATGGTTTAAAGTCGAGTTAACCCTGGTTCAATTAAGGTAAGAATGCATTCTATGCAATTAAACCAGGTCTCGGATGCCTTACACTGTGCTATTAGAACTAAGTCAAAAGAATTCAGTGGGTTTAAAGTTTAAAGTGATTTGCGTGGTTAACCAATTTGGTAAGGTTCAATGTTTGACATCACTCTCTCTCTCTCATTTGCCTAACGGTCCTCCTTTAGAGAGTATGTTTAACACTTTGAACCAAGGAAGGACTCGGGTAACCATGGCTGGAAAAATCACTATATTGATTGCATCGATTTTCAGGATTTCTTTTGATTGTGTTCACACAAACCTTTGAGGTTCAAGTTATACCTCAAGGCTATAAATAGCCAGTCACATTAACTAGGATTGCAACAACTCAGAATTCCTATTCTTGAGCAATCCTACATTCTTTTTCACTTTAAAGTTTCTTTGTTCTGTGTTCGTGTCTAGTGATACAAAAGTAGAGTCTGGTGCCTTGATCTTCCTGCTATGAATCAAAGCTTGATTTTAGTCCTTGTTCTTGAGAGGAGTGGTACCAATCAACAACCTTGACAGAATCTGAGGACTGAGGTCTTTGGTGTTCATCTAGTGAAGGTAACACATTGACTCTGTCCTTTAAATTTTCTATGTTCTGTGACTGTGTCTTGATTTCCTTGAATTCAGCATTATAGTAGTCTGTGTTTTGATACTGATTTTGCTGTTGTGTTTGTCTAAGTTTGTTCATTGTGTGAACTTTGATTTTGGTGGATAATCCTAAATTGATCATTGTAGTGGACAACAGTTTGACTGGTCTGAAGTACCAAGTCAAGACTGCCCATTGGGGTTACATTGTCTATACTTTGAGTCTAATCTGGATCATCACCTTAAGTCTCAGTTTTGCACTTTGACAGAAGTCCTGTTGTGATTCTGGTCTTTGTGCTGTTTGATTATAGTCTGAGTGTCCTATTTTGATCCTCTCAAAATATGTTGGTTCTGCATTTGATCATAAGCATACTTCATTGCTTCTTTTGATCAAATATAGTAACACCCCTAGTTACCGTTAGCTTTGTGAGTCTGTTTTATTGCTGAATCCTATCTATTCTTTCTCCTGCTGTATCAGCCTGCACCTGCATTTCTAATCTGAATCTTGAATAACACTTTGTAATAATATAGGCTGTGGCTTTATAGTTTGATCGAACTCAGTATTCAACATCTCGTGATCTCATTCTTGATAATCCAGTTTCCCAAAGCGATTATCACCCTTGAGATTGGTGATAGTTCGAGATGCTTGTTCGACATGTATTGCTTTTGTTGTACCCCTTGATAGTCTGATATCCCTTCAAATTGTTGTGTAATTTGCTTTTGAGTAACCTGCTGTTCAGTACCCTTATTGTAACAATTTGAACTTGGCTGTTTTGAATGTGATTGCTATTTGGAGCTGGAGCATTCTACGATACATTTTGTATTACTAAATTGTCTTTGTCTTGATTTTGCTTGCCTAATGCTTATATATTGCTTCTACAAATTCATAAATCCATCATTGAATTTGAACTCTGCATGCTTATGTATTTCACACATTATCAAGTTATTAAATCTGTTTAATTAACTTGCATGCTGTTTTAGTCTAATCTGTTTTGATCAAGTCACTTTATCTGCAAGTTGTTTTATCAATAATAAACTTTTAATCAAATTTGTTTGATCCTTTTTAATCAACTTGCAAACGTCAATAATAGGTACAATTCATTTGATTATATCAACCTGCATGAGTGCCGGTCTTGTGTTAGTCATTGTGAACATATTTGTGTTGTGATTTTGATCACATAAATTAATTATCTTGATCACTAAGGTTTTATAACACAAGCGAATAACCGACTAAGTTAGCTTCCGTCTTAGTTGTTTAATACTTGTGTTGAATTATCGAAAAAGAGTTTATAAATTGGTTAACACTCTATTCACCCCACCCCCCACCCCCCACCTCCCCCCCTCTAGAGTGTTTATTTGCGCCATTATCGATCCAACAATTGGTATCGGAACTTGGTTACCTAGTGATCAAATTTCGGTATTAATGTTTGTGATCAATTTTTCTGGTTCTTAATTGTCCTATTTGCTTAGTTTTCACATATAAATATTGTGACTTGACATCTTTCCTGATTATAATTAGACCATCACTCTTTGTGATATTAAAATGATTGATATAAATAAATTTTCCTTGATATAATATACATGGTTTTTGAAGGATCAAGTTCTTAGATCTAAACATTAGGAATGAGAAGCCGGATCAGATCTTCATATCATAAAACATAGTTCTTAAAAACTACAAGGGGGTTAAAATCAAGTTACCAACATTAGGTGGACACCAAGATCTTCTGTGATCTCCACACGAGCCTCCCTTGATATGCAAATGCAGCAAAAAAATCCGAAGATTTTTCCAACTCGAACCCTAAGAATAGAGGCCGAAATTTTTCGGCCAATTTCTCTCGGTGAATAGTGACGTGAATAGTACCTTGCCATTAGACTTGGGAGAACTCTCTTTATATAGGAGAGTAATCAATGTCCTCCAAGGATTAAATAATTAAGTGATAATTATCACATTAATCCTTTTCCAAATAAAAGATAAATAAAATGATTATCCCAAACAAATTAAGATAAATCATATTATTATCTATTATTCCATGAATTATCATTTAACAAATAAAAGATAAATCACATGTTAAATAATTATCCAAGAAAACTAATTTCTCTCTAATTATTAGGACATTAATGGCGCCACATATTGGGTCAAAAAAGCCCACATAAAATGTCTTTTATGTGTATTATATTATTTAGCCCAACTAAATAATATCCATGCATATCAATTAATTAGCCCAGCCAATTAATTATCACTGAGGCCCAAATAACAAGATTGTTAGTCCGATTACGTAAGCCACACTTTGACCATGGACCTATAATCGATAGCTCCAATAATTAATTATTCATCGAACAGAATAAGCACATTAATTATTAATTCCGGGATTACGCCACCATAAACCCGAAACTGAACTCTACCGATTATAGATGTATACTTATACTCAACCCATAGAGTGAATAAGCGTCCATTGATATATAATCACTACATACGGATTAACCCTCCATAGACTGTCCATTCTGAGAGGGAAGTCTCCGTGAACCCGACTCAGAATATCTTAGCCTTATTTACCATCAACCCCCTAGTGATCAATTAGTTCACATATCTGACTAGTAGCTAATTAGTCAAATGTGAACTTGGCTGATCGATCACTTTCTTAGGGCTAACAAATAAGGGGACTGTCTCTCTACTTCCCGCAGGAAGGAATGGATTCCATGTCTGTGAAAATCAGAACTACTCACTCATCTGGAGATAGTGCCAATGAGAAGTGGCTTGGAACACATTATTTAAGTGAACCGTAACTAACACATCAAACACTACCCCGGACAAGCAAACCTCGTGATCACCTCAAGATTAAGGTTGATCCATATATGATCATCTAATGATTCAATAAGATTCCTCGATTACGGAATTATACCGAGAAATTCAGATTAAATCGGTCCAAATTCTATATGAATGCCATCATATATAAATGCCCCACGTAGGTACCTCTACCGACAGTCCGGATAAGACTATCACACCCTAAGGTGTTCAGGTGCATTATTGGTGTTTTAATCAAGAGACCCTAAACTCTGATTAAGTTCACCACGGACTAACAGTTTAAGTATATCACCACTAACTCAATTCTCACGTGTAATCCATACACCGAGTTAAGTGGTTACATCTGAGATATACTTAAGGTTTGCAAAGATGTATTACTTTACAAGCACAAAGCAAGTAATAAGGTGAGATAAATTCATCATTCATTATTAAAAACAATTACACAAATTGTCTTTCGGGCACTACACCTAACAATCTCCCACTTGCACGAAATGACAAGCAACGATTGTTTTAGAGCACACCCTTTCTCATCTTATTCACAACACTCTCCCACTTGCTCTAAAAAAGCGGATGAGATATATCCATCAATGCCGTACCCTCCAAGCACTCGGCTTGGTACCATCGATCGTTAGGTTGTCGGCTCGAGACGATCTTTAGGATTGAAACGCGTTGCGGTCCTTCCAATCGTGGTGGTACTCTCAATCAATATGCTTTTGACCTCTAGTGATTGAGAAAATCCTTCTAAGCTATCTCTTTAATGTTTTCACAATAAAGTGATATCGGCTTATCAGACCTGGAATTACTCCCGGACCAAAGAAGGAAATTCTAAGCACTATGAGTAAACACTGAGCCCGAGATCAACTTAATGATCCTCCTTAATCTGAACACAAGTCAGAATCAGTGTAGTCAACCATATTTAAGTTTGCACCTAAATATACAAGCATATACTTCCTCGTTCTCTAAAGATACTTGAGGACGTACTAAAACCGCTATTCATGCTCGAATCTGAGATTCGACTACTATTGACTTGTGATAACCTGACTTGCCGTTATCCCAGAGAGACTCCATCCTATTTTCTTCTTATCCGAAGATTTTGAGAATCATTCCTGAGAGTTTGGGTAGGACCACTCTCGATGAATGTTGCATACATATATGCATGATCATCTTATTCACTAAGATAGGTGGGATAGCCAAAGACTCATTCTCGTGAATTTGACCGAATCAAGTTCTTAGAATGTAGTCCAATTCTCTCATCCAGAGAATCTTGGCGTGTCAGTTTCCGACTTCAGATAGCACACCCATGTTGTTTCCAACTGTCTTAGTGTTATCATTCATGAACACTAATACTACTACTACATTACCAATATTGATATCCAGTCTACTAAAAACTTATCAATATTTTGGTCAAGTCCACATATTTTAAAACATGTGACTTTTAAATGACCGAGAGGTTCTCTTAAATCCACAAAGGATATAAGCCATGGCAGGCCTCCTACCAAAGGTTCTTTCTGAATGAATTAAGATATCGTTAGTCTCGCAAAAAATGTCTTAGGAATCACCCTATCTTCTTCGCTTTGTAACGAATCCGTTATTCATTCTTAGCTAAAACCCTTCGTTTCGAATGAATTCAGATTCCGTTGTTCGGCAAGAAAGTCTCGAGGAATCACCCCTATTTTCTCTTTTTCCAACGAAATCTAGCAAGATCGAGTGGTGAGAGAGTTCAAGGTCCAGTTAACTCTCTACTTGTCGTGAAATCACCCCTATACCACTCAACTTTGCTACCAAAGTTTAAACTTTCCTATTCATTCGACTTTTTTCCGTGTAGATCCAATTGCTCCCACTGGGCCTGAGACACTCGGGTGGTTCTACAAGAGGTGAAACAATCCGAGTATCAAAACTCCATTCATAGGGTTAAGGCTTTCAAACCAACCTCATTGATCAGAATCCTATACAGCCCACTAAGAGCCATAGGTTATCAATCACCCCAGCAGACTGTAAAGTCCACAAAACCACAATGGGTCAATGGTTAAACCATACTCCCACTGCGTCTTGGATGGATTGACATTCGATCTAGTAGTATTTATCATTGTATTCACCAACAACCGATGTTGGGACTTGTCCGATTAAATCCAGATAGTAACTACCTTTGGGTAACCATACTCCAAGGTTTAAGGTTGTTTCTTATAGATTCTATCAGAATCTTTGTGACAGTTCAACCGTCAGTTTCTGATCTCAAGAATCTTATAACCAACCTTCACTCGTCACATTAAGATATTTGACGAACAAATACAATCAACGAGCGTCGTGCAAAATCTCCAGTCCTACCTTCAAGCAATAAATGCTAAATGCTTACATCTATGGAAGTGGTGTGAACCGAATTCACTTCTTATCCATAAACTCACTAGCATCTTCTAGGTAGACTTCTCGGTTTACATAATAATGTTAACCGTTATTTTGCAACGAATTATCTTAATCGAGTTTAGCAGTGTATTGTAGCATATCAATAACTATATAGGGCAAGTCTATGGTTTCGCCTCGGTGAGAAATATTCCACTAGAGGCGGGCCGAGCATCGATCCCAAGACTATGCGATAGCCTATTTCTGAGCATGGAATACTCTATTTTACTCGCTAAAATCATAGACACCTCCTCGTATTCTTTCGATAAACCAACCAAAGGTTTTGAGTAGTTATCGCACGAGAATGTCACCACTCAAAATCTCCTACTAGCTTGTATCTCTCACTGCACCCGAAGGTCATGGTGAACAAGCTATGTTACCCCTTCAAATCTATTACCCTTTCCCGATTGAAAGGAAACTTAGTCATTGTTCCTTTGAGACAGTGTTCCCAGACTGGGAAATAGGAATCACCCTTAGCCAGTCGTTAGGTCTTATCTCTAGGATATATGCACTAATTAATAGATTATGAAGAATCGTTTATCTTAATACGGAAACCATTTGCTTATAATAGTTTTAGATGTGGTACACATACTTATTCGGCTGTTCTAAGTGGTTCTGACTTTATCAAACAAAAGTCCGAGTCTCGGATTCTTACTACAAATGTCATATTCACTTTCTATGAGGCAACAATATATCGAGTTGAAAGTGAATCCATTTGTTCCAACGAATCTAAAAACAGAAAAATAAATTTTTCTGTGATATTCAAGGATAGAATCTGAAATTCATTTCCTTATATCACTCCCACTATTCTAGCTGAAATTACTGCCCGTTGTTACTTTATTAATCATTAATGCACAGCTTCATTGTTCTTCCATAGAACTAAGCCACTGAGTCAAGTTACTCGGTTAAGAAAGTCGCTAAGGATTCATTGGTTAGTGATCCGAAACCACTTTCCTTATCCTATACTTTCTTTAATTAATGTTTCGGTTTAGCCTCAAAACTTTAGTTAAGATGATTAACACTTATAGACATTCTTTCCCATTCTTAACTTTCCTTAAAAGAAATAGTCTTGAACTAGCGATTTGATTGAGTAGATACTACTCGTGAACTGTGGGATGTCTAATGAAAGTGTTACCCGAGTGGGACTGATTTTCTAATAAATTAGAAAAACATAATATAAAAGCTCCCACTAGTTTATCGGTTCCAAATACCGTCCTAACTAGCGACACTTTAATTTATGATTCTCCAATTTTTCTATCGAGAAAATTTCTCGTGTAGACTACACAATTCACTAGAAGAATTTTATCGTCCCAATCATCTTTCAAACTAACTACGGTTGTCTCTCGCTCACGACGAGTGACAAAGCGAGTGACATGCCTATTCACGTCACTTAAGTTTTGAAGGCTTCAAGAGAAATATCTCTTCCGAAAAATAAATCGCATGTGAGATTAATAAATACAACGTTCTAGTTACTTACCACTTTTTAACGAAGTCATTACTAGTCAATTTTACACTAGCGATCTAGCACCTTAGAGATATATATATGATTGTAAATAAAATTGATGAAAAAATAAATCCAAATCATACACTACTAAAATTTTAGGAACATAAACTAATTACTTATAGTCTATCCTACCGTTCCAAGGATTTAATCTAATGCCTCGAGTGCCGCCTTAGGGTAGGTCAAAGAGGTTTCGATTAATATTGAAGATCGATTGAGAATCGAACATCTCATTTGTGATCGTCAATCACCTTTCCTTTTTTCAGCCAAGGTACTACCAAAAATACCCTTTATGAGTGTGACCTCTTATCTCGGATTTTTAGGTAGACCCCGAGTGTGCCGCCTTAGGGTCGGTCGGTGACCCGACGAGTACCCAAAATCCTATCCTTTCGGACACCAAGCCTTGAATTTTGATAGCGGTGAAGGCCTTCCTTAGGAGGCCGGTCCCAGCCGGCACGAGGCGTCACCATTCTCTCACGTTGCTTGTGTCAGCGAAGAGAGCCGTGGGGTCGGTCGTCGCCTCTCCGCTCCCACTCAATATTTTGAAAAAGTGGTGGGTTTACTGATCACGTTTTTGGACTTGATGTTACATTAAGGAACAATAATTCACAGGCCCGAATGTTGTCGGTTATGTGGGCTAACCCACCCGACCTATTCGTTAGAACATATGTGGCCGTCGGACGGATCAAGGTTAGGGGAGCTCCGTTAAGCCGTAGTGGCTCTTCGGATGACTCAGCCTTGCGAGATCCCCGTGCAAACGCCACACGTGGAGGGTGAAGTCGATCGAGCCGTAGCTACTGTTGACCACCCAACCGTGGTTAAACCACTTTCGAACCTGTTTGCCCGTGATTATCCAATCCTTAAACATCAAACTTTCACGTAGACACTACGGAACAAAAACGTAATCTCGTCTTAGGTAAGGTGGAATTCACCAAGAATCCAACACCTTAACCACGAGGTTTCGGGATTTTACTCCTTATGCTTTCGCAGAGTGGGATTCACCGAGAATCCATCACCCAACCTCGACGATTGAAAAAACCCGTGTTCCTCGGTTTTACCTAATTAGTTTCTAATCAATATCAAACAATTAATTAAAACTAATTGCGTGTTTTATACATGCCTAACTAATTCCTCGAATTAATATCTACATGTATGCATATGGAGTGGAATTCATGATATGATGCATGTCATGGCAATTTTCCGGTTCTATTCATACAATCTACACATGTATACTAGTGCGGAAAATAAACACCGAGATGGACCGTTGGCACCCCCGTAACTAATCTATTCGAAAATAAATTAAAACCCTAATCTGCAGCTGTTAGGAATCTTCGACGATCGGCATATCAAACGAACTTGGATCGGGATGAAAATTTCCAGATCTGATCTTCATTCTTGGGACTTCAAGATGGACGGTCGGATCGGATCTTTGACTTGTCAATCTTCCTCAGTGAGCCGCCCAACTTGCTGCTGAAACAGACTCTCACAGCAGCGCATCATATACTTCCCGAGATCGATCGGGGATGAAGATGAATCCCGATCGTCCTGAAAATTTTATCTCACGTCCAAAACTCCATAATTATCGATCTGACCGGTCGGATTTTAATTTGAACGGTCCAATTGTTCCCAGAAAATCGAAGAAGTCACAGTTAGGGTTTCTGTGAATCCTGCGTTTTTCTGTTACAGAAGCCACTTCGCAGCAACGAACGGAAACCCAAACGGACTCTGATCGACAAAAAATTTTGTGGGATTGTTCATCAACTTCCAATCTTGATTCTGACCGGAGGGATCTTCGTTTTAACGGCTCAAACAACGGGAAAAACGAAAAGACTAAACAGCTAATGTACAGATCTATTTTCTGGAAATTAAAATTGCAATAATACATAAATTACATAATTTCCTATACTCATATGAACGAATTTTCATCGTTCATATGAGTTTACAATAGATTTAACGGGTAAACGATGCCAACCCCAATCCATCTCTTCAACCATAGCTATTTAAAAATTATTAATGCATAATAATAAGTAAAATATCACCTACATGCAATTCCACTCCTTTAAATCGTTTAATTACGATTATGACTATATAAATCGTGGAACCTTGCTCCGATACCACATGAAGGATGCAGGTTCTTAGATCTTACAAAGTTAGATCTATTCGCAGCGGACGGATCACGATTCATATAACATAACGCATAATTAAAGGACTTAAATAAACTACAAGGGGGTTAAAATCAAGTTACCAACATTAGGAAGAGAAGCCAAGATCTTCCGATGTGTTCTCCAAACGGCGGTTGGTGGACACCCTTCTTGATACACGAGCCTCCTTGATATGCAACCAGAAAAATCCCGAAGATTTTTCCAACTCGAACCCTAAGAATAGAGGCCGAAATTTTTCGGCCAATTTCTCTCGGTGAATAGTGACGTGAATAGTACCTTGCCATTAGACTTGAGAGAACTCTCTTTATATAGGAGAGTAATCAATGTCCTCCAAGGATTAAATAATTAAGTGATAATTATCACATTAATCCTTTTCCAAATAAAAGATAAATAAAATGATTATCCCAAACAAATTAAGATAAATCATATTATTATCTATTATTCCATGAATTATCATTTAACAAATAAAAGATAAATCACATGTTAAATAATTATCCAAGAAAACTAATTTCTCTCTAATTATTAGGACATTAATGGCGCCACATATTGGGTCAAAAAAGCTCACATAAAATGTCTTTTATGTGTATTATATTATTTAGCCCAACTAAATAATATCCATGCATATCAATTAATTAGCCCAGCCAATTAATTATCACTGAGGCCCAAATAACAAGATTGTTAGTCCGAATTACGAAGCCACACACCGTGACCATGGACCTATAACCGATAGCTCCAATAATTAATTATTCATCGAATGTAATAAGCACATTAATTATTAATTCCGGGATTACGCCACCATAAACCCGAATCCCGAACTCTACCGATTATAGATGTATACTTATACTCAACCCATGAGTGAATAAGCGTCCATTGATATATAATCACTACATACGGATTAACCCTCCATAGATCATCCCATTCTCGAGAGGAAGTCTCCGTGAACCCGACTCGAATATCTTAGCCTTATTTACCATCAACCCCTAATGATCAATTAGTTCACATATCTGACTAGTAGCTAATTAGTCAAATGTGAACTTGGCTGATCGATCACTTTCTTAGGGCTAACAAATAAGGGGACTGTCTCTCTACTTCCCGCAGGAAGGAATGGATTCCATGTCTGTGAAAATCAGAACTACTCACTCATCTGGAGATAGTGCCAATGAGAAGTGGCTTGGAACACATTATTTAAGTGAACCGTAACTAACACATCAAACACTACCCCGGGACAAGCAACACCCTGTGATCACCTCAAGATTAAGGTTGATCCATATATGATCATCTAATGATTCAATATGATTCCTCGATTACGGAATTATACCGAGAAATTCAGATTAAATCGGTCCAGTCCTATATGAATGCCATCATATATAAATGCCCCACGTAGGTACCCTCTACCGACAGTCCGGATAAGACTATCACACCCTAAGGTGTTCTGGGTGCATTATTGGTGTTTTAATCAAGAGACCCTAAACTCTGATTAAGTTCACCACGGACTAACAGTTTAAGTATATCACCACTAACTCAATCCTCACGTGTAATCCATACACTGAGTTAAGTGGTTACATCTGAGATATACTTAAGGTTTGCGATGAGTGTATTACTTTACAAGCACAAAGCAAGTAATAAGGTGAGATAAATTCATCATTCATTATTAAAAACAATTACACAAATTGTCTTTCGGGCACTACACCTAACAATCTCCCACTTGCACGAAACGACAAGCAACGATTGTTTTTAGAGCACACCCTTTCTCATCTTATTCACAACACTCTCCCACTTGCTCTAAAAAATCAGATGAGATATATCCATCAATGCCGTACCCTCCAAGCACTCGGCTTGGTACACTGATCAGTTAGGTTGTCGGCTCGAGACGATCTTTAGGATTGAAACGTTGCCGGTCCTTCCAATCAGGTGGTACTCTCAATCAATATGCTTTTGACCTCTAGTGATTGAGAAAATCCTTCTAAGCTATCTCTTTAATGTTTTCACAATAAAGTGATATCGGCTTATCAGACCTGGAATTACTCCCGGACCAAAGAAGGAAATTCTAAGCACTATGAGTAAACACTGAGCCCGAGATCAACTTAATGATCCTCCTTAATCTGAACACAAGTCAGAATCAGTGTAGTCAACCATATTTAAGTTTGCACCTAAATATACAAGCATATACTTCCTCGTTCTCTAAAGATACTTGAGGACGTACTAAAACCGCTATTCATGCTCGAATATGAGATTCGACTACTATTGACTTGTGATAACCTGACTTGCCGTTATCCCAGAGAGACTCCATCCTATTTTCTTCTTATCCGAAGATTTTGAGAATCATTCCTGAGAGTTTGGGTAGGACCACTCTCGATGAATGTTGCATACATATATGCATGATCATCTTATTCACTAAGATAGGTGGGATAGCCAAAGACTCATTCTCGTGAATTTGACCGAATCAAGTTCTTAGAATGTAGTCCATTCTCTCTCATCCAGAGAATCTTGGCGTGTCGGGCTTCCGACTTGAGATAGCACACCCATGTTGTTTCCAACTGTCTTAGTGTTATCATTCATGAACACTAATACTACTACTACATTACCAATATTGATATCCGATCTACTAAAAACTTATCAATATTTTGGTCAAGTCCACATATTTTAAAACATGTGACTTTTAAATGACCGAGAGGTTCTCTTAAATCCACAAAGGATATAAGCCATGGCAGGCCTCCTACCAAAGGTTCTTTCTGAATGAATTAAGATATCGTTAGTCTCGCAAAAAATGTCTTAGGGAATCACCCCTATCTTCCGCTTTGTAACGAATCCGTTATTCATTCTTAGCTAAAACCCTACATTACGAATGAATTCGAGATTCCGTTGTTCGGCAAGAAAGTCTCGTGGAATCACCCCTATTTTCTTCTTTTATAACAAAATCTAGCAAGATCGAGTGGTGAGAGAGTTCAAGGTCCGCAGTTAACTCTCTACTTGTCGTGAAATCACCCCTATACCACTCAACTTTGCGCCCAAAGTTTAAACTTTCCTATTCATTCGACTCTTTTCCGTGTAGATCCAATTGCTCCCACTGGGCCTGAGACACTCGGTGGTTCTACAAGAGGCTAAAACGAGAACCTGAGTATCAAAACTCCATTCATAGGGTTAAGGCTTTCAAACCAACCTCATTGATCGTAATCCTATACAGCCCACCAAGAGCCATAGGTTATCAATCACCCCAAAGAGATTATAAAGTCCACAAAACCACAATGGGTCAATGGTTAAACCATACTCCCACTTTGCGTCTTGGATGGATTGACATTCGATCTAGTAGTATTTATCATTGTATTCACCAACAACCGATGTTGGGCGTGGTATGATTAAATCGAGATAGTAACTACCTTTGGGTAACCATACTCCAAGGTTTAAGGTCATTTCTTATAGATTCTATCGTAATCTTTGTGACAGATTCAACCGTCACTTTCGATCTCAAGAATCTTATAACCAACCTTCACTCGTCACATTAAGATATTTCACGAACAAATACAATCGACGTCGTGCAAAATCTCGATCCTACCTTCAAGCAATAAATGCTAAATGCTTACATCTATGGAAGTGGTGTGAACCGAATTCACTTCTTATCCATAAACTCACTAGCATCTTCTAGGTAGACTTCTCGGTTTACATAATAATGTTAACCGTTATTTTGCAACGAATTATCTTAATCGAGTTTAGTTTAGCGATTGTATTGTAGCATATCAATAACTATATAGGGCAAGTCTATGGTTTCGCCTCGGTGAGAAATATTCCACTAGGAGGCGGGCCGAGCATCACCCCAAGACTATGCGATAGCCTATTTCGAGCATGGAATACTCTTTTTCTCGCTAAAATCATAGACACCTCCTCGTATTCTTTCGATAAACCAACCAAAGGTTTTGAGTAGTTATCGAGACGAATGTCACCACTCAAAATCTACTACTAGCTTGTATCTCTCACTGCACCCGAAGGTCATGGTGAACAAGCTATATTACCCTTCAAATCTATTACCCTTTCCCGATTGAAAGGAAACTTAGTCATTGTTCCTTTGAGACAGTGTTCCCAGACTGGGAAATAGGAATCACCCTTAGCCACTCGTTAGGTCTTATCTCTAGGATATATGCACTAATTAATAGATTATGAAGAATCGTTTATCTTAATACGGAAACCATTTGCTTATAATAGTTTTAGATGTGGTACACATACTTATTCGGCTGTTCTAAGTGGTTCTGACTTTATCAAACAAAAGTCCGAGTCTCGGATTCTTACTACAAATGTCATATTCACTTTCTATGAGGCAACAATATATCGAGTTGAAAGTGAATCCATTTGTTCCAACGAATCTAAAAACAGAAAAATAAATTTTTCTGTGATATTCAAGGATAGAATCTGAAATTCATTTCCTTATATCACTCCCACTATTCTAGCTGAAATTACTGCCCGTTGTTACTTTATTAATCATTAATGCACAGCTTCATTGTTCTTCCATAGAACTAAGCCACTGAGTCAAGTTACTCGGTTAAGAAAGTCGCTAAGGATTCATTGGTTAGTGATCCGAAACCACTTTCCTTATCCTATACTTTCTTTAATTAATGTTTCGGTTTAGCCTCAAAACTTTAGTTAAGATGATTAACACTTATAGACATTCTTTCCCATTCTTAACTTTCCTTAAAAGGAAATAGTCTTGAACTAGCGATTCGCTTTGAGTAGACACTACTCGTGAACTGTGGGATGTCTAATGAAAGTGTTACCCAGTGGGACTGATTTTCTAATAAATTAGAAAAACATAATATAAAAGCTCCCACTAGTTTATCGGTTCCAAATACCGTCTAACTAGCGACACTTTAATTTATGATTCTCCAATTTTTCTATCAGAAAATTTCTCGTGTAGACACTACACAATTCACTAGAAGAATTTTATCGTCCCAATCATCTTTCAAACTAACTACGGTTGTCTCTCGTTCTGCACGAGTGACAGCAGTGACATGCCTATTCACGTCACTTAAGTTTTGAAGGCTTCAAGAGAAATATCTCTTCCGAAAAATAAATCGCATGTGAGATTAATAAATACAACGTTCTAGTTACTTACCACTTTTTAACGAAGTCATTACTAGTCAATTTTACACTAGCAGTCTAGCACCTTAGAGAGATATATATAACAGTTGTAAATAAAATTGACAGAAAATAAATCCAAATCATACACTACTAAAATTTTAGGAACATAAACTAATTACTTATAGTCTATCCTACCGTTCCAAGGATTTAATCTAATGCCTCAGTGCCGCCTTAGGGTAGGTCAAAGAGGTTTCGATTAATATTGAAGATCAGATTGAGAATCGAACATCTCATTTGTGATCGTCAATCACCTTTCCTTTTTCACCAAGGTACTACCAAAAATACCCTTTATGAGTGTGACCTCTATCTCGGATTTTTAGGTAGACCCCGAGTGTGCCGCCAGGGTCGGTCGGTGACCCGACGAGTACCCAAAATCCTATCCTTTCGGACACCAAGCCTTGAATTTTGATAGCGGTGAAGGCCTTCCTTAGGGAGGCCGGTCCCAGGCCGGCACGAGGCGTCACCATTCTCTCACGTTGCTTGTGTCAACAGTAGAGGCCGTGGGGTCGGCTGTCGCCTCTCCCGCTCCCACTCAATATTTTGAAAAAGTGGTGGGTTTACTGATCACGTTTTTGGACTTGATGTTACATTAAGGAACAATAATTCACAGGCCCGGATGTTGTCGGTTATGTGGGCTAACCCACCCGACCTATTCGTTAGAACATATGTGGCCGTCGGACGGATCAAGGTTAGGGGAGCTCCGTTAAGCCGTAGTAGGCTCTTGGATGACTCGACCTTGCGAGATCCCGTGCAAACGCCACACGTGGAGGGTGAAGTCGATCGAGCCGTAGCTACGTTGACCACCCAACCGTGGTTAAACCACTTTCGAACCTGTTTGCCCGTGATTATCCAATCCTTAAACATCAAACTTTCACGTAGACACTACGGAACAAAAACGTAATCTCGTCTTAGGTAAGGTGGAATTCACCAAGAATCCAACACCTTAACCACGAGGTTTCGGGATTTTACTCCTTATGCTTTCGCAGAGTGGGATTCACCGAGAATCCATCACCCAACCTCGACGATTGAAAAACCCGTGTTCCTCGGTTTTTACCCTAATTAGTTTCTAATCAATATCAAACAATTAATTAAAACTAATTGCGTGTTTTATACATGCCTAACTAATTCCTCGAATTAATATCTACATGTATGCATATGGAGTGGAATTCATGATATGATGCATGTCATGGCAATTTTCCGGTTCTATTCATACAATCTACACATGTATACTAGTGCGGAAAATAAACACCGAGATGGACCGTTGGCACCCCCGTAACTAATCTATTCGAAAATAAATTAAAACCCTAATCTGCAGCTGTTAGGAATCTTCGACGATCGGCATATCAAACGAACTTGGATCGGGATGAAAATTTCCAGATCTGATCTTCATTCTTGGGACTTCAAGATGGACGGTCGGATCGGATCTTTGACTTGTCAATCTTCCTCAGTGAGCCGCCCAACTTGCTGCTGAAACAGACTCTCACAGCAGCGCATCATATACTTCCGAGATCGATCGGGGATGAAGATGAATCCCGATCGTCCTGAAAATTTTATATCACGTCAAAAACTCCATAATTATCGATCTGACCGGTCAGATTTTAATTTGAACGGTCCAATTGTTCCCAGAAAATCGAAGAAGTCACAGTTAGGGTTTCTGTGAATCCTGCGTTTTTCTGTTACAGAAGCCACTTCGCAGCAACGAACGGAAACTCAAACGGACTCTGATCGACAAAAAAATTTTGGGATTGTTCATCAACTTCCAATCTTGATTCTGACCGGAGGGATCTTCGTTTTAACGGCTCAAACAACGGGAAAAACGAAAAGACTAAACAGCTAATGTACAGATCTATTTTCTGGAAATTAAAATTGCAATAATACATAAATTACATAATTTCCTATACTCATATGAACGAATTTTCATCGTTCATATGAGTTTACAATAGATCTAACGGGTAAACGATGCCAACCCCAATCCATCTCTTCAACCATAGCTATTTAAAAATTATTAATGCATAATAATAAGTAAAATATCACCTACATGCAATTCCACTCCTTTAAATCGTTTAATTACGATTATGACTATATAAATCGTGGAACGCTCTCGATACCACATGAAGGATGCGAGGTTCTTAGATCTTACAAAGTTAGATCTATTCGCAGCGGACGGATCACGATTCATATAACATAACGCATAATTAAAGGACTTAAATAAACTACAAGGGGGTTAAAATCAAGTTACCAACATTAGGAAGAGAAGCCAAGATCTTCCGATGTGTTCTCCAAACGGCGGTTGGTGGACACCCTTCTTGATACACGAGCCTCCTTGATATGCAACCAAAAAAATCCCAAGATTTTTCCAACTCGAACCCTAAGAATAGAGGCCGAAATTTTTCGGCCAATTTCTCTCGGTGAATAGTGACGTGAATAGTACCTTGCCATTAGACTTGAGAGAACTCTCTTTATATAGGAGAGTAATCAATGTCCTCCAAGGATTAAATAATTAAGTGATAATTATCACATTAATCCTTTTCCAAATAAAAGATAAATAAAATGATTATCCCAAACAAATTAAGATAAATCATATTATTATCTATTATTCCATGAATTATCATTTAACAAATAAAAGATAAATCACATGTTAAATAATTATCCAAGAAAACTAATTTCTCTCTAATTATTAGGACATTAATGGCGCCACATATTGGGTCAAAAAAGCCCACATAAAATGTCTTTTATGTGTATTATATTATTTAGCCCAACTAAATAATATCCATGCATATCAATTAATTAGCCCACCAATTAATTATCAATGAGGCCCAAATAACAAGATTGTTAGTCCGAATTACGAAGCCACACCGGGGGCCATGGACTCTATAATCGAGTAGCTCCAATAATTAATTATTCATCGAATGTAATAAGCACATTAATTATTAATTCCGGGATTACGCCACCATAAACCCGGAATCGAACTCTACCGATTATAGATGTATACTTATACTCAACCCATGCAGTGAATAAGCGTCCATTGATATATATCACTACATACGGATTAACCCTCCATAGATCGTCCATTCTCGAGAGGGAAGTCTCCGTGAACCCGACTCGAGAATATCTTAGCCTTATTTACCATCAACCCCTAATGATCAATTAGTTCACATATCGACTAGTAGCTAATTAGTCAAATATGAACTCGGCCGATCGATCACTTTCTTAGGGCTAACAAATAAGGGATCGTCTCTACTTCCCGCAGAAGGAATGGATTCCATGTCTGTGAAAATCGAACTACTCACTCATCCGGAGATAGTGCCAATGAGAAGTGGCTTGGAACACATTATTTAAGTGAACCGTAACTAACACATCAAACACTACCCGGGACAAGCGAAGACCACAGTGATCACCTCAAGATTAAGGTTGATCCATATATGATCATCTAATGATTCAATAAGATTCCTCGATTACGGAATTATACCGAGAAATTCAGATTAAATCGGTCCATCCTATATGAATGCCATCATATATAAATGCCCCACGTAGGTACCTCTACCGACAAATCCGGATAAGACTATCACACCCTAATGTGTTCTCAAGCATTATTGGTGTTTTAATCAAGAGACCCTAAACTCGATTAAGTTCACCACGGACTAACAGCTTTAAGTATATCACCACTAACTCAATCCTCACGTGTTATCCATACACTTTGAGTTAAGTGGTTACATACGATATACTTAGGGTTTGCGGCGATGTATTACTTTACAAGCACAAAGCAAGTAATAAGGTGAGATAAATTCTGTCATTCATTATTAAAAACAATTACACAAATTGTCTTTCGGGCACTACACCTAACACTTTTGAGTTCGGTATTTTGCAGAATTTATTAATTTTGTCAATCACATACTCAATATGGGACGCAAAAACGTTTGGCTCGATCTAAAACCTCCTCTGAAAGACCTATGAATGAGTTGTCCCTTGGAGCTAAAATTGATGAACATTCGGGCAATAAAGGACAATCAAATTCTGAGGTTTCGGACAACCAATCACAATCTTCTGAATCAAATTCAGAATCAAGCTACATCTCAGAATCTGAAGAAATACCAGATATGATTAAAAATGTTGAAGTCTTTAAAACTAACACGAGCAAAGATAGACAATAATATAGCTAATTCCATGGGCTCGACTCGACTAAAAAAGTTTGGGCTCGATCGATCCATAAAAAGGCAATATCGAACTCGACTCTCTAAATACTCGATATATCTCGACTCGGCTCGTAAGCTCGATTATTTTCTTATAATTCATTTTATTTTTTCCTTTCTTTTTTTTGAGTAATGATCCGGACACAACCGTTGTGACACAACGAGTGTCACATCGTGTATCGACACCGTTGATCATTATGTAATAATGATAAATTAGTTTAACATGCATCACCTTGAAACAAATAAAGAAAAGCTATACGTTGATGGTGGGTTTGTGTATAATTTGGAATAAAAATGATGTGGTGATATTGATGTCACTGCATTTACTGTTAGAGAATTGATGCAGTGACATCGATGTCACTGCGTATGTCACTGCATATACAATTTACAAAGTTTTTGTTCATGCAATTAGGGTGTTGATGTCACTTCATAAAATGTTGGTGTTATTGTGTGTCACTATATAAGGTGTCATTTCATAAAATGAGATATCAGAATAAAGAGGACGAAAAAATATGATTATTGTGAAAGAATTATGTTGATCGGAGTTTTATATTAAAAGATATAGTCGTTTGAAAACGAATTTGTAAAGAAAAAAATCGATTTTCTGAAATTAATTCGGAAAAATGTCAAATGAGATATCAAAATAAAGAGGACAAAAAATATGAATTATGGTGAAATAATTATGTTGATCGGAGTTTTATAATTCGATACTCCCTAGGCTCGAGCTTGAATCGACTAAAAAAGTTCGGGCTCGCTTGAGCCATAAAAAGGCACCATCGAACTCGACTGGCTAAGTACTCGATATAGCTCGACGCGGCTCATAAGCTTGATTTCCCCTGAAAATCTTTCTAATTTCAAGACAAAAAGTTCAACAAAAATGTTGTTGTATCTTTGCATATTTGATTGCCGATGCCACTACATAAATTGTTGATGTCGTTCATATATGATTGCTGAAGTCACTGCATAAAATGTTGGTGTCACTACATAGCTAATTGTCGATGTCACTGCATAAATTGTTGATGTCACGCATATATGATTGCCGATGTCACTACATAAAATGTTGACATCACTGCATTTATGATTGCCGATGTCACTACATAAAAATATGAATTAAGGTGAAAATTTTATGTTGATCGTAGTTTTATCAAAAGATATAGCCATTTGAAGTCGATTTAAGGAAGAAAAGAAATCGATTTTATGAAATTAAGTCGGAAAAATATCAAATGTCATCACGGTGTTGCTTTATCAAATGTCACTGCATCCCGGTGATCACTACATCCCGATGGTCTCTGCATCGCGGTGTCTCTGCATCGGGGGTGGCCACTTCATCACGGTGTCTCTGCATCGGGGTGGCCACTGCATCGTGATGTCTCTGCATATATGATTGCCGATGTCACTACATAAATTGTTGATGTCATTCATATATGATTGCTGATGTCACTTCATAAAATGTTGATGTCACTGCATATCTGATTGCTGATGTCACTGCATGAATTGTTGATGTCACGCATATATTATCGCCGATGTCACTGCATAAAATTTTGATGTCACTGCATATCTAATTGTCGATGTCATTGCAAAAATTGTTAATGTCACGCATATATGATTGCCGATGTCACTGCATAAAATGTTGACATCACTGCATTTATGATTGCCGATGTCACTACATACAAATATGAATTAAGGTGAAAATTTTATGTTGATCGTAGTTTTATATCAAAAGATATAGCCATTTGAAGTCGCTTTTAGGAAGAAAAGAAATCGATTTTATGAAATTAAGTCAGAAAAATATCAAATGTCATCACGGTGTTGCTTCATCAAATGTCACTGCATCCCGGTGATCACTACATCCCGATGGTCTCTACATCACGGTGTCTCTGCATCGGGGGTGGCCACTTCATCACGGTCTCTTTGCATCGGGGTGGCCACTGCATTGCGATGCCTCTGCATATATGATTGCCGATGTCACTACATAAATTGTTGATGTCATTTATATATGATTGATGATGTCACTGCATAAAATGTTGATGTCATTGCATATCTAATTGATGTCATTGCATGTCTGATTGCCGATGTCACTGCATAAATTGTTGATATCACGCATATATGATCGCCGATGTCACTGCATATATGATTGTCGATGTCACTGCATATATGATTGCTGATGTGAATGCATCGCGGTGTCAATGGATCAATGGGTGGTCAATGCATCGCGGTGGTTAATGCATCATGGTGTCACTGCATCGCGGTTGTTAGTGAATCGATGCCACTTCATCACAGTGTCTCTACATCGGTGATGGTCACTGCATCGGGGTGGTCAATGCATCACGATGGTCACTGCATGGCGGATGTCAATGCATCGCGGTGGTCAATGCATCGGGATGGGCACGGCAACGCAGTGGTGATTGTATCGGGATGGTCACTTTATCGCGGTAGTCACTATATCACGGTCATCACTGCATCGCGATGGTCAATACATCGGGGTGATCACACCATCGCGGTGGAAAAAAAGTAAAAAAAATAAAAAAATCTCAGCACCTGCATTTGGAAAGAAAAAAGAAAAAAGAAACAAAAAAAACAAACACACACAACAGCAGCAAGTTACTAAATTAAATAAAAAAAAAAGTAAATAAACATTCAAGATTGTATATGCCGTCTGTTCCGGCTTTTCTTTTCTTATTCTTTTTTTCCTTCATTAAGGGTATTTGGGTCTATCTATCTATCTTTTGTCCTTATAACTAAGTGTTTGTTTTGGGTGTCCTTTTTTGCCTAATTAAGTCCAATATGCGTCCTTTTGAATAATTGTCCCAAATAAAAATTCGATATTTGTTTATAAGGACTAGTTTGAGCACTTAATGGGCATTTAGGACACTCTTAAATCTTATTTGTTTATAAGGACACATTTCATTTACTTTTCCTATATTACCCTTTGGCAAAAGCGCTAATCATCCGGAAAAATAAAAACTTCCCGCTGCCCCCCTCTTCGTCTCCCCCTTCTTCTTCACCCACCTTCTTCTTTTCCATCGGCCATCGGAAACAGTACCACACTTTCAGACACCTCTCCGTCATCCCCCGCCCAGCTGTTCATCGGTGTCTACAACCACCGAGCCCGTGTACTGGGTGGCGGCACAGCCTTAAACGCCGGGTTCTACTCACGGGCAAATCCAGAGTTTCTAAGCAAAACGGGTTGGGATCTGAGACTTGTTGAATAATCATATGAATGGGTCGAAAAAGTGGTGTCTGAAAATTATGTTGGGTTGATTGCTTAAAGGCAGCAGTTGTTTGAAATCTTGGAAGAATTACGCAGCAGTTGGTTGAATTCTCGGAAGAATTTAGAGGTAAAGATTATCTTCTTTTCTTTAGGAAGTAAAGATTATATATTAAAAGGCTAGGCTATTTTCGTACATACATATTCTTCCATATATATGCTTGATAAAATGCATACCACATGTTGATAAGGCTGGGATTGTTTGAAAGTGCATAAGCCATGTTTAATTGGTTGACTAAGTATAATTAGCTAGTATACTTTTACTCTAGTCTGAAATTTTGGTAATTGTTGATTTAGGATCGAAATTTGTGTTGGGTTAACTACCTAAAGAGGAAGCTGGTTGAATTCTTGGAAGAATTTAGAGGTAAAGATGATTATCTATTGAAATGCTATTTTCATACATTCATGTTCTTCTTCCATATGTTCGATAAAATGCATCCCAAATTTGGATAAGGCTGGCTGGGAATGTTTGCAAGTGCATCTGATTTTTCAAGATTTGTCAAGTATATAATCATGGTTAGTCTTGGTTGATGATTAATTACAGTTAGCCATTTATTTGCAAGAATGTTGTGTTGTTTCACTGTACATGTCAAGCCATGGTCAATGGATTATATTTGAGAAAAAGATCCAATTATGCTTAGAAAATATTTATTATGTACTTAGGGGGATTTTTTAGCATTGCATTGGCATAAGTGAGCTTATGATTGTAGCTACTTTACCAAGAACAGCATTATTCAAGTATGTTCATTTACGGTACTTCAGGGCTTTTGGATTATACAAGCTTCCCCATGGGCTTTAAAAGTGTGATAGCAGTAGTGACTAACTGTTAACAGGTAGTTCGTGATGAAGCAAAGAAAATCCAAAGTAAAAAACACTGATTTGTTTGATAGGATCAGTGATCTACCAGTCCACATTCTAAGTGATATTCTATCTTTTCTTCCCACAAAGCAAGCTGTAGCGACCTGCGTTCTTTCAAAACGATGGAAATTTGTGAGGAGGACAATCCATAATCTTGAATTCAGCTATTCTTATAGATCGAATGAACCGATTGAAGCTAAAGCTGAATACATGAAATTCGTCCTCAAGCTTGACGATGTTTATTGGTTCATTGAGATACACATTCTTTTTGGATCGGGAGGTAGCTCTTGGCACCAAGCCAGTTTTCGTTTTACGCCAAGTCTACGATGCCGGTCGCTGCTGTTTCGGCGAGTATTACGTCCAAGAAATCCTTGAAAAAGCTCCACAGCTTCCGGATGATATAAAGTGGCATTTCATTGGGCATTTACTTGGATAATTTTTCTGGATACAACACTTGTTAACAAGAATCATTTCGACTACTTCTTCAATTTTAATGTGATGAAGAGTTGTATATATTTTTGAATCAGATCTTTAATATGTTCTTTTGATTTGTGTGGGGTTTGGTATGCTCACTTTGCAGTGATGATCTTAATTCTACCGGTGCCGTGTAATGTGACGTTTTTTTTCAATGAAATATTATGCTATTACATGTTTTGGCATGTTTCCAGCATATTGGTTCTCTTATGCTTGACCGCTATACTGCCTTCTTTTGTATGTGTGTTTTGTTTTCTTTATTGAACAGTTTTGTTTACTATATGCAATTTTCTTGCAACCGCATGTGTCGTAATTCTCATTGTTATTCAAGCACCATTCCTTGTTATTCATAGGAAAATCTACTTCTTCCTCCTTATTATTTTTTTAAATAACAAATAATGGTCGGCCTACGGCCTTCCTTTTGGTGGATATATACATATCTTACAATGACTAATAGGGTTTAGAAATTTACGCACTCATTCCCACCATTAACCATGTCACTACATAAAACGTTGATGTAACTGCATATATGATTGTCGATGTTACTGCATAAATATTGATGCCACTACAACTATTATTGTCGATGTCACAGCATAAAATATTGATGTCACTGCATATTTGATTGTCGATGTTACTATCGATGTCACTGCATAAATTGTTGATGTCACGCATATATGATTGCCAATGTCACTGTATAAAATGTTGATATCACTGCATCGCAGTGGTGTCATTCACATTAGGGGTGTACTCAAGCCGAGTCGATACTCCTTAGGGCTCAAGCTCGACTCGACTAAAAAAGTTTGGGCTTGATCGAGCCATAAAAAGGAGAGATCGAATTCGACTCGCTAAATGCTCGATCTAGCTCAACTCGGCTCGTAAGCTCGATTATTTTCTTAGGATACATTTAATTTTTAATAAAATATAACAAGATCGAGCTTACGAGCCGAGTGGTCAATGCATTGGGGTGGTCAATACATCGCGGTGGTTACTGCATCGGGTGGTAAATATATCACGATGGTCAATGCATCGGGGTGGTCAAGACATTGGGTTGCTCATTGCATCGCGGTGGTCAATGCATCGGGGGTGGTCAATGTATCACGATGAGTCAATGTATCGCGGTGGTCAAGACATTGGGTTAGTCATTGCATCGCGGTGGTCAATCATCGCGGTGGTGAATGCATCGCAATGTCTCTGCATCGCGGCGTCTCTGTATCGTGGTGTCTCTGCGTCGGGGGTGGTCACTGCATCGCGGTGTCTCTGCATCAGGGGTGGTCACTGCATCGCGGTGGTGAATGGATCTGGGGTGGTCAATGCATCACGGTGTCACTTTATCGAGGCGTCTCTGCATCGGAGTGTCTCTGCATCGGGGGTGGTCACTGCATCGCAGTGTCTCTGCATCAAGGGTGTCACTTCATCGCGGTGTCTCTGCATTGCGGTGTCACTTCATTGTGGTGTCTCTGCATCGCGGTGTCACTTATCACAGTGTCTCTTCATCGCGGTGTCTCTTAATAAACATGTATCTGCATCGTCAAATGTCTTAACATCAAGGTGTCTATGCATCGCCGCGTCTCTGCAATGCGATGTCACTGCATCGTGGTGTCTCTGCAACTGCGGTGGTCACTGCATCGCGGTGGTCACTACATCACGGTGGTTAATGTATAGGGGTGGTCAATGCATCGGGGTGTCTCTGCATCGGGGGTGGTCATTGCATCAGGGTGGTCACTACATCGTGGTGTCGCTAGATCGGGGGTGGCCACTGCATCGCGATGGTCAATGGATCGGGGGTGGTCAATGCATCGTGGTGTCAATGCATCGGGGGTGTCAATGCATCACGGTGTCACTTCATCGCGGTGTCTCTGCATGGCGGTGTCACTTCATAAAATGTTGATAAAGTTTGGGCTCGATGAAGCCATAAAAAGGTAAGATCGAACTCGACTCGCTAAGTACTAGATATAGCTCGACTCGGTATGTAAGGTCGATTATTTTCTTAGAATTCATTTAATTTTTAATAAAATATAACAAGATCGAGCTCGACTTGTTAATAGTGGTCAATGCATTGCGGTGTCAATGCATCGCGGTTGTTAGTGCATCACGGCGTCACTTAATCGCGGTGTCTCTGCATCGGGGGTGGTCACTGCATCCGGTGTCTTTGCATTGCGGTTGTTAGTGCATCATGGTGTCACTTAATCGTGGTGTCTCTGCATCAGGGGTGGTCACTGCATCCGGTGTCTCTGCATCGGAGGCGGTCACTGCATCCTGTGTCTCTGCATCGAGGGTGGTCACTGCATCATATGTCTCTGCATCGGGGATGGTCACTGCATCATGGTGTCTCTTCATCACGATGTCTCTGCATCACGGTGTCTCTGCATCGCGGTTGTCACTGCATCGCGGTGGTCTCTACATCGCGGTGCCACTTCATCGCGGTGTCTTTGCGTCGTCAAATATTATACCATCGTGATGTCTGTGCATTGGTGGTGGTCATTGCATCACGGTGTCTCTGTATCGCGGTGTCTCTACATCACGGTGTCTCTGCATCGCGGTGTCTCTGCATCGTCAAATGTTATACCATCGTGATGTCTCTGCATCGCGATGTCTGTGCATTGGGGATGGTCATTGCATCGCGGTGTCTCTGCATCACGGTGTCTCTACATCACGGTTTATCTGCATCGTGGTGTCACTTCATCGCGCTGTCTCTGCATCGCGGTTTCACTTCATCGTGGTGTCTCTGCAATGCGGTGTCACTTCATCGCGGTGTCCCTGCATTGCGGTCTCACTTCATCGCGGTGTCTCTGCATCGTGGTGCCGCTTCATCACGGTGTCTTTGCATTGTCAAATGTTATACCATGTGATGTCTGTGCATTGGGGGTGGTCATTGAATCGCGGTGTGTCTGCATCGAGGTGTCTCTGTATCGCGGTGTCTCTACATCACGGTTTCTCTGCATCGCGGTGTCTCTGCATCGTCAAATGTTATACCATCATGATGTCTCTGCATCGCGGTGTCTGTGCATTGGGGGTGGTCATTGCATCGCGGTGTCTCTGCATCAAGGTGTCTCTGCATCGCGGTGTCTTTATATAACGGTGTCTCTGCATCGCGGTGTCACTTCATCGCGTTGTATCTGCATCGCGGTTTCACTTCATCGCGGTGTTTCTGCAATACGGTGTCACTTCATCGTGGTGTCCCTGCATCGCGGTGTCACTTCATCGTGGTGTCTCTGCATCGTGGTGTCACTTCATCATGCTGTCTCTGCATCGCGGTGTCTCTGCATCGCGGTGTCTCTTCATCGTGCTGTCTCTGCATCATGGTGTCACTTCATCGCGGAGTCTCTGCATCGCGGTGGTCAATGCATCAGGGTGGTCACTGCATCGCGGTGGTCAATGAGTCGTGCGTCGTGGTGGTCAATGCGTCGTGCGTCGCGGTGGTCAATGCATCGGGATGGTCAATGCATCGGGTGGTCAATGCGTTGCGGTGGTCACTGAATCGCGGTGGTCAATGCATCGTGGTGGTCATTATATCGCGATGGTCATTGTATCGCGATGGTCAATGCATCGCGGTGGTCAATGCGTCGCGGTGGTCAATGCTTCCCGGTGGTCAATGCATCAGGGTGGTCAATGAAATGCGATAGTTAATGTATCGCGGTGGTCATCAGACAAAAAAAAAAAAACAACAACAACAACAACTTTTTAGCATACAGAAAATTAAAAAAAAATATAGTTTTAGCATTCAGAAAATTCAAAAAATAATAAAAACAAAAAAAAGCCAATACAACCTGCTGCACTTGTTTTATAAAGCCGAGAATTCGGCGCCTATTTCAGTAGTATATGTTAAATGAGGGTAAATTGGTCCGTATACTAATTTTATGTCCTTATAACCAAATAAGATTTAAGTGTGTATATTTATGCTTTATTAAATTACATATGTATCTTTTTTATAATTTGCCCCTAACAACAAATATATATATATATATATATATATATATATATATATATATATATATATATATATATATATATATATATATATTGGTGACCAAAAATGTTGAGATCAGTTTTGCAATTTTGGGCTTTAATTGATTAATTTGCACATTCTCAGTTTCCGGTAGCTATCAATGTTTGACAAGCACGTTTGTGTTTCTGTACATGGTAAGGTCAATTATTAATATTGGGCATTGTTTGGCTATTGCATCTGTCCAAGTTTATTATTTATTATTTTATTGGACTTTATATAATATCTCTACCTATATATAAGAAGTGAAGTGATTTTCTACCATATTGTGCCACGTGGCAGCCACTGTGGGTGACACGTGGCACCCAAAAAAAAAAATCCCGTGATTTCGGTTATCTCGTTTTGTTATATCTACTTATACTTGCCACGTGTCCATCTTTGTGTTGTTGTTGTTTTTTTTTTTTACTTTGCTTCTCTTATATTGTATTTGTTCAGGTGTGTTCATGGTTCTCCTCTATTCTACATCTACACCTATATATAAGAAGTGATTTTCTACCATATTGTGCCATGTGGCAGCCTCTGTGGCTGAGACGTGGCACCCAAAAAATATTTTTTTTCTTCCGTGATTTCAGTTGTCTCGTTTCGTTATATCTACCTATACTTGCCACGTTTCCATCTTTGTGGTTTTTTTTTTTTTTTTTTTTTTATTTTTTTTAACTTTGCTTCTCTTATATTGTATTTGTTCAGGTGTGTTCACGGTTTTCTATATTGTATTTGTTTAGGTGTGTTTTGTTAGGTGTAGTGCCCAAAAGACAATTTGTGTAATTGATTTTAATAATGGATGATAGAATTTATCTCATCTTAGTTACTTGCTTTGTGCTTGTAAAGTAATACACTGCTGCAAACCCTAAGTATATCTGTATGTAACCACTTAACTCAGTGTATGGATTACACATGAGGATTGAGTTAGTGGAGATATGCTTAAACTGTTACTACGTTGTGAACTTAATCAGAGTTTAGGGTCTCTTGATTAAATCACCAATAATGCGCCCAGAACACCTTAGGGTGTGATAGTCTTATCCGGACTATCGGTAGAGGGTACCTACGTGGGGCATTTATATATGATGGCATTCATGTAGGACTGGACCGATTTAATCTGTATTTCTTGGTATAATTCCGTAATCGAGGAATCTTATTAAATCATTAGATGATCATATATGGATCAACCTTAATCCTGAGGTGATCACAGGGTGCTTCTTGTCTCGAGGTAGTGTTTGATGTGTTAGTTACGGTTCACTTAAATATGTGTTCCAAGCCACTTCTCATTGGCACTATCTCCTGATGACTGAGTAGTTCTGATTTTCACAGACATGGAATCAAATCCTTCATGTGGTAGCAGAGCCAGGTTCCATGATTTATATAGTCATAATCATAATTAAACGATTTAAAGGAGTGGAATTGCATATAGGTAAATTTTATTTATTGTCTTATGCTTTGATAATGATTAATTGCTATGGTTGAAGAGATGGATTGGGGGTTGGCACTGTTTACCCGTTAGATCTATTGTAAACTCATATAAACGATGAAAATTCGTTCATATGAGTATAGGAAATTATGTAATTTATTTTTATTGCAATTTTAATTTCGAGAAAATAGATCTGTTTAGTAGCTGTCTAGTTATTTCGTTTTTCCCGTTGATCGAGCCGTTGAAACGACGATCCCTCCGGTCAGAATCAAGATTGGAAGATGATGAACAATTTCACAAAATTTGGCATTGATCGGAGTTCGTTTTAATATCCGTTCGTTGCTGCAAGGAAGCTCATAATGAAAAAAGCGCAGATTCACGAAACCCTACCTGTGACTTCCTCGAATTTCTGGGAGAGTTTTGACCGTTGAAATGGAAATCCAACCGGTCAGATCAATGAATATGGAGTTTTTGACGTGGAATAAAAATTCAGGTCGATCGGGATTCATCTCGATCCACGATCGGCCTCGGGAAGTCTCGATCTTGTTTCTTTGTAAAAGTCGATTCAAAGACAAGTTGGGCGGCTCACTGGAGAAAATTGACAAGTCAAAGCTCTGATCCAACAGTCCATATTGTAGCCCGAGGAATGAAAACAGATCTGGAATTCGTCGCGATCCGAGTTCGTTTGTTTTGCCGACCGTCGAAGATTTTAAATAGCTACAAATTAGGGTTTTATTTTATTTTCTAAATAGATTAGATACAGGGGTGCCAACGGTCCATCTTGATGTTTATTTCTGCACTAGTATACATGTTTAGATTGTATGTGTAGAACCGGAAAATTGCCATGACATGCATCATATCATGAATTTCACTCCATATGCATACATGTAGAAATTAATTCGAGGAATTAGTTAGGCATGTATAAAACACGCAATTAGTTTTAATTAATTGTTTGATATTAATTACAAACTAATTAGGGTAAAAACAGAGGAACACGGGTTTTTTCAATCGTCGAGGTTGGGTGATGGATTCTCGGTGAATCTCACTCTGCGAAAGCATAAGGAGTAAAATCCCGAAACCTCGTGGTTAAGGTGTTGGATTCTCTATGAATTCCACCTTACCTAGACGAGATTACGTTTTTATTCCGTAGTGTCTACGTGAAAGTTTGATGTTTAAGGATTGGATAATCACGGGCGGCAAACATGGTTCGAAAGTGGTTTAACCACGGTTGGGTGGTCAACAGTAGCTACGGCTCGATCGACTTCACCCTCCGTGTGGCGGCGTTTGCGAAGTGCAGCAAGGTGAGCCATCCGAAGTGCCACTACGGCTCAACGGAGCTCCCTAGTCTTGACCCGTCCGACGGCCACATATGTTTCAACGAATAGGTCGGGTGGGCTACCCCACGTAACCAACAACATTCGGGCCTATGATTTATTGTTCCTTAATGTAACATCAAGTCCAAAAACGTGATCAGTAAACCCTCCACTTTTTTTCAAAATATTGAGTGGGAGCGGGAGAGGTGATAGCCGACCCCACGGCCTCTACTGTTGACACAAGCAACGTGAGAGAATGGTGGCGCCTCGTGCGGCTTTGATTTCGGCCCCTAAGGAAGGCCTTCACCGCTATCAAAATTCAAGGCTTGGTCTCCGAAAGGATAGGATTTTGGGTACTCGCCGGTCACCGACCGACCCTAAGGCGGCACACACTCGGGTCTACCTAAAAATGAGACAAGTGGGTCACACTCATAAAGGGTATTTTTGGTAGTACCTTGGCTGAAAAGGAAAGGTGATTGACGATCACAAATGAGATGTTCGATTCTCAATCGATCTTCAATATTAATCGAAACCTCTTTGACCTATCCTAAGGCGGCACTGAGGCATTAGATTAAATCCTTGGAGCAGTAGGATAGACTATAAGTACTATTAGTTTATGTTCCTAATATTTATTAGTAGTGTATGATTTGGATTTATTTTACATCAATTTTATTTACAAGCTCATTATACATATCTCTCTAGGGTGTTAGACTGCTAGTGTAAAATTGACTAGTAATGACTTCGTTAAAAAGTGGTAAGTAACTAGAACGTTGTACTTAATGATCTTACATGCGATTAATTTTTCAGAAGAGATATTTCTCTTGAGCCTTCAAGACTTAAGTGACATAAATAAGTATGTCACTGCTGTCACTCGTGTTGAATGAGAGACAACCATAGTTAGTTTGAAAGATGATTGGGACGATAAAATTCTTCTAGTGAATTTTAATTGTGTAGTGTCTACACGAGAAATTTTCTAATAGAAAAATTATAGAATCATAAATTAAAGTGCCGCTAGTTAGACGGTATTTGGAACTGATAAACTAGTGGGAGCTTTAATCTTATGTTGTTTTTCTAATTTATTAGAAAATTAGTCCACTAGGTAACACTTTCATTAGACATCCCACAGTTCACCAGTAGTGTCTACTCAAACGAACTGCTAGTTCAAGACTATTTGCTTTTAAGGAAAGTCAAGAATGGGAAAAAAATGTCTACAAGTGTTAATCATCTAAACTAAGATTGAGGCTAAACCGAAATATTAATTAAAGAAAGTATAGGATAAGGAAAGTGATTTCGGATCACTAACCAATGAATCATTAGCGACTTTCTTAACCGAGTAACTCGACTCGGGAGCTAAGTTCTTTGGAAGAACAAGAGAGCTTTGAATTAACGATTAATAGAGTAACAATGGGAAGTAATTTCAGCTAGAATAGTGGGAGTGATATAAGGAAATGAATTTCGGATACTATCCTTGAATATCACAGAAAAATTGTTTTTCTGTTTACAGATTCGTTGAAACAGATGGATTCACTTTCAACTCGATATATTGTTGCCTCATAAAAAGTGAAAATGACATTTGTAGTACGAATCCGAGACTCGGACTTTTGTTTGATAAAGTCAGAACCACTAGGAAATGTTGAAAAGGTATATGTAACACGTCTTAAACTATTATAGGCGAATGGTTTCCGTATTAAGATAAACGATTCTTCAAAATCTATTAATTAGTGCATATATCCTAGAGATAAGACCTAATGACTGGCTAAGGGTGATTCCTATCTCCCAGTCTCGGAACACTGTCTTAAAGGAACAATGACTAAGCTTCCTTTCAATTGGGAAAGGGTAATAGATTTGAAGAGGTAACATAGCTTGTTCATCATAACCTTCGGGGTCTAGTGAGAGATACAAGCTAGTGGGAGATTTTGGGTGGTGACATTTTGTCTGATAACTACTCGAAACGCGATTTAGTTTATCGAAAGAATACGAGGAGGAGTCTTTGATTTTAGCGAGAGAATAGAGTATTCCATGCTCGAAAATAGGCTATCGCATAGTCTTGGGGTGATGCTCGGCCCGCTCCTAGTGGAATGTTTTTCACCGAGGAAGAAACCATAGACTTGCCTATATAGTTATTGATGTGCTACAATACACTGCTAAACTCGATTAAGATAATTGGTTGCAAAATAACGGTTAACATTATTATGTAAACCGAGAAGTCTACCTAGAAGATGCTAGTGAATTTATGGATAAGGAGTGAATTTGGTTCACACCACTTCCGTAAATGTAGGCATTTAGCACTTAATGCTTGAAGGTAGGACTGGAGATTTTGCGCATACGTTCAGATTGTGAATGTTTGTAAAATGTCTTAATGTGACGAGTGAAGGTTGGTTAAGATTCTTGAAATCAGAACTATCACAAGCCTTCTGATAGAATCTATAAGTAACAGCTAGCCTTAAACCTTGGAGTACGGTTACCCAAAGGTAGTTACTATCTGATTTAATCAGACCACGTCCAACATCGGTTGTTGGTGATTACACTGATAAATACTACTAGATCAGAATGTCAATCCACCCAAAACACATTGGGAGTATGGTTTAACCGTTGACCCATTATGGTTTGGTGGACTTTACAGTCTGCAGGGGTGATTGATAACCTATGGCTCTTGATGGGCTGTATAGGATTCTGATCATAGAGTTTGGTTTGAAAGCCTTAACCCTGTAAATGGAGTTTTGGTACTCTTGTTCTGTTCAGACTCTCGTAGAACCACCTGAGTGTCTCAGGCCTATTGGGAGCAATTGGATATACATTGAAAAGAGTCGAATGAATAGGAAAGTTTAAACTTTCAAATATAAAGCCGAGTGGTATAGGGGTGATTCCTCGACAAGTAGAGTTAACTGGACCTTGAACTCTCTCACCACTCGGTCTTGCTAGATTTCGTTAAGCGAGAAAATAGGGGTGATTCCTGAGACTTTCTTGCCGAAAAACGGAGTCTGGATTCATTCGAACGTAAGGGTCTTGGTTAAAACAAATGGCGGAGTTAAGCGCCGGGTCTTATATCCTTTGTGGATTTAAGAGAACCTCTCGGTCATTTAAAGTCACATGTTTTTAATATGTGGACTTGACCGAATATTGATAAGTCTTTCGTAGGATGGATATCAATCTTTAGGTAAAGTAGTAGTATTAGTGTTCATGAATGATAACATCAAAGCGGTTGGAATCAACATGGGTGTGCTATCTCAAGTCGGAAATCGACAC
Organism: Gentiana macrophylla; assembly: GCA_026214975.1. Taxonomy (NCBI): domain Eukaryota; kingdom Viridiplantae; phylum Streptophyta; class Magnoliopsida; order Gentianales; family Gentianaceae; genus Gentiana; species Gentiana macrophylla. The sequence goes on along the minus strand of CM047808.1, from coordinate 44,704,099 downwards.
GCCTAGATTCTCTGGAGAGAATTGGACTATATTTTAAGAATTTGATTTGGTCAAATTCACGAGAATGAGTCATTGGCTATCCCACCTATCTTATTGAATAAGATGATTATGCATATACGGTTGCAACATTCATCGAGAGTAGTCCTACCCTACCTCTCAGGAATGATTCTCCAAATCTTCGGATAAAGAGAGAATGGGATAGAGTCTCTCTGGGATAAGGGCAAGTCAGCTTAAAATGAGTCAATTGCAATCGAATCTTGGATTTGAGCAATAAGTAGCGTTTTAGTACGTCCTCAAGTATCTTTAGAGAACGAGGAATCATATGCTTGTATATTCAGGTGCAAACTTGAATATGGTTGACTACACTGATTCTGACTTGTAGTCAGATTAAGGATGATCATTAAGTTGATCTCGGGCTCAGTGTTTACTCATAGTGCTTAGAATTTCCTTTTTGGTCTGGGAGTAATTCCAGGTCTGAAAAGCCGATATCACTTCATCGTGAAAACAGTGAAGAGATAGCTTAGAAGGATCTTCTCAGTCACAAGAAGTCAAAAGCATATTGAGAGGGAGTACCGCCTGATTGGAAGGACCGGCAACGTTTCAATCCTAAAGATCGTCTTGAGTCGACAACCTAACTAATCAGTGTACCAAGTCGAGTGCTTGGAGGTTACGGCATTGATGAATATGTCTCATCTGCTTTTAGAGCAAGTGGGAGAGTGTTGTGAATAAGATGAGAAAGGGTGTGCTCTAAAAACAATCGTTGCTTGTCATTTCGTGCAAGTGGGAGATTGTTAGGTGTAGTGCCCGAAAGACAATTTGTGTAATTGTTTTTAATAATGGATGACATAATTTATCTCATCTTAGTTACTTGCTTTGTGCTTGTAAAGTAATACACTGCTGCAAACCCTAAGTATATCTGTATGTAACCACTTAACTCAGTGTATGGATTACACATGAGGATTGAGTTAGTGGAGATATGCTTAAACTGTTAGTCCGTGGTGAACTTAATCAGAGTTTAGGGTCTCTTGATTAAAACCCCAATAATGCGCCCAGAACACCTTAGGGTGTGATAGTCTTATCTGGACTATCGGTAGAGGGTACCTACATGGGGCATTTATATATGATGGCATTCATGTACGACTGGACCGATTTAATCTGTATTTCTCGGTATAATTCCGTAATCGAGGAATCTTATTAAATCATTAGATGATCATATATGGATCAACCTTAATCCCGAGGTGATCATAGGGTGCTGCTTGTTGATGACGGTCAAATTGTACCCGTTATTCTATGATCTTTATCCCCGATTCTAGTTTAGAAGAGCTTTAATGTAGGGATAATAAGTCGTAATATGCCTAATTTATATATACCCCGAGTTACGATTCGTTATTCTGCATTTCGATGATTTATTGCATTATTTGGTATTACAAACTATGTTTTTGTATGATAAATACAGTGAGCATTATGGACGGACTACGGAGAAGGAATTAAAGATCCAGGACAATGCAGAGCCCAATGAAAGATAGAAGACGAGCCCGAAGCGGTGAAGGCTCGGTCGACCGAGCCCAAACTATTCGGTCGACCGAGTGGACTTAAAGCCCAGCAAAGTCCAGCATATTACTTAAGTCGGTTAGGGTTTAGGGAATCCGATCCTTAGTCGGTTTCTAAGTCGGTTTTGAGCTCTATATAAACACATTGTCATTAGTATTATGTATTTATTCATACATTGATTTAATCATTCAAAAAAGAACACAACAATTTGAGAGTTTTTCACAAGTTAGAACAACAATGTAAGCCCTTAATCTTCATGTTTTATTTTCAAGTAATTAATTCTTCCAATTATGTTCTTATCGTTTGAATTAATTAAACATAGCTAGATGATGTGATTCTCGGCTATGATGTTAGGTGGTGGTGACACCTTGTCAATGAGGATCCCATGACCTACGTCATAATCTAGATTTATTCATGACTCTATGTGATTTAATTCTTGTGTATCTATGATAGTTTATATAAGTGATGTACAATTCTTTGTTTAATACTGCTCGTATAAGGAAACGCTGAGAGGTTATTTCTAGGATGTAATTAGGGTTGAGTTCGTCCGGGTGACCGGCGAGTCGTTCGGTCGACCGAGCCCTTATGCTCGGTCGACCGAGCCCTAATTTTGTCAGTTAAGTCTGCCACGTCTTTATGGTGGGTTTGACCTGGTTGAATTTACTTTCTCAGTAGGTATGGCTACGGCTACGTCGCTCGTCGATTTTTCATCGGCGTTTATTAGGAAATACCAATATAAGGCGTCTAGTTCGGCTCACGAACGATCTTTCGGGACTTTCAACAAGATCTAGATTAGTTTTGTATTAGGAAATTGTCGACACCTAGTCATACGTAAATCGTAGATTAACAAGAGACTTACCAAGTAATTGTTAATAGGGCGAGGCTTGAGCGATCGTTTAGGAAATGCGCCTAACCATAGGAATGTTGCCTAAGCGAGGTGTGCGGTTAATATCGACATCCTTAGAGTAATGGCGTGTGAGTTATATGAGATGGAAACCCAAAAGGTGAAGTCACGTAACAATACCACGGTGATCTAGTAACCTAACCGGTGCTAAGTCAAGTTAAGGGGATGACTCCGTAGCCAATTAAATATGAATACAAATGGATTGACGATGGTGAGTTAGGTTATCTTATATAAGTTGTCTTGGTCCAACGATAACGTTGATAATTGGAAGGTTAATTACGTGTGTGTCTTTTTAGGTTTGAGTTTGTTTATTTTATTTTGTCTTTTATGTTGGTCTTAGACTGTTGTTCAATAAACGAATTAGGTGAGTTAATTATTTAAACCTAGGGTCCACATTTTGATTCTCTGAGGGATCGACCTTGATTCACCATCGCTATGCTATGATGTACCTAGTGCTATTGCTAGTATTTGGTGGTCAAGTAAAATAAATTTATAACTTTGATCGGACCGCAATCAAGTTTTTGGCGCCGTTGCGGGAATCAATGGCCCAATGATTGTTTAAATAATTATTTTTATCTACTTCCGTTCTTTCTTTATTGTTTTTAGTTGCATTATTTATTTTTCTTATGACGAATTATCTGTACTTGTATCTTTGTAAAGGATTAAAGCGAGAATGGGGAAGATATTCGTTCGGTCGACCGAACGTATTCACTCGGTCGACCGAGCCTCTTCCAGCTTTAATTTTATATACAGTGTTGTTTCCCCAGTGTTTTGTTTCCCCCTGTTTGTAGTTTGTAAGTTTGACAACAGTATGAGCAATCATACTGTTTGTCAATTTACTAATTGTTTATTGTTTTTCAAATATTGCAGATAATTCGAAGTAAATCACTCACTTAACCTGCTCAAGATCAGCAAAATGTCATCAACCAATTTTCTTGAAGCCAAAGAAGAAGTTAAGGTTTTACGGACCAAAACTACACCTAAAAAGCCGTTAACACCAAAGCTCATGGAAAGGATAGAAAAGATGAAAGCGAAAATCCGAGAGGCAAGGAAATCGAGGAGGCTAAAGAAGCCTATTGGCGAGAGGTATGTCTATTTTGAATCCAGAGAAATTTCTTGATTCGATTCACTTTTTACATTATGATGATTACATGTCCGAGATAGAATCGAGTCGGAGGGTAGCGCAATTTGTGGAAACCCTATTGTCACTGTTCTAGAGATGAAATATTGATTAAAGACGCGAGTCTCGTCGATGCAAAAGTTTGCGAGACCGAGGAGCTTTTATGGTTGGAGTAACCTTAGAACAAACCCACTTAGGTTTAGCCTTGATTGATTCGGTTCGAGCCTTAATATCTTTCCTAAAAGCCTTTGTGATAGGAATTTCATTTTAACACCCACTAACACCCCGCTCCAAGTTAGATTAGCGGATGGAACTAGGACAATCATGACTGGGAGACTGAACAACATGATTATTGGTGTGGGGCAATTACGGTTTAAGATAGACATAGTGGTAATGGAAATCGAGGAACATCCTGAATGCCCAATCATTTTGGGTAGATCATTTATCAACACCGCTAGAGCCTTCATACGGATGACCAGACATGAGATAGTATTGTTTGGCGCCAAGGGTTACTGAGTGTTATGGGATAACAAATCCAAATTTCCACATGCCGGTAAGTGTGAATGTGTTAGAAGTAGTTGGTTCGGAGAAGCTTGATGCCACTCAAGGTCTAGGAAAGGATCTTGATGATAATGTCGATGATAAAGATGAGAAGGAAGTCCTTACTATTCTAAGTCGAATAGGTCGATTCACTGCACCAGATACGACCAATATTGAAGCCGTAGACCTACTGGATAGGAGGACCAGAGGCGAAGAAAAGCGAACTAGGAGAGTTCGTAACAAAAGCTCATCGAAATCAGAGATAAATCCAAAAGTCGGCGCTTGTCTGGATGGTCGATTCGGCTGTCTTTTCATTGGACTAAAATCCAAAGGAAGGGCACTCGTAGAAAAGGACGGTAAAACTTTTTCGGTGAAAGCTGGCCGGGTGAAAGCCTGGCAAGTCAAGGGCAGTGTTTAGGAGTGATGATTTTGGAAGTCGAGCTATAGACTCAAAAAAATTTAGAATTTTTTTTCGTTTCATGTATTTTATTTTATTTCATCTTTATTATGAATAAAAGTAACGTAGAATGACGAGAGCCTTTTTTATTTTTGCCGTGTTCCAATGACCATTAGGTTACGGATGTGCAAAAAGTTTTTTTTACTCGAATCATTTTAACGTGAAGTAGAGTAGGAAGAGAAATCATTATAAAATGTATTGATGATGAGAATTTGGTGAAAAGATGCTTAGTTTCAAATTTGTATTATTTGGAAAAAGTGAAGATTTATATGTTAATGGATTATGGTTGGATTATTCGATTTTTGAGGTGAGGATTTTTCAAATTGTGACATAATAAATTTGATAGACTTATGTGTTCTAGCTTGAAAATTTCGTGTGTGTATCAAATTGAGGAGGTCAACTATCATTTATTTTTACACATCCCCATTTTTCATTTCCCAATACACCTTTTCATTTTCCCCATTAATTTATTCCTCCAACAAAACCATTCCACTCCTCAATCCTTGCCTTTCTATCTCCACCAATCACCATCCACCATTTCAATCCTTTCACTTTCCACATCTTTCTATTTAAACCTCCTTTTTCTCTTCATCATTTCCACACCACAAAATCTTCATCTTCTCCAAATCCCCAATTTTCTTCTTCCTCTTCTCTCCATTAATTCCCATTTCCAATCTTTCTCTTAACTTCCATCCACCCAAGATTAGGGATAGTAATCTAAATGATCCCCTCCAATATCACAAGTTGTACCTGCTCATATCTCTGAAGAATTATCCGACCCAGGTACATCACAGGAAGACTGAACCTCGGCAGAGAGCTTTCATCGCCTGTTCGATCGACCGAACCATACGCTTTCGTCAACCGAGGCCATTCTCTCGGTCGACCGAGAGCTTCATATCTTCTTTGCATCTATCTCATCGGCGTTGCTCTGTTCGATTACGCAATTATGCCACCAAGAGCGCCCGATCCTCCACACGATTCGTAGCGATCGGCGATGCCATACCATTGATCAACGGGTACCGCAATTCGCTAGCCAAGAAGTATTTTCGGTTTATCGAATTTCTTCAACAATTCGCGGTACACGGGCTCGAGGATTAGATTTGACCAAGCTGTGGTCAAGAGTCGCTCGATCTAGTGGAGTATTATCGGTGGCAAGAGGTTGTTGCGCCACCTGGCCAAGTTAATGTCGATCGGGTAAGAGAGTTTTATTCTTATTTACGCGTGCACCCACACACGAATTTAGTCCAGGTTCGTGGCAAATCCATTATTATTACTCCGGGGCGCTTAATAATTATTATGGTCTTGATACCCGGAGGAGGAGCAGTACACCATCACGCGTTTGATGAGTCGATGCCTGGTTGGAGGAGGTTGGTGCCCATCTCGGGATAGCATGGACAATAGGGAAGTTGCTCGCACTTTTGAGGAGCCATATTTTAGGCGGTGGGAAGATAAGTGTTTACATAGGCTTATCCGTTCTAACATTATTCCGCCAAGCATGTGTCTACGATTTATTATGCACATGCTACTGATGATGTGTTGGTTGAAGCGAGAGGATGGCTGTTAATATTGGGGCACGATGCGTTACGAGATGATCAGCGATGCCCGCAAGCCTGAGACACATCTTTGCGCTTATGGTTCGTTGATCACTTCATTATGTGAGGCGGTGAGTGCCCGGTGCTAGGCGGTGACTCTATGTTAGGCCCATGCCTATCCTATCTTTGGATTACTGTTGCACCACCTCTTGTGCAACTTTGATGATCACGGTCCAGGTGATGACGATCGCAATTCAAAATTTTCTGAAGCGAATCCCAATGTTCTTCCATTAGCCTTCGTTGATCCAAACGATATACCTTCGGACTAGGCATCTGTGTTTGTTTATCTTATTAATTTTCTCTTTATCAATGTGTTTTTTATTTTTGATTTCGGTGTTTCAATAAATTAAGTCGTGTTGTATGGAGTTCGTTTTGAATTTCCCTAATGAATAAAATTTATCTTATTTAATGTGTTGGATATTTGTGCATTATTTTCACTATAATTATTAAGTATGGGCTTAAATATGTTTAAGGCAATTATTATACCTTTTACAGTCCATTTGATATGATTATATTTTTCTGGACTAACCCTGTAACAAGTTTTTGTTAAAGATGTATGTTGCAGAGGTTGCATTTTATTGCAGTTGGTAACTGTATTTGTCTGTTAAAATTCTCCGGAGTTCACCACGACTTGTTCCGCTCCCGCGCTTATCCAGAGCTAAGTTCCTATTTTTGCTCTTTATTGTTATACATTGAGGACAATGCATGGTTTAAGTGGGGTCTGCAGCTCACTCACTTAGCTCGCTTAGCTTGCTCGAATAAGGATCTCTCTATATATATATATATCAAATAATATAATAAATGAGTAAAATTTAAACTTTTAAACATAGAATCACATTTACTTTTGTGAAGTTCCCGAATATTGTATTTAATAAGGAAGGAACCATGATTCATGAGTACGTGATCACTTTATACTTTTGCGATATATTTCTAGTAAACTTAATGATATTCATGTTATATGTTGCGAGTAGTTATTTATTATTCAATTACTCAATAAATGAATCGATGAATATTGCGCTTATAATAAAAATGTAGAATTTTATGTGTACATTACGTAGATGATTGGTTATGTAAACTTAGTGTCAATATCTATCTGCTGATGTATTCTGATATTCTTGCCAACAAAAGCGGAGTAATAAGCTTGAGACGTACCTGTGTTTTAGCAAAATGTTAAACACTGGGCTTGTAGTAACATTACCAAAGTAGCCCCGCGCTTGTGGTAATATTCAATGCTATGCATGATCTAAGATAGGGGGATACTCTAAAAAGTTTTCTTCCTTGAGATTGATAGTATTTGAAAAATATGAAGATATGAAAAGAATATTCAACTCTTTAAGAGGCTTTGAGTAGTACTCGGTCTCCAAGTCCAAAAACCCTATAGATACGCTCTTGCTTATTGTTCTAGTGCTTTAACCATTCGAGAGGCTTAAGAAGTGGGAATCTTGATGTTGGTCGGTTGAGATTTGAAGTTAGCATAAACTCTAATCTTGCTACATTTATATAAAACTAATGCACATGCACACATCACTTCGATTCATAGTAAGTAATGAATAATGGATATCTTATGAGCATAAACAATATGAGTTGATTCGAGTTTCTTGTGTTAGTATAATTTGACCATTGGAAAATGATTATATGGGGAATAACTTATTGATACTTTGATCGGGACGATCAAAGGCTAAGTGGGGGGTAGTTGATGACGGTCAAATTGTACCCGTTATTCTATGATCTTTATCCCCGATTCTAGTTTAGAAGAGCTTTAATGTAGGGATAATAAGTCGTAATATGCCTAATATATACCCCGAGTTACGATTCGTTATTCGCATTTCGATGATTTATTGCATTATTTGGTATTACAAACTATGTTTTTGTATGATAAATACAATGAGCATTATGGACGGACTACGGAGAAGGAATTAAAGATCGAGGACAATGCAGCCCAGCAGAAGATAGAAGACGAGCCCGAAGCGGTGAAGGCTCGGTCGGCCGAGCCAACTATTCGATCGACCGAGTGGACTTAAAGCCCAAAGAAAGTCCACATATTACTTAAGTCGGTTAGGGTTTAGGGAATCCGATCCTTAGTCGGTTTCTAAGTCGGTTTTGAGCTCTATATAAACACATTGTCATTAGTATTATGTATTCATTCATACATTGATTTAATCATTCAAAAAAGAGCACAACAATTTGAGAGTTTTTCACAAGTTAGAAATTTGCAACAATGTAAGCCCTTAATCTTCATGTTTTATTTTCAAGTAATTAATTCTTCCAATTATGTTCTTATCGTTTGAATTAATTAAACATAGCTAGATGATGTGATTCTCGGCTATGATGTTAGGTGGTGGTGACACCTTGTCAATGAGATCCCATGACCTACGTCATAATCTAGATTTATTTAGGACTCTATGTGATTTAATTCTTGTGTATCTATGATAGTTTATATAAGTGATGTACTAATTGCTTTGTTAATGCATTACGTATAAGGAAGCGCCGAGAGGTTATTTCTAGGATGTAATTAGGGTTGAGTTCGTCCGGGTGACCGGCGAGTCGTTCGATCGACCGAGCCAGCCTCTTATGCTCGGTCGACCGAGCCCTAATTTTGTCGATTAAGTCCGCTTGCGTCTTTATGGTGGGTTTGACTAGTTGAATTTACTTTCTCGGTAGGTATGGCTACGGCTACGTCGCTCGTCGATTTTCATCGGCGTGTTATTAGGAAATACCAATATAAGGCGTCTAGTTCGGCTCACGAGCGATCTTTCGGGACTTTCGGCCAAGATCTAGATTAGTTTTGTATTAGGGAATTGTCGACACCTAGTCATACGTAAATCGTAGATTAACAAGAGACTTACCAAGTAATTGTTAATAGGATGAGGGCTTGAGCGATCGTTTAGAAAATCACGCCTAACCATAGGAATGTTGCCTAAGCGAGGTGTACGGTTAATATCGGCATCCTTAGAGTAATGAGCGTGTGAGTTATATGAGATGGAAACCCAAAAGGTGAAGTCACGTAACAATACCACAGTGATCTAGTAACCTAACCGGTGCTAAGTCAAGTTAAGGGGATGACTCCCGTAGCCAATTAAATATGAATACAGCCAGATTGACAGTAGTGAGTTAGGTTATCTTATATAAGTTGTCTTGGTCCAACGATAACGTTGATAATTGGAAGGTTAATTACGTGTGTGTCTTTTTAGGTTTGAGTTTGTTTATTTTATTTTGTCTTTTATGTTGGTCTTAGACTGTTGTTCAATAAACGAATTAGGTGAGTTAATTATTTAAACCTAGGGTCCACATTTTGATTCTCTGAGGGATCGACCTTGATTCACCATCGCTATGCTATGATGTACCTAGTGCTATTGCTAGTATTTGGTGGTCAAGTAAAATAAATTTATAACCTGATCAGACCGCAATCACTTGTCTCGGGGTAGTGTTTGATCTGTTAGTTACGGTTCACTTAAATATGTGTTCCAAGTCACTTCTCATTGGCACTATCTCCTGATGAGTGAGTAGTTCTGATTTTCACAGACATGGAATCCATTCCTTCCTGCGGGAAGTAGAGAGACAGTCCCCTTATTTGTTAGCCCTAGGAAAGTGATCGATCCCGGGAGTTTGCATTTGACTAATTAGCTACTATTCAGATATGCATACTAATTGATCATCAGGGGGTTAATGGTAAATAAGGATAAGATATTCTGAGTCGGGTTCACGGAGACTTCCCACTCAGAATGGACAGTCTATGGAGGGTTAATCCGTATGTAGTGATTATATCAATGGACGCTTATTCACTCTATGGGTTGAGTATAAGTATACATCTATAATCGGTAGAGTTCAGTTTCGGGTTTATGGTGGCGTAATCCCGGAATTAATAATTAATGTACTTATTCTGTTTGATGAATAATTAATTATTGGAGCTACTGGTTATAGGTCAATGGTCCCCGATGTGGCTTCTATAATTCGGACTAATAATCTTGTTATTTGGGCCTCAGTGATAATTAATTGGCTGGGCTAATTAATTGATATGCATGGATATTATTTTGTTGGGCTAAATAATATAATACACATAAAAGACATTTTATGTGGGCTTAGTAACCCTACAAGGTGGCGCCAATGTGATGTTATTTAATTAGAGAGAAATTAGTTTTCTTGGATAATTATTTGACATGTGATTTATCTTTTATTTGTTAAATGATAATTCATGGAATATTAGATAACAATATGATTTATCCTAATTTGTTTGGGATAATCATTTTATTTATCTTTTATTTGGAATAAATGATTAATGAATAATTATCTCTTAAATTATTAAATCCTTGGAGGACAATGATTACTCTCCTATATAAAGAGAGTTCTCCCAAGCCTTAGGATTTGGCATAATTCGACCACCACACTTGTAAAAGAGAGAAAAAATTGTTTTTCTTGTCTAGGGTTTTTAGAGGAAGAAAAACTGGTGTTGCATATCAAGGAGGTTCGTGTATCAAGAAGGGTGTCCACCAACCGCCGTTTGGAGAACACATCGGAAGATCAAGGCGTCTCTTCCCGATATTGGCAACATGATCTTAACCCCCTTGTAGTAGTTTAAGTCCTTTAACTATGTATTGTGATGTATAAGTCGTGATCCATCCGCTGCGCGTAGATCTAACCCGTTTAGATCTAAGATCCATCCTTCATGTTTACGGTTCATTTTCTCGTTTCGTTATATCTACCTATCTATAAAATGAAAGAGCAAGAAGCTCTCTCAATGAGCCACGTCCCTCCCCCCCCCCCCCTTTTGGTGTGCAAAGTTTGAACAATGGCCCTACTTGCCATGTGCCCATCTTTGTGTTGTTGTTTTTATTTTTTTTATTTTTTAATTTTGCTTCTCTTATATTGTATTTGTTCAGGTGTGTTCACGGTTCTCCTATATTGTATTTGTTTAGGTGTGTTTACGGTTCTGTTTACTTCGGTCTTAACTATTTTCAAAACAAAAATATGAAATCAAAACCAAACATATCATACACGGTTTAGTTCGGTTTGTCGTTGTTACGGGGTGTTCACGGTTCGGTTTATTTCGGTCTTAACTATTTTCACAGCAAAAATATGAAATCAAAATCAACCATATCATACAATGTTTAGTTCGGTTTTGTTTTCGAATTAATCGGACCATGTAGTATTACTAATGCTTGTATTGGAATGTGAAATTAAAATACAACACTAAATGTTATGATCGGAGTATATTTGTAAAATAACATTAAATTACGTGTTGTTTTTTGAAATAGACACTTTTTACGGGACAAATCTTTTTCATATGTTGCCACTTTTTATGTAATGGATAATTTTTTTATTTACCTTGGCTTCTCCTATATTGTATTTGTTTAGGTGTGTTCACGGTTCGGTTTACCTCGGTTTTAATTATTTTCAAAACAAAAATATGAAATAAAAAACAACCATATCATACACGGTTTAGTTCGGTATGTCTTTGTTACGGAGTGTTCACGGTTCCTTTAACCTTGGTTTTAACTATTTTCACAACAAAAATATGAAATCAAAACCTACCATATCATATATTTTTTAGTTCGGTTCGGTCTTTCAATTAATCGGACCACGTAGTATTACTAATGCTTGTATTGGAATATGAAATTAACGTACAACAATAAATATTATGTTTAGAGTATATTTGAAAAAAAAAATATTACATGTTGCTTTTTAAAATAGACACTTTTATGTCATGGATGTAGTATATCATCAACCTAAAAACCTAAATATAAAAAGGAAAGGGGAAGTTAAGGAGGATAGGCCACGTCGGTCTTTTTGGCTGAAAATTGGCCTGCCACGTGTCCGTAACAAGGAATTAAAATTATTATTAAATAAAAACAATATCCTACTACTAATAAGAAGTGTGTTCAAATTATTCAGCCATCAACCCACGTCGCCCTTTTTGTTTTGCGACAGACCAAAATAAATTGCTACAGGAGTAATAAATTTGTCCTCAATAATAAGAAGTGTGTTCAAATAAGAAGTGTTTTCAAATTATTCAGCCATCAACCCACGTCGCCCTTTTTGTTTTGCTGCACCAAAATAAGTTGCTACTTGGGAGTGATAGATGTCCTCAATAATAAGAAGTGTGTTCAAATTATTCAGCCATCAACCCACGTCGCCCTTTTTGTTTTGCTACCCTTTTTGTTCAAATTATTCAGAAGAGAAAAACATTTGTGTTGTGCTTTTGTGCCATGCCAAGCATCCCCTATGGTATATATTAAGTTCCCGTAGTTCTAAGTAATCAAAGCATTTACATATTATAGCCATTAGTCGTTATTCTATTGACGATTAATGGTTTTAGCTAATATGTAACCATGTTTTTTTGTTCATTGTAAAATAGTTGTACTTCTCTCTACGCTTTTTCGGGAAACTTTATCATTTTGGATGTAATAGTTTGCTTCTATTGTAACCCATCCTTGGCACTCATGGTTTTATTATGTATTTATGGTATGGTTTTATTATGTATTTATGATTACTATTGCGCTACTACTGCTTAAGTTTATTCATATGTTTTATTCCATTGTTCATCTATTTCTTTAGTGTCTACTAGACATACCAAACCATTGTCCATGTACCTCCTGAGTGTCTTTCAGAAATAGCAAAACATTGTATTTACATATCATACATCTACACTTTTGTTAGGAATATAATCAAACACACCATCTTTCTCGGTATCCAACTATACAGGGCATGTCGTGCCTTGCACGACATACCTTGCTACACTAGTGTAGTTCATATGAAGTGAATTTGGTTAACGCCGGGATAGTGAGCTTGAATTCAGTTGGACCTTTTATTTGATAATTGGTCCATATAATATGATATGGTAAAGTTAGAAGAAATAACTAGCCTAATTTTGATAGACTTTTTTTTAAGGGTCAATATGATAAAATCAAACATTGATATATTGCGGTATTTGCATTTACTATGTCTCTGAGTGGATTTGTAGAAGCGATATGTCGCCAAAGTGACCTCTACGTGGAATTTGATTCACGGTGAGATGTAAAATGGTTTGTGTTTTTATAAATTCATGCGGATAATATTCGGCCCAAAGGAAGGATATTATTTGGCAGAAAATTGCATACACACATGTGGTAATAAATACGTGACAATTATTCGGTTTCCATGTGGGTAGTAGATACGATCCAAAGATTGGTCTATTATTTGACAGGATTTATTGTCAGTGTTTGATCACTACGGCAAGATGTCAATTACGAGTTAGTATTATAGTCCAAAGATGAGATATTAATGTCGTGCCGGTATCTTGCGATGGGAAAATATATCATAAATTTGTTTGACTTTGGATATTCTTCAGATCTTACATATGTGAGCTTTAGGTCAATTAAATTGTTATCAGTATTCAGTTTTAAATTCTGCTTTGAAGTATATCTGCTTATTTAAGCATTATATTCCTCCACTAATTGCCTATCATTTCAAGAGTTAGAAAGAACAAGTTTGTTATTGTTTTTGGTATTATGGATCTAGACTTGACATTTAGGTATGATCCTCTTAAACCTCTCATTTAGGATAGTAAAGTTAAACATATTTGTACTTTGAGAAGTGAGAGTGATCAAACAGGCTGAGTCCAGTGATCATATAGGAAGTCAATTCTTATACTCTTAGAAATGGCATAAAGACCATGGCGACTATTAAGCAATTTTGTATTAAATAATGTTGCACAATGCCCATGAAGAGAAAGGCGAGACGTGATTTGTCATGTCCAAGCTAGTCTCTATAAGGTACTTGGGTTAATGCAACATAAAGGACACATTTTGAAAATGGCTCATCTGATTCCCTAACTTCAGGTCTTTGATTTGGATATCTGTGATGGCCTTCTGGTGTAATTTATCATTCTTTCTCTTCATGCACAATATGGCAAATTAAATGTCAGTTATAATTGACATAAGGAATGGTGGGAGTTGAAGGAATCAGTTTTCCCACTAAATGCAAGAAGTGAAATGATTGAAATTTGGGCAACCAGAAAGTGCTGAATATGGTCACCAATAAAGGAAGGGCACAATAAAATTTAAGTTTAAGGAAGCTGTTGGTATTCAACATTAGGGGCATAAATGACAATGTTGGGCTTATATGTGAAATAATTATTTATATGTGAAACCTTGTTGGATCATTAATCCAACGTTGGGCTTATATGTGAAATAATTATTTATTACGGACTATCGATAAATATTAGCCCGATATAAAAGTGATCTAATTCGGTTTACAGTTGTTGGGCTATAATGTATCATTAGGGTGTGGGCTTTTTATGTGTAGAGACTAAAGGGTAATTTCTATTTCGTTGATGGGTAGAAATGAGAATACCTAAAAATATATTTCACTATATAAGGATGGTTATGGTCCCTAGGTCACACATCTATCTATTCTCCTTTGTCCCTATTATCGAAAAGAGAACTACAGGAATTACAAGGGTTCATTTGAAAATTAATAGAAGGTGTGTAGATCTGAAGATCAATCCTCTGGCACCAAAAGGAGATTTCCATTTGCTATGGATTCGAGTATGTTTATAGCTTAATTTTGTCTTGATTCTCAATAGTTTAAAGCATAATCGATCTAAGGTAATGTGATTGAATCACATAAGGCTAAATCTAACATAATTATGTTTTGTCATACTTTGTTACGTCTAATTGTATCTTAATACCGTCATTAGCAACCCGCGCCTATAAATAGCGGCACATGTAACTCAATCTGACATCTTATAAATATACAAAGCGAAACATTCTCATCGATTTTTTTTTCGGCGACAGTGAGCTCGCATTCTCTCACTTTCAATCCGACTTCAAATATTTCTTGAGCGCCGCCGTGCATCACCTGCAAATCAAACACTTTAGCCAGATATGTACCGTAAAACACTTCCAAACCCGTTTGTGATAATTTCCAGATTATCAAGTATAAATACTTTTTTTTTCCTCCTTAAGGTCATTAAAGGTTCTTTTTTTTCCTGTTTATAGTTTGTCAGCTAAAAAGAAAACAGAAACAAAAATTAGTAGTATATATCCATAAAACAGTTCAAAACCACTGCGCACTTTAACCAGCAAGGAAACACGTCCAACAAATTCACTACACGTAGCAGAAGATAGCCAATTTTAATGTTACGTACTCCTCAAGAAGCCAACAGGCGCGTCCAGGAAGAGGAATTTCTGTTAATTAAAAGCACAAAATATAAATACGAAAATCGGAAAAAATACATTTTGACAGAAAATAAAAAAGGGAGAGAGAAAGAGAAGAGTTTGTCGAAGCCAAGAGCGATCAGGGAGAGAGAAGGACGGTCCTCAACATTTTGATTCAATTTCGTTCATAGAAGAAGTGAAATTACAGAAATAAATCGGCTGCAATTGAATTCGGAAGCAATTTCCAGAGGGTGAAGTGGAAAAGAAAGGGGAGAAAAATCTAAAGAAGGCAGCAATGGAAGAAGCAGAGTCTGGGCTACAAGAAGGAAGTAATACTTAAATATCCATTCGATTTTGGCATAGTCTTCTGGCCTCCGAAATTCAAATCAGTGTTCTAAGCTTGAACAAGGTGAGCCCACGCATTCATTTAACTTGATATAGACTGATTTGGCTCAGTTTGTAAGCTTGAATCTGCTTTCTTTGATACATTATTGCGGACTAGATTTGAACTTGAATTGAGAAACTTCAAGCTCGAGTCTTCGTATAATAGTTGGCATTTTATGTTTCACTGGTGTTTTGGTGCAATTGATTGGTTTTTGAGTTGACAGAATTTGGGGATTATTTGCATACCTTGGTGTTAGGTTGAAGTATCTTTTACTTGATTAAGTTGAGAATTGGGCAATTCATCAGTTGGCAGATTGAAATTTGAAAAATTGTTGGAGAGGGATTTTGGAGGAGAGTTTAGTTACAAATCCAATCGTCAATTTTCAAATTTCGGAAATGGGTTTTGATTTGGTGCTGTTTAGTTTGCTTATAGAAGGATTGAATATTGTCTTGGGGATGAGTTTTTGGAAATGGAGCAAAACCTAACATAGCTGTGGACTTAAGGACTTAGAAGTTGTAAAATACAAAGATTACAGCTTTGTTGTTTATGGATTTTATGTTGTGATGGAAATGCACCCGCCACAGCAACATTCCCGAATTGATCTTGCTGAATTGAAAGCTCTGTTATTGAGAAAACTTGGCCCAGTTTTGTCCAAGCAGTATTTTAATTATTTAAACAGATTCTTGAACTTGAAGATAAGCAAAGTTGAGTTCAACAAGGTTTGTTGTAGGATTTTAGGCAGAGAAAACATTGCACTGCATAATGAGTTTATCCAGTCGATCTTGAGAAACGCTTGTAGTGCAAAACATCCACCTCCAAAACATGTCAATGATGATGGTTTGAAGGCTTCTACTTCATTTGGGAACAAAGAGATATCCACTGAATTATACCTACCAAATGGGACCCATAATTCACAAGGTTTGTCAAATGGAGACATGTTGCCTTTATCCCCACGAAAGGCCCGAACAGGGTTTCGTGAACGGAGAACCGGTGATCGTCGCAGTGTACTTGGGCCAAATGGGAAGACAAGTTTGCCACCTCCACATTTGGGTGAGAAAGAGACTAGCGATTTGAACCCTATTCTTGAAAACGGTGTTTCCATTCCGGATAATGTTCAAGAATTGGTGCATCATCACCAAAGACTTATACCACAGGCAGAAGACGAAAGGGATCAATTTGACGTGTCACTTAAACAATACGGGAAAGATCTGCATGCTGGGAGTCAGCTACAAGCACCTCTCGGCCTTCCATTTTGCTCGGCTAGTGTTGGCACGGCACACAAAGCAATTACTATGCCAAGTAGTAGCAAGTGTGTTAGTGCTTCCAACTCGGGCTTGTTATTAGACAACGCAACACTAGTAGAATGCATGGAACAAATAGCTGCCTCACAAGGGCTTGAAGGTGGTGTGTCAGTAGATTGTGCCAATATACTGAATAACGGTTTAGATGCATACCTGAAACGCTTGATTAGCTCTTGTGTTGAACTCGTCTCTGCCAGATCAGGACACGAGCTAATAAATTACAAGAAGAATCTAACTCATCCGAAGCTTGTTAATGGTGTCAGGCCCAGTCATCTTTATCAGATCCAAAATAGTAGCAAACCGTTGGAAGTGACTCCAGAACATAGATCACAATCTATCGTTTCTTTGCAAAACTTTCGGGTAGCCATGGAGCTCAACCCCCAGCAACTTGGTGAAGACTGGCCATTGCTGCTGGAGAAAATATGTTCACGGTCTTATGAAGAATAACACGTGGGAATAAAATTTAAAATCTCTCAATCGGGGTCCTTACGGAATCAAAAGGCTTTTGCTGTTTGTCTGTTTCAATGCCTTCTGAACCAAATTGCAGAAGATCACTGGCTCGATTCTTGATGGCGCATAAGCCTTTTTCCATCTGTCAAAAACACCCCATTTATAAGGTAGACACTTAAGGGTTTAAAGAACCACGTACCCATATTGGGTATAGCCCTGTTGTTATGATTAGCAGAAAGCTCACTTTGTTATTTTTCTTCTTTTTCTCCTGTAATTTACCCAGGAAATGCTAGAACAGTTTTGTAGGAATAATGCGTAGTTTATTTAGGCGCTTTCGTAGGATGGTGGAAATGGTTTCATGCAATTTGTATGTATCTTCGAATCAATTATTGATTAGTTCTTAATTTACACATTTTCACTTTTCTTCGAATATGTTATACTTTCGACGCTCAATTTTGTTCTCTTTTCCGTTCTTTTGTGACGTGCCTATCTTACTTTTATGTCTTCTCCTTACATTGCTTCTGTCACTGTGTCCTTAGACTAGAGCTTATAAAAATGTCCATTTCGGGTTCCGGGTGCTTTCATATGAGTAAGAGAATGGACAAGGGTGTTCAAATGGATGGACCTTAGCATATGAAAGAGAGTAAAAATAGTTATATAACATGTCCATTGCAACCTGTTTGTTTTGATCAAACTAAAGTTTCAAGAAAATACATGAAATGAAGGGGAAAAAAACAAGCTCATTGCAGCTCCTTTTTCATTCATCATAAGATGGTTTTGGATCCATACCATGGCAGAAGACCCCACACAGTATTTACAACTGACTTCTGTCCCTGGAACACAACTCCTTATGTTGTATGTATGTTTGACAACATATAGGTTGATAACGGACAACATCCCATGAAACAGCTGCAGGCTTGCGAAAAGATGGTTTCCTCACGAAAACAAAAAAACACGAGCAAAAAAAAAAAAAAAAGTGAAACAAGCTTTCATTTCTTCTTCTTTGTAAAACTCTCCACGAGTCTCGACTTGATCCATTCCATGTGTATTGATTATGATCAGTGATCACAGTGCAGAACTGGAAGAAGGAAAGGATGACGTGGAGGTACCATTGTTGGACAAGATAAACACTCTCCAAAACGGGCGGTTCTTGTGCTTTATATGGTGAGACATAATCTCTGCTTCTGTTTTTCTGAGCATCTCCCACATTACCTGTACATCCTCATAGCCACAGGTTTGGATATCATTACTCAGTTTCAATAGCCCTGCCCCTGTTTACAGATAACAACAACAACAATAATAATAATAATAAACAACAAGGTCAATATTTATTTCTCAGCATCTGTATGCAAGAGTGCAAAAGTACAGGAGGTTCTTGCCTAGTACATCCACATGCAGAAGAAGTGACCAGGTAGGTTGATCGAGCCACACACAGTTTACACGCTGGAGGTAAACTATGTGGTTACGATCAACTCACCCGGCCACACTTCACTCTAAAAACACTCACCACACACAAGGACCTTCCCATCGTATATTTAATAAAACTTACTCCTAGACACGGTGAGAGACAGGGTGATGCACGGATCCAGGACCCTGTACGGTTCGCTTTTACGGTGTTGTGAATGATATTTATTTTTTGTTATATTCATATAAGGATATAACTTGACATAGTGGTGAAGGTCATTTCATCACCACCCCCTTTTCTTTTGTCTACCTCTTGTTGTGTTATTGCATTGCAAAGGTGTACAGATTGATATTAATATCTAATGATGATGTACTATGATTAAGACAGAATAAAAAATTAAGGAAATTAAGCAGACCTAACTTTTGTTGGTTTTATCACTAATTCCACCACCATTACTTAATGGTGTGAGTTTTTAAACAAATTAAGTCACCATCATGCATCGTAATCAAAGTCTAATTGTGATAACATGTATGAGGATATAGAGTGGATGTAGCCATCAGTGCTGGAATTATTTACTTGCTTGCGGTAAAAAAAAGTGGGCAGTGGTTTGTATTGTCACCGCACAAGAATTAATGTTAGGCCAATTCCCAACATTTAATTTTAAGATGGTAACAAACACTAATCCCCTCTTCTTTTTTAACCTTTCTATAGTGTTCTTCAACATACCTGCCTAAACTAGCTCATTCTCCATTTCGGGGTGTAATCATGCTTCAAAATTGCTTTCACTGGTAAGAAAGTAATAGTGAACTTTCGGGAAAAAGCATCTAACAGTATTTACGGAGTGTCAATACAACCAGCCTAAATGTTAAAAATGTTACTAGATGATTTTTTTACTGTGGCCTTAAAATTAGTGCTTTCATAGGAGGGCATAGGCTATTATGACCTCTTAGGCCTTGCCCCAGGCACGGGTCTCGTCACAAGCAGTGGCGGAACTGCATATAACAAAGGGAGCAACTGTCTCTCTTTGATCTGAAAAAATACACTAAAATTTGTATTATGCATTTAGTTTCCCCTTTAAATTTTTTACTTGAACACCGTTTGTCGGTTTTGATTAAAAATTACTTAAAAAAGAGATTACTTATATGTTTTGGAGGGATCAAAATTCTTGATGACTTCTAAGCCTCTCCACGTAATATATATATATATATATATATATATATATATATATATATTTCTTTATCCTGGATATGACCTAGTGGTGAGGAGGCTGCAAAGGTTAGAATGACAATCCGGACCTGTTTTGGAGGTCGAGATGTTCGATTCCCGTAAAAAGGGTGATTTCCGATGGCTAAAACTTGAGACGAGGAACTAAAAGCATTTGACTCTAGGCTCTATCTTCCTGATTAACCTCTCTCTCGCATTCACTTGTGGGATCGAGGGCGGCCGCAAGAGTTAGGGTTTAACTGTTTTATATATATATTTCTTTTAAGGGACTCCACATAATATCGTGATGGTCCTTTTACTTACCTAATCTATATCAACCACGTGTCAAAACCACAAACATACAACGTGATTGATCTTTCTACCTATTTACTACCCATAAATATCAACGCATATGTCCAAACGTCACCCTAAAAAAACAAAAAAAAATGTCCAAACGTCTGTGGTAAGATAGTAAAATCGGGATAATTATTCCCTAGTCATTCCATTTGCATCGTAGACACACGTAGATGATTTTAACCACATAGTTTGAATTTCAGTTGAAATTGATCCAGAATAATCCACGTGTGTTACTTCTCAAATTGACCCACCATAAAAAAACTTTGCATAAAATAGAGTGATACTATCGTAGAGAGTTTCTACTTTCTATTATGACGGGTCGTTAAATAAGTCTCACGTATATAAATATATACAAAATAGTTGTGTCTATTTGTAGATGTAGTAATGTGGTATCAATCCTATGAACCTTTATACCCTATAATGGTAGTCCTTCGTCTCATATTACAAGGTCCTTTAATTTTTATTTTTGTTTTAAAATATAAGTCTTTCTTTCATAAAATAATAATATAAATTGTTTTGTTTTAACATTTACATCCAACAACTAAATAATAAAAATTTGTGCAAAAAAAACTAAATATTCAATATTTTGTTTTTTTGTTTGGAATAAATATTTTGTTAAAACACAATACAACAATTGGTTTTAAAATAGTACTACAAAGTAATTTATTAATGATATTTTTAATCTTTGTGTAGAATTTAAAAAGTCATATATTTTGGGTAAGATGGAGTAGTAAGCATCTTTTAACAATGATTAAAGGACTTGTACTATGGATTAATAAAATGATAATTAATAATTTAAGAATGTAAGCATGATGTAGTTTTTTAAACTAATATATGCTGTTTTAATAGAAGTCATGATAGGTGTACTGAAAGGGGAAGAGATCCCCGCCGGTGCACTTGCAGACACTTGGCATCGACATGCGCATCAAAACGACGTCGTTTCGATGCGACTGTTGGTGGGGCTAATGGGTGAGGATCTCTTCCCGTACTGAAAGGTGGTCTTTTTTTTTTTTTTTTTTTTTTTTTTTTTTTTTTGGGTGTGTGGAGGTACTAAAAGTTTATTGTTCAAAAAAAATAAAAAATTAAAGAGTACACCGACATGACACTAACACCAAATTAAAGGATCTAAATGAAAAGAAAAACATATATACTATTAGAAATGAGCATCTTGCATCATCTGAGAAGGATTGCAGCAGCTGATAAAAGCTTAGAAAAATCGAAGGTTCTCATCTATCTGCCTACAGAGAGTGATCATTAGGTAAAGAGTTTTAGTTTTATCTTTCCCAAATCAAAGAATCAAATCATGTTATTTTTCTGCAATTAATCATGTTATTAGACTATAAAATATAAATATTTTTTTTTTCTTCTTCGAATTTTTTGGTTAAACAGTAAAACACTTGCCAGAATTCTATACATCAAACATCTCCATATAATAAGAAAAGACAAAAAAAATCGTTATTAATTTTTTTTTCCCTTATTTGGAAATGAATTTTCTAAGTTTCGGATGAAAATAAAAAGCGGTCTACAATTTCTGTTACAGGGGTGAAGAAGGAAATACAGGGTGGAGGAGGAGGGGGTGGAAGCTAACCATTTTTGCGAGGCTTGACGCGGCCGGAAACCGATAACCATACTCTTCTGAGCGGAAAAACCACCTTCTGCAACCACGCCATCACCGCCGTCTTCCGTTTCTTCACTTTTCACACCGGCCGGCCGGAGTTACCGACCTTTTTCTCTATTAAATTGTTTTTTTTTTCCTTCAGTTATTGATCGTACTCCTTACACCACATACTTACTTAAAAGAAAGAAAAAAATAGATGATGTCGACCGAGACCACAAACACCACAGGACGAGATCTAGATGCTTAATTAATGCAACAACGACGAGAGTGCCCTTTTATGCGAGTGGGGAGGGAAAGAATATTAAGAGTTTTTCTTTTTCTAGTTATTACCTTTAACTTTGCTGCCATGCCACGTATTCCCTATATACTTATTTTTTCAGATAAAAGAAATATTTATTCTTCTAAAAAAATTAAAAAATTTATTCTTCGCAATCTACGGAAATAGCTAAAGAAATCTTATGGAGAGGAGAGGAGAGGAGAGGAGAGGGGGGAGAGGTACTAATTCCACGGTTCCTACTAAATTAAGGTATTCTCTAGTTTGAAAATGAGCAGGAATATTCCACTGTTTCTTCATAAAAGAACACGAAACATAGAGAAAAGCATGTAACATCCTACAACAATCCTCGATTATTATTCCTGTTGACGAAATGTCTTCATCATTTGCTAGAAGACGATGGTAAGTGGAGAGAGAGTCTCCTTCGAATATGACTCGGAAATACCCCCAAGTAATAGCGTAAACGATAGAGTGGTATATAGCTAAAGCTTCACCAATCTCCATGTCGTACCTTCCTTCTAATTTTTTCGAAAAACTCTTGATGATTCTGCCTCTGTTGTCTCTAAGAACTCCTCCTATTGCTGTCTTTGTGTCATTAAATGCCCTATTGACGTTAAACTTATATAAATCACCCTCAGGAGGTTTCCAAACTTGCGCCCACTTTTAAACGACTGGGTTAGTCTCTTGCCGATTCACAGCCTGATAATAATTTTCAGCTTGAACATGCGATTTGTGTAAGCAAGAATTAATATGAATGTCATTTCCCTCAAAGATCCAATAACGTGTTTTCTATATATTTTAAAGGAGAGTTACTAGTTGGGCCACCTTGAGCTCGTCTTGAAAGTTTAAAACCTCTTCCAATAAATCACAAAAGAAACAAGCTCATACAGAGCCTAGACAATCGCCGAACGGGTATCATTTCCAGAAATCTTTAGCGATGACACGCTCAAATAAACTATGCCAATCACTTTCTTCGGATTTATTACCCACTTGGCACCATCCATCGCCTATTCCTCTTGTTATTAGGCCTACAGCCGTAAGCAAAGCATTGTACATCAACTTCCACATGAAATGAATAATATGTGGCTTAGCTTTCATCTTCCATAGCCCATTCCATAGCCTTCGATTTCCATGGGAACTAGAAGGTTCCTCTCTCGTGTTGCTGCAAAATTTGAGATCATAGGCTAAGATATAGCCCGTTTTCACCGGATACAAGCCATTCTTGAAAAAGGCCAAATTAACTTGTCCTACGAAGGTTGAGTAGATAAAGGAATGAAGATAATCTTCTCAGCTTCGTATGGATTGAAGAATTCACGAACAAGATTTTCCTTCCATAACCGTATTGGAGGGTTGATGAGGCAAACTAACTCACTCGCGGTTCTCGGTAGTATCAAGTTGTTGACATGGGATCGAAATGATGGAAACATAAGCAGCCATGGTGATTCCGCTATATGAATAGAATTACCATTACCAACTCGCCAATGGAGACCTTGCGAGAGAAGATCTCTTCCTAATAAAATTCCCACCGCCTTTCGATTTACCACCTTATTGTTGAATGTTCCTACCGCCTTTCTCGCTTCATCTTCTCCGTTCCAACATTCAGCAATAACAAATCCCCGCCCTCGATCCTTCCACCAGTCTAGCTGCCACCGCTAACCGCAATCTTCAGATCGTCCCTGTTCCTAGCTTCCTATCATCCCTGTTCATTATCATAATCGAAATTCCTCCACTTTTATTCGTTGACCCAAGCCTTAATTCATTCAGAAATAAGGTCATTCTGCCAAACCTCATGCTCAGCACTGATCTCATTCATTGAATCTGGAACTCATTTTATTTTTCTTTTACCATCGTTCCAAAAAGACAAATTTTGCTCGACAGTCGTGCTTCGCACCACATGACTCCTGATCTCAACAGTCTCTCCTTGCCTAATCCCTACATAAGTTTGGATGACATTAATATTGGTGATGGTCATGCAATTTCTGTTAGTCACATTGGTAATGCTTTCATTTCTTCGTTTCATTTATCGAAGGTATTATGTGCTCCTCTGCTTTCCCGAAACCTGTTATCTGTATCCAAAATTTAATTCTGATAATTATGACACTATTGAAGTCTTATTTGACTCTTTTGGTGAAAGAATTGAGGATGGGACAATGCCTCTACCAGGGTCAGGCTAAAGATGGAATCTACTCCTGGTCCTCCAAACCTTTGTTTGCCTTTTCAGCAAATAAGACCTACACCTCGACTTGGCATCGTCGTTGTGGTCACACTACTTTTCTCATTATTTAGTATTTATTAAGAATAAATATTTGGACTTATCTTCTGTTGCTTATACACCGTGTGATGAATGTTTGACTAATAAAAGCCATATACTCTCTTTTTCTGCATCCACTTTGCACTCTTCCCATTCCTGGAGATTATATTTTATGATGTTTGGACTGCTCCTGTTTATTCTTGTTAGGAAATCTACGCGGGAACGCACCGGAATTTGAAATTTAATTTCCTTTTTACCAAGATCGACTTCGTTTAGCTCCGGTTTACTTGTGTATATTTGCTGAAACATAAGTCTGAAGTCAGGCAAATAGTACATTCATTTGTTCAATATGCTTTGGCTCGATTCAGTAAGCATATTAAGGTTATTAGGTCAGATATGTTGAGTTATGAGCCCCAATTGCACGATGTTTGATTAATTTACCAAAATACCCTCAATATGTGTTTTTACTAAAATACTCCTGCTACTAACTGCCATGAAGTGAAAACTTAAATCATATGGCAATTTTGTGTTTAAATTTTATTTTTACAGATCTTAAATAAATTGATAATTAATTGTTTAATTGTTAATTTGATTTTATTGATTTTATGAATTAATTATTTAATTGAATAAACTAATAGTATAATTTAATTGTGTATTACTATGCCAGGCCTCCATATCACCTAGTCCATGGTTTATTAGCCAGGCCCAATCTCCATTGGTCCGTTTACCCACAAATCCGGCCAGGACCCAAACCCTTCACCCTATATAAACTCATAACTCGGAAACCTTCAACCCTAATATACCATTTTCAGCCGTTCTCTATTCCATCTCTGAAAATCCCCTACTTCAATGAACACGATCTTTGGAATCCTTACTTGAATGTTATGCCGGTGGTTCAGAAATTGTTCCCCTTCTTCTTATTGACCCCTTCCTTCTCGAATCCCTGAAAATCTTTAACCTTGCTCTCCTCAACACCCTGACTTTCCTAATCCGATTCTCTCATAAGATATCACCTTTTCGAAACAACACAGAGTTCAATTCTGTGAAGGGTTCTCCCTTCATTCGAGCAACCGTGTGAAATTTTCATTTATGGAATGTTCGATTGGTTCAAATTAAAGGCTCTCATCTACAACCCGTTACGATGGAAGGCTGACCGAGTTTTTAATCTCCTGATTCTGTGAAGATACGATTCTCTGGAAACACAATCATTCTATGAAGGCCTAATACAATCCAAGTAATAAATGTTGTATCTTTTTCATTACTTTAAGTGAATATCGTATCCTTGACCTTTCCTTTGTGCTGATTGCAGATCCTTTGGGTTTATGAAACATGTGTTTTACGTGATGTCATAATCCTATAACCAACTAAGAGGCTGAATAGAGCACCTATTCCAGTCCTGATTCAGAGATAGGTTGAAGTGTTGCCGTTTTGAACAACTGGTAGTTCTCCCCTCTTTCTTTCAACCCCAGTTTGGTAATCTCAACCCAAACCGCTCAGGTAAAAGGCTTGACCCTTCTGGTGTACGGTTAGGTTAAGTTGACTGAGGGTCTTGATGAAGTTTATAGAATTATAAACTGAAAGTAAAATGCGGAATTATTATTGATAAACTGAAAGTTACAAGTTGGATTACAATGCAACTGATCATGGGGTATTTAGCTTCATACACCTCATTGATCAGTTGGAAGTTAGTTACAAACGGTTAGAACAAAATTATAATAGAATCTACATTATACTCAGCAGCCTGCTGCATCTCTACACTTGTCATTATCGGTCCAACAAGATAATGGTGCATAATTCCATATGCCTGAATACTACTTTGAAAAGAGTATTGTGCATCAAACATCTTGTGTGGATACTCCACAACAAAATGGAATAGTAGAGAGGACGCATCAGCACATTGGGGAATTGTGTATTACATGATGTTTATTCTATTAATCATATTCCTTCTCCTGTCATTAACAATAAAACCTTTTATTTTCTGTTATATGATAAGCAATTAGACTATAATGAGTTAAAGGTTTTTGGATCTCTTGTTTATGCATGCACTCTTGTCCATAACATATCCAAATTTGATCTTAGGGCTAGACAATATGTATATCTTGGTGTTCCCCAGTTCACTAAGGGACACATCTTGCTAGATCAACAAACTAGGGATATTTTTGTATCTAGAGATGTTCAGTTTTATGAACAAATATTTCTTTAACATATTAAGACTACAGATATACACATGAGCAGTGTTCCATTTCCAGTACCCAATGCAGCAGCTGCAGATGATGGCTCACAGAATATTCAGATACCTATTGTTGTCACTGAGGCTTAACCACAGGCATATCACTTCTTTCTGGATGCTCCTTCTCAGCCAATGCAACTAGACACAAGAAGATGCAGAAGGCAACGAAATGTGCCTGCATACCTCAAGGAATATGTACTGCCTACTAGATGATCCCCACATTCTATTAATAGTATGGTTACTTATGACAATCTTGCCAATGGTAATCAGAAGTTTGTATGCCTTGCAAACCATATTCAGGAGCCTCCTATAATCAGGCCATTAAACATGATTGTTGGAACAAAGCTATGCAAAAAGAACTAGATGCACTTTGATCGCACCATATTAGTACAATAAATACACCCTTATCTACGAAATATGTGTCAATTGCCTAGTGTCGGTTCCTGGATTGTTAATTATGCATCTTTGTATTTTATCTTGATATTTTGTACTGTTCGACCTCGTTTTACGTGATTTTCAGGAGTACCATATTGTGGAGCTGAAAGTGAAGCGGATATGGATTAAAAGAGAACATTGGGCCCAAGTCAGAAGAAGTCAATGCAAAGTATTCTGGGCCAGAAAGAAGAGAAAAAGGCCTGAGGCCGCAGAAACCCTAGCCGCAACCGCGGCAACTTGAGCAACACGAAATTAGAGGAGCCGTATTTTGTATGAAGTCGGTTAGGGTTAGATCAACTAGGTCGTTTTACAACTCTATATAAACGATGTACCGGTCTATTGTAATATATACTCATATACATACATATACTTTAGTCTATTATTAGATTCATGAAATAAGAGTTCTTGATTTTCTTTTGAGTTCGTTTGCTTGGTTATCTTCTCCAATCCATCGAATTTCTTGATTTCATCAAGCTAGACCCGCTATTGATAGAGGTATGAATCTTTAAACGTTCCTTTGTATTTTAATCATGGCAGATTAAGTTAGATTAACGTGTTGTAATTAATCTGCATGTCTAAACGAATTGTAATTAACTAGAAAACCAAAACATAACGATGTAGATTTCAGAATTAGGAACCACCACCACTGCGATGGAGACGGTCTATATCACAACCATTAGGACACATTTTAGGTGACCCTAATCTAAAGACTCGGCGTCCCCGCGTTGATCGACAAGTTTAATTCACGATGAGGTTAGATCTCGGACAATCATTTATTGTACATCGTAAATTAACATGAAGGACGATAAAGTGAAGTGTTAGTTAGGACATAGTCTCGATCAATCCCTAGGAACGTGCTTGTCAATCCACGATAGCTGCTTAGGGAGGTTCTCGGTCTTGAGCCGGCATTTTCAAAAACTTATTGCATGTGAGTTAATACAACCAACGAAAAAGGTTAACTGCACATAGACGTCTACTGTCCTTTCAATGGAAGTAGATAACATTAGGAGATTGCACCCGTAGCTTAAAACTTAATTAGAATCACGTTCTGGTTAAACTAGGAAATTACTAGGAAAATTAGACACAAGGATTAATTACACCAAGATAGGAGATCAGAGAGGAGGGATACACCAATTACTTTTCTGTTCTTATGTTGGTGTAGGGACCGCAATTTGTCTTCGTGGTTAGATTTATGAATTATTATCTGTGCTGCATCGTCTCTATGGGATCGACCTTGACTCGCCTCTATTATGGTACAATTGACCTAGTGCTCTTCCGAGTATTTCGTGAGAGCAACAAATACTTGGGAAATTGTCACTTTACCACCAAGGAAGTCTACCATAGGCTGGAAATGGGTGTATAAAGTAAAGTATCACGCTGATGGATCTATAAAAAGGTACAAAGATAGGTTAGTGGTAAAAAGATACACACAAACCTATGTGATTGACTACCAAGAAACCTTTTCCCCTGTAGCCATCAAAATTGTCTTGGCTCTTGCAACATCAAAGAAATGGCATATACACCAAATGGATGTCAACAATGCATTTTTACATGGTGAATTTGATGAGGAAGTCTATGTGGAACTGCCATTATGTTTTAAAACAAAAAATCCTAATCAAGTTTGCAGATTAACTAAGTCTTTATATGGACTCCAGTAGGCTAGTAGACAATGAAACTCAAAG
Organism: Gentiana macrophylla; assembly: GCA_026214975.1. Lineage (NCBI taxonomy): Eukaryota > Viridiplantae > Streptophyta > Magnoliopsida > Gentianales > Gentianaceae > Gentiana > Gentiana macrophylla. The sequence goes on along the minus strand of CM047808.1, from coordinate 44,675,210 downwards.
CTCATATCTGCTTTAACAGAGATTGGATTCATTCAGTCACCCCATGATCACAGTTTATTTACTGGAGGTACATGTGATAGCTTCATAGCTTTGCTAGTATATGTGGATGATATATTAGCTACCAGTTCTTCTATGGATCCAATAGAAGAAGTCAAACAAGTACTGCAAAAAAGATTTCAAATAAAGGACATTGGTGGTCTAAGATATTTTCTAGGAATTGAGGTTGCAAGATCTGACAAGGGAATCTATATAAATCAAAAAAAAGTAAACACTTAACCTATTGGAAGAATATGGATTCTTGGAAGCTAAACCAGTTAACACACCAATTCATTCCTAACAAAAACTGACATTTGGAGATTCTGAATTACTGGTAGACAATACACCATACAAAACATTGGTTGGTAATCTCATATATATATATATATATATATATATATATATATATATATATATATATGTCTTTCACTTGGCCATATACAGCATACACACTACAACAACTTAGTCAATTTTTGTCTCACCCTACTGTTAAGGGTGATTTTATGCGATTTATAACGTTATATTTTATAATGATTTCCTCCATATTCGTATTATTTGCATAGAAATTAAGGGTTTAATTGAATTATTGAGCAGACGAGTTTTAAAAGTATTTAAGTGTAAACTTGAGCTAATTTCGTGATTTTATTGGTAATTATCTATGGTTTTACACTTTGCGTGTTTTTATGGTTTTGTAGGTACGCGAACATGTCATAAAAGGAGATCTAAACGGAAGGAAGATGATGCAAGTCAAACTTGGAATGGAGAAATGGAGATGAACGAGCGTTTGGAGTCCCGTCCCATTTGACGGGCGTTATAAGTCTGGATCAAGCGCCCGGAGGTGCCATTCGATTCGTGAAGTTTGGATTTTCACCGACGTCGTCATTGCTTTGTCTAGTGGACTGGCGTCTAAGGGAATGGACTGGCGTCCAGGAAGAAGAAGCTGATTCAGAGTTGTGAAGTTTTTAGTGAACGAGCGTCTCATTTTGTATAGGACGGGCGTCTCGATCCACTTTCGGCCCGACTCAAGATTTTTATGAAGATCGAATCAAGCGCCCGTAGAGAGTGGTCGTCGGCGTCCACGGCCGACTTAAGCATAGCCGACCTAAAATTTTATAAATAGCAGCGCATTCTCAACCCTAATGATCATTATATCATATATCGACAGCAGCCGCAGGAAACCCAAAATTCTGAAGCCGAGTTGTGCTCGGTCGGCCAAGCCTTGGTGCTTGGTCGACCGAGGGTTAGATTAGTTGTTTTATTTTATTTCTTTCTTCTTGTTCGATCTTGATGATGGCTTGAAGCTGTCCAACCTTGAGCAAGCATGAGAAACTTTTCAGCAGCGTTTTATTTCTTCCTTTGGATATTTTGTGAGTTTAATTTAAAGTTTGTTTCTTTTCTATGATTATTTGTTATGCAATTTATATCGAGAGATGGTTGCTATTGATGTTTGCCATATGATGAGAATCGGTGTAAACACTAGATCACCATAGGAAAGAATAGATCTTTTTAACCTATAAGTAATGAGAGTTGATTAGGTTGAATATCTAGATTGTTAGATTGAGAAATCTTGCACCTTGGTTTGAAAGCGTTAATCTTTAAGATCGAGAGATAAAAGATTGATAGGCGAATTACCTAAGAGATTAGGAGTTCATACCTTTGATAGGTGAATCACAATTTTAGTTAAATCATCATAAGATAATCTAGAGAGGAAATTAAGGGTTGCGGGATGGTGGATCATTGCTTGTTCTATGTTTAATCTCTATAGTCATTATCATGTTTATTTTCGTTTTATTGTTTTTCTCTTTTATAGTTTAGTTATGTTCGCAACGATCTTTCCTGGCTTTGGACTGACAATCCTCTGTCCAGTTTATCTTTTCGTTTTGTTATTTTAGGCTTTAATAATAATGGTATCAACCTTAGGAAAATTAATGAACTAGATACCCCGATTCCCTGAGATCGACTCCGGTATTAATCGCTATGCTACAAACCCTACACTTGGGGTATACCGGATTTATAAATTTATTACTTGTTTATTTTGCTTAGATAAAATCCGAGACACCTACAGTTAATCATATGCAAGCTGCACATATACTTTTAAGATATCTACAGAGTAATCATGTTCAAGGCATTCTATTTGAGGCAGATAATGATTTAGTACTCAAAGGCTATATAGATTCTTATTAAGCAGGCTATGAAGAATCTAGAAAGTCCATCTCAGGTTATATAATATTTCTTGGCTCAGCACCAGTCTCTTGGAAATCAAAGAAACAAAGCACCATTGCCAAAAGCTCATCTGAAGTAGAATATAGAGCTATGGCCAATGCCACTTGTGAGTTTCAATGGTTGGTATATATAATGAAAGATCTGCAAATCCCATTTCATCTACCTATCCTACTATTTTGTGACAATGCATCCACATAGCAAAAAATTATGTCTTTAATGAAAGAACAAAGCATATAGAGCCTGATTTTCACATCACTATATAGAGCAAAGGTTCAAAGAGGATTCTTAAGACTCAGCCAATCGAACTACAAATCAGGTTGGCAAACATACTAACCAAGCCATTGGACTTCCTAATTTTCGCTTATCTATTGCGTGAAAAAGAGCACATTCTCCATATTCAAGCCTTCTAACACATAACAAGTTCTAGCTTCAACCTAATTTCAGCTTGAGGAGGGGTATTTGGAGTTAACACATAGCATTTTGTGTGTTAAACAAGTTCAAGTGTTCATTGGTGCATTTGATCAAACACTTCATTTAAGAGTTGGTTATTAGTTTGTAAGGTGGTTATGAGCAGTTATTTGTGTAGTTGTAGGTAAATACACTCCTATATATACTCTACTAGTGAGCTGAAGCATAATTATCAGAATTATTAGAGAATTTAATTTCATTTTTCCAGTTTTCCCGTCACTATTGATCTCATTTCCTCTCATTAATGGTGTTCATCATCTTTCTTGTTATTTTTCTTCATTTTCCTTCATTAATTCAGTAAAATCCACAATGTTCATGACCTAGAAAAAGATACTAGGATATCTGGCCGAGCTTGTATGAAGCCATGGACCTGCCAGCCCCAACTCATGGTCGGTATGTAAGGTCAAAGCATGTCTCAGCCGAGGTGCTGAATAGTTGTAGACTGACACATATAAATGGTAGACGTGACAATGTCTCTCTTTTTTAACATGGTTAGAATGAAATCTCGATATTCATCTTGAGTGAAAGAGAAAAAAAAATTCTCTCTTACTTTTCTATTCATAATACATTAAATCCATTTTATTTGATAAGAAACCGATAAAAATCAAATGAAAATTCAACCTAAATTATTTTCAGGATACTGAGTTAAATCGAAATATATCATCCATCGTCGTATGGTTTTCCTCAAGACAAAATAATCATTGACACGTGAAACATGCATGCCTGGGAGACATTAAAGCATAGTGTACAGTGTAAACGTGTTAGTATTAATTCAGATTTGAGTTCTTAATATATATATAATAATCTTACAATAGTTGTTTAGATCTCACTTTCATTGACCAATTCACATTGTTATGCCAATTCATTTTTTTTTGTTTGTCGTTTTAAATCCATCCTCACATGTTAAGCATCGTGAGATATCATGAATAGTACATGCACAATGTACAATTACATACATGTTGTGCCAGCTGCAAGTTTTTCTTTATTAATTTTTTTTCCACTGTATTTATCTCTAAACATGTATATTGACCCTCCAATGTTCTTAAAATTATAATTATAATTGACAAATTATGAATAATTTGTAATTTGTTGAAGATTATTTTGTCCTTTGTCACTGTTCTTGTCTTTCTCCCTCAAATGATTTTATAGTGCATTTAACATTACAAAAGAAAAGGACAAAAACACCATCGTTCACTCCTTGGCTGTGTTTAAGTGTCCTTGCTTATGTTGCCAGGATTTATATGTTGCCAAAGAACTTGAGACAAATAAATAAATTTACAGAAACCAAAATATAAAAAAAAATGTTACTGTTTCAAGTACTCAATTTAGGGATTTATATATGTATTGGTTATAATTATATCAAGATATGACAGGTTGGTTGTAAGGTATTCTAAATTATTAAAACATTTGCATGCTTCTGATCATTGAAGACATCCTTTTGCTTTACCTACATTTGAGGTTACATGCACATTTAGCTGCTTAAATAAATATGTTGTCTGCACTGCATACATAGTGAAGAAAACTAATCAAATACTATACAGGAAGATGGAAAAGTGAAGCATAAAGTTCAACTAAACAGAATGTTTACAATCGATTAAAAAGTGATTAAAACCGAAGCTAAACCGTTGTATAGCTCGCTCAAAGAACTTTAGACGGGAAAGTTATATGTTTGTTGAGGTTCGAACATAAATTTTGGTGCCTTCGTTTCTCGTTTTTTCTGTTTCTTTTTCTCTTCCTTTAGTTTTCGTTATTGTCCTTAAGGGTTATAGCTCCAGTGTTGATCACTAACAAACTTGTATGCTAGGTTATTAGAGTTTTGGGAAAATAACCATATTGCAATAACTAAGTTGTGTTTTGAGAAGTTCAGCCGTAGTGTCAACTTTAGGATGTGACAGCTTAAGAAGGAGGGCATCAATGTTGTTATTCTTTGGAAGGAGAAGAGTCCAGAGAGACGATTGTCAAGAGATAGATTTGCATTCATAAGATCAATATCAGAAACATTTTCTTTCAATTCTTCCAACGGTGCTTGTATTTCTTTGTCTTTTCGGAGTTTGTCGAGAAGGTACTATTTATGGGCGTATGAATTTGTCTGAAGATGGAGATTTGTTAGAGCGACCACAATGACATCCTCAATCAACCCCCAAAAAATATTTTCCAGTCCCCCAAAATCACAGTGGTCCCTGAACTGTAAAAACAATGACGTGTTCTCTATGTCATGAAAAAGATGAACAGATAGAAGAGAAAAAAGGGCAAAAGTTGGCCCTGTTTTTCTATTATACCTAAATAAAGAAATTACAAGTATATTCTCCCGTATATATTCTGGGAGATAGTACTGAAAAAATAAAGAAGGTAAAAGAGGGTAAAAAGTACAACAAAATGTATATGTGTAAAGGTAAATGTAAATGTTATGAACACAAAAATGCAATACCCACCCCCCCTCAAGCTGGGATGGTATGCATGTCTTTGGTATGAAAAGCATCAAGAGCCTTTTTGAGAGCAGGACCATCAGGGCTTTTGTAAAACAATCAGCCAATTGTTGAAAGGTTGAAATAGGAAGCAATTTGACCAGCCCATATTGCACTTTCTTACGAACCACGTGGCAATCAACTTTTATATGCTTTGTTCGTTCGTGAAACACCGGATTGGATGCTATGTGCATAGCACTTTGGTTGTCACAATACATGGCAATGGATTGAGATACTTGTACCTGCAAGTCTGTCAATAAAAATTTAAACCATTGAATTTCTGCCACAGTTGCAGCCATGGCCCGATACTCACTTTCAGCAGAACTACGAAAAGACAATAACCAGAGAACCCCCCAAGAAAAGACAATAACCATGACTTATTTACGAGTTTTACTGACGACCGCCCGATCCGAATCGGTGAAAGCACATGGAACCAAAGAGTTTCGCATCAGAGAAAAGTCCCCGTCCAGGATGCCGTTTGATGTATTTGAGAACTCTGTAGGCAGCTTGGAGATGATTGAGAGTGGGGGAATCAATAAACTGGCTTAGCTGTTGCACAACATAAGTAATATCCGGTCTAGAAAAAGTAAGGTACAGGAGCTTCCCAACAAGTTGTCTATAGATAGAATGATTAGGCAGTAGGGGAGAATCTCCATGCTGTAAACTGTGCCTTGTATCCATTGGAGACGCCACAGGTTTTACCCCCAGGCAACCAAACTCCTCTAACAGATTAAGGGCATACTTCCTTTGTGAAATAACCAGGCCTGTATGATTTCTAGCAATTTCTAGTCCTAGAAATAATGTAATTCACCAATGTCCTTAATCTGAAATTGATTGTGTAAGAAGGTTTTAACCTTTGTGATCTCAGACATACTACTGCTAGTTAGTATGACATCATCAACATATACAAGCAATGCAATAAAGTCTGGACCACAACCTTTAGTGAAGAGACTGTAATAACTTTTGGATTGCCTGAAACCTGGTTCCTGTAAAGCTGATGTAAGTTTGGCATTCCATTGCCTAATTGCCTGCTTTTGTCCATAGAGGGACTTTGTTAACTTGCAAACATGATTTTTGACAGTGGTCTGGAACCCTTATGGCAGCTTCATATACACTTCCTCATAGAGATCTCCATGAAGGAAGGCATTATTTACATCCAGCTGATGTAAATGCCAATCCTTTGCTGCAGCTACTGCTAACAGAGTTCTAATTGTGGTCATTTTAGCTATTGGAGAGAAGGTCTTTTGATAATCTATCCCATAAAGCTGGTTGTACTTTTTCTACAAGCTTGTACCTCTCTACAGTCACATCTGGTTTATATTTGATCTTAACACCCACTTACACTCTATAGGCTTCTTAGTAGGTGGCAGAGTCACTATATCCCATGTGTGGTTTGCCTCCAAGGCATCTATTTCTTTCTTCATGGCTTCTTGCCACTTAGGATTCCTAATGGCTTGATTGTAAGTATTAGGTTCCTGCTCCTTATCTATGTTACAGACAAAGGCTTGATAAGCATGTGATAGATTAGTGAGGGACAGTGAGTGTTGGAAAGTATGAGGTGAATTGGAGCTGACTTGAGAACAAACATAGTCCTACAAGTGTGTTGGGGCTTGTCTAGTTCTTCCTGACCTCCTAGGTGGAGGAGAATGAGTGTTGTTGGTACTGTTTGTGACTAGTGGATCCTCAGGAATAGGTTGTTGGCCAGTATTTAATTGCCTAATGTTGAAGGTATATCATCACCTAGGTAATTGAATGGCATTGAAGGTTCTGAAACAATAGGAATATTTGAAGTAGAACAAGACACATCAGAGGATGCAAAAGGAAAGCATCTCTCATGGAAAACTACATTTCTAGAAATAATGACATCATGGGTGTCCAAGTTATACAGGATGTATCCCTTTGTGGTAAATGAATGACCAAGATGAACACATGCCACACTTCTAAGATCAAATGTAGTCCTGTATTGTTTAATAGTTGAGGCATAAACTAGACATCCAAACACTCTAAATCTCAGATAATATGGTTCTGTGTGATACAACTTTTCATAAGGAGTAAGATTACCAAGGACAAGAGTAGGTGTACTATTTATCAAGCTAGCTGCATGGACAACACAATATCCCCAAAATTGAATAGGTAAAGAGGCGTGGAACTTTAAAGCTCTAGCTACATTTAACAAATGCTGATGCTTTTTCTCTACTATCCCATTCTGTCCAGGTGTGTGTGTGCATAAAGTCTGATGAATAATCCCCTTCTCAGCATAAAAAAACAGGCATATCAAACTCCTTACCATTATCTGTCCTAATGGTTTTAATACTAGAATCAAACTGTGTAACAACAAATTGGCAGAAACTTTGAACAATCAACCTAGCCTCTAATTTATTATGCAACAATGTATCCAAGTAAATCTACTGTGGTCATCCATAATAGTAAGAAAATACATATGCCCATGGAAAGTTTCATGCCCATAGGGCCCCCAAATATCAAAGTGAACTAGTTCAAAACAAGAAGCAGTTGAAGACTGACTTAAAGGAAAAGCTAACTGTCTCTGTTTAGCTAAATGACAGACATGGAAAATGGTGTCCTGAGGCACTTGAACCTTTGCCAAGCCTTTATTGATTGTCTTCAGTCTGTGACTTGATCGATGTCCCAATCTGTAATGCCAAACCATGTCTTCTGGAATGTCTTAGAAATTTTAAAAATTTTCTATACTACAAACCTTTGAGGTTGTTGTATCCATAATGTACATGCCATTCTGCTCTTTAGCTGATCCAATCATCCCATCCTCTTGATCCTGAACAACACATCTATTAGACTCAAAGAAAACCTTGATTTTAGGATTCTTAGTGAGCCTACTGAGTGAAATCAAGTTTATGTAAAAACCAGGGACACACAGCACCCCTATCAGTTTCAGATTAAGACTCAACAACACTTCCCCTACATGTGTAACAGACACAGTAGTGCCATCTGGAAGACTAACACTCACATCTTGCACTTCATGACTGTGTGAGAAAAATTGCACATCACAGACTATATGGTCTGTTGCCCCTGAATCTAATATCCATCTTGTAGGGGATTTACCTGTGCTCATCTCCTTTTCTGGTACATATGAAGCTGAGAGCACAGATGCCTGATTGATGAGGTGCTGTGGCTGTGACTCTGTCTCCTTATTGTTTTACTTCCCGGATAGGAGTTCCTTAGAGAAACCTGAACTTTATTATTTCCTTCAATTCTCCTTGTGAGCTGCGTTGTTCAACACACCCTTCTACCATGTTCACCCTGCTCCTGGGCTTGAACCCCGGTGGAAACCCGTGCTTCTTGTAACATTTATCCTCTACATGCCCTATCATTCCATAAAATGTGCATTGAGGTTTCTTCCCTGAATTACCATTATTAAAAACAGTGCTCTTCCTCTGTCCTGTTCCAGGGACATTATCAGCAGATCTCATTCTCGGATCACCATCAACAGATCTCATTCTCTGATCATTCTGAGCCACATTTGACTTATTAAACATAACAGTAGGATCCCCAAAGTTAATGTTCTGACTGTTGTGACCTCTTTGCCTTTCAAACTTTAGGGCTAACCCAAACACAACCTTGATGTTAGGAATTGGTGACATCAACAGAACATGAGACGTCACTGGTTCAAACACCTCGTCCAGTCCTCTTAAGAACCTAATGACATACTCTGTCTCATTGTATCCTATAAACGTTGGTATCACCTGACAACTGCAAGCCGGAACACAAGTACAACTAGGTGTAGGACGTAAAACAACAATCTCATCAATTAACAGCTTCATCTTAGTGAAACATTCAGTAATGCTAGAACCTCTCTGCTTAGCATTATTCAATTCTTCTAGTAAATTAGATAATCGAAAGGAATCGAGATTAGCAAACCTGTCCTTCAATTCCTCCCATACTGCCTATGAGGAATCCATCCAGAGTAGACTCTGTGCTATTCGCGGTGCTACTGAATTCCTCAACCAGTTAGTTACCATAATATCACACTGCTCCCAAACGTGAAACCTCGCATCATTTCTGGCCGGCCGTGGCAACGAACCGTCAATAAAACCTGCCTTATTCTTCATTATCAACGACATGCGTGCCGATCTACTCCATGAGTGGTAATTTCCACCATTTTCACTGAGTATTGTCTGTACTAGGGTTAGAGTAGGGTTTTCATTTGGGTTAATGTAATACGGACTTGATACCGGAATTATTTCCAGATCTGGAGCTTGATTTACCATAACGAAGGCAACAAAGGATCAAAACGAATAGAATTAACAAGAAAATCGAACAAAAAATGCAGAAGATTGCTCAGATTCGCTCTGCTACCATCATGAAAAAGATGAACAGATAGAAGAGAAAAAGGAGCAAAAGTTGGCCCTGTTTTTCTATTATACGTACATAAAGAAATTACAAGTATATCCCTTATATATTCTGAGAGATAGTACTGAAAAAATAAAGAAGGTAAAAGAGGGTAAAAAGTACAACAAAATGTAAATGTGTAAAGGTAAATGTAAATGTAAATGTTATGAATACAAAAATGCAATACTATGCACTTTGCTTCCAAGGTACTTTGCCATGCATCTGATCTCATCTTGCTAATACCCAATCAGATTTTCTTTTTACTAATAAAAGAAGTTAATAAAATCCACACGATTATACAGATTTTGATGGTTTTGATATATATATATATATATATATATATATATATATATATATATCTTTTACGCTATTAGGCATAACTGTTAGTTTAATTAACCAATTTCGTCATTCATGAGGATTTATAAATATTCCATGGGCCAAAATTTGTTATGTAGTGCTCCTCGTGGACTGAATTGCCAAGCCGATTGAGTTTCTCTATTATTAAAGCACCCAGATGGTAGTGTCTTTTGGAGGTAAAGTTGTTTAGAATCGTGATTAGTACTTCTAGGGTTTGGGAAATGTGCAATATAATGTGAGATTGTGTAATACGAATAATGAAGTTACAGAAGTTACATTAAACTAGTGATATTTGTAGTCAGTATACAAATGTACTTCCTCCGTTTCGAAATAACTGAGACAGTTGTAAAAAAACACTCATATTAAGGATATGAGTTAATGTTTTAATTTGAATGCCAAAATGACTAAAAAAAACCTTTAGTTATAATTAATGCAATGTTATGTTTATTTTCTCATTCCATACACTACAAGAAAAACATTTTTTTACTACATTATTGTTTGCCACACAACAAACAAAGTGTGGCTATATCCTTACTTTTTGCCAAATAATTAAGCGTGGCAAAAGAGTCCAACTAAATGCTATTAGCCACACTTTTTTAGTGTGTGTGGTAAACACTAATGTAGCAATAGAGTGTTTTTTTTATAGTGATAATAATAATGGTAGATATATGAAATATAATAAATGTTGCATTAAAAATGTAATTCCCTCAGTTATTTTGAAGCAAATATTTTTTACAATTTCCTCACTTATTTCGGAACGGAAGGAGTTATAATGTAGGGTATTTGGCTGTATGCGATTAGAGATATAGCTGAAGGGGCAAAGTTGTAATTATCATTTGTAAATTACCCTGGATATATAAAGGGTAATCCTAAGACTTGTTGACTGTCTGAACATTACCTTACCTCCCCAAAATGTGAATTACTTTTTCTTCCCCAAATTTTAGGGTTCTACCCAACTGCATTTTATCTTCTTCTTCAATTTGTCTTGCTGGTTATCGCTATGAAGCTTTTCGACAGTTTAAAGTTATTTCGGGGATCGTGTCTATCGAGCCTTCCGTGTCAAGGCCGAGCCCTCCATGTCAAGACCCGTGGCTTCATTAATTTTATTTTCTAGATTAAAGATCCAAAATGATTCAAAATCTCTTAATTAAAATTCTTGAGGCGTTATTTATACCTTTTTACATTCTTTGCATTGGATGGTCAAGGGATTATAGGTCATTGATGGGTACATGACTAATGTTATGTTTGAAAAGGAGTATTAATTGTTGTAGTGGTTTTATTAAAATGACACATTTTATGGTAAATTATTTTGTCAAGAAAGTGACAATTATTGAGGAATAGAGATAGTACGATGATACCATAACATTTCCTTGTTTTGTGTTTTGAATTCCTTCCATGATTAAAAAACAAACTCCAGAAACATCTCCACTTCCGAATATTTTATCAAAATCATGACATATCTCATTGGTTCTTGTTAGAGTATAAGGGCATTTGAGTCATTAATACAATGTAATAGGTGGCACAAGTTGATGAGATGGCATAACTACCTCTAGTACATAATCTATTGTAGATTGTGTAGTGTGTGCATGATATATAAGAGCTGTAATCTTGAGAAAATTAATGACTATTCTAGGTTTACCTGGATATATCCATTGAAACTAAAATCTGATGCTTTACAGGCCTTTCAATCATTCAAATCTCTGGTTGAAAATCCGTTTGGAACTACTATTAAAACTTGTCAATCTGACTTGGGGGATACATAACATTTGAACCAGTCCTAAAACAACAAGGTATTATTTTTAGACACCCTTGTCCCTATGTTCATGCTCAAAATGGCAAGACAGAACGCAAACATAGACACATTGTTGAACTAGGTCTCACTCTCCTTGCCCAAGCTTCTATGCCTCTCAGGTTCTGGTGGGAAAGTTTTAGACAAGTTGTTGCCATAATCAATGTGTTACCTACACGTGTGTTGTCCCAGAAATGTCCTGCTGAAGTCCTTCTAGGTAAATCACCAAAGTATGATACACTTAGAGTGTTTGGATGTGCTTGTTACTCATACTTGAGACCATACCAAAATCACAAGTTTCAGTTTCATACTAAACAATGTGTCTATCTAGGGTCCAGTCCTGACCACAAAGGGTATGTGTGCCTAGAACCCTCTGGCAGGATCTATATCTCAAAAGATGTGATGTTTAATGAGAATCACTTTCCTTACAAAACAGGGTTTCCTAGTAAGGTGTCCACCCCCTTGTTTGTTACCACTAACACTCAAGTGTTAATCCTACTGTGTCTGTTCCTAGTGATCCAAGTCCTTCATCCTCCTTTACTGACACTGATACAGATAACCCAGCAGTAGTATCTCTTGGTGCCATGAATACTCCTGCCATTCCAGCAAGTCCGGCTCACATACCTCAGATTACAGTATCACCAGCACATTCTCAACACTCATCTTCATCATCAAACACCTCACACACAGGTTCACCTCCTCAATCACATGTTCCATCAGCATCACTTATACCAACACCATCTCTTTCTCCTCCACCACCTCTAGTTCTTCAACAACACATGGAAACTAGGTCAAAGAGTGGCATATTCAAGCCCAAACCTTCTTTTTCATAGCCACACATGATGCCCATCATTATCCCCCTGAACCTACCAAGGTGTCTGATGCTTTAGAACAAGTTTAGTGGAGGAAATCTATGCAAGAAGAGTACAGGGCCTTAATACTGAATCAAACTTGGGACTTGTCCCTCCAAACTCAAGTCAGAAACTGGTTGGGAACAAATGCATATTCAAACTCAACTTGAATGATGATGGTACAGTGCAAAAGCACAAGGAAAGACTTGTTGCCAAAGGTTTCTTCAAACCCCAGGTTTGGACTATACATAAACATTTAGTCATGTAGCTAAAGCTAGTACAACCAGTGTCATACTAGTCCTTGCTGTAGCATGCCAATGTCATATCAATCAGGTAGATATCAACGATGCATTCCTTAATGGCACCTCGAAGGAGGCTGTTTATATGCCCCAACCTGAGGGCTTTGTCAATCCAAGTAAACCACATCATGTTTGCTGCTTGAAAAAGGCTTTATATGGCCTTAAATAGGCTCTTAGAGCCTGGTTTGAAGAACCAAGGCAACAACTACTGAAGTGGGGGTTCTACCAGTCCAAATCTGATGTGTAATTGTTTATTTTCAAAAGAGGAAATACTGTCTTATATGTCTTAATCTACGTGGATGAGATTCTGGTTACAGGGAATAGCTCATCTCTTATTCACAGGTTTATACAACTGCTGCACAACAGATTTGCTCTTAAAGACCTTGGACCTGTGGGTCACTTTCTAGGGATGCAAGTTTAGAGGATGCTATTGGGCTCTACCTCAGTCAACACATGTATGCCTCACAACTGCTGCACAAACTTGGGTTGTATAAGTGTTCTTGGAGCTCTTCAATACATGACATTTACCAGACCTGACTTAGCCTTTGTTGTCAACACCCTAAGTCAATATATGCAGCAACACAGAGTCATCCACTGGCAGGCACTGATGCAAAACCTTTCTAGGGTTTCAATCTCACCGGCAGTGTACCGGGTCAATCGTAGTCTAGCATGGTGGTCAAGGTCGTCTCCCAAGGGAAATGTGAGGTTAAACACCGATTAGTTATCATTATCTTGATCCGAATCGCAGTTTTGTTTAAAAGACTAATAATTAACTTCAAAGATTGTTCAAACGATAAATGAAATTGACTAAGATGGTTTATAATTCAAGTTAATTCCCTTAAATTGATTGAAATCGATCAACAAAGGTGTGCTATTGTGTGAGTGGTGCATTCTGAAACATGTAATTTTCCCTTATACGAGTGTATAAAATTACACTATGCCTTATCCTTGGTTTAAGCACCTTAAACCTAATGACTCGACACGATAAACACATGAATGCAATATTCCCCGGATAAGGAATCAAATTCCGTTACGGTCGATTCTACCTTCGGTCCCTCTTACCATCGTCTCACAACTAACGTCTCCGTTCGGTATCTACTAGTTGTGTAGGTGCATGCAATGGTTAATTACTCCAATACACACATTAACAATCAAAGCAAGCTAGAGGATTTCAACACAATAGAAGATAGCAATAAAATGATTAACTATCATTACTATATCATCTTAGTCAATACAAGAAACTAGCCACTTATCATCATAACAACTAACAAGTTAAAGCTAGCATTCATAATAACAAGAACAATTAGATCAAAGTAAAAGCTAATAGATTACCAAATTCGAATGATGAACCCAAGGTGAGATTCATCTACTCCAGTTTTGATGAAGATGGAGCACAGCTAATTGGTTCCTATACATCCACTTCAAGACTTGAGCTTATCAAAATGATAGTTCTAAGATATTACAAGGATTCAAGTGTTAAAATGATGGAGATTTTTGGCTAAGAGAGCCTTTTTGGTGATATTGCCTTCAAGCTTCTTTTAAAACTCTATCTGTCGAACTCTCTTTTTCTTCACTGATGAGCAATAGTATATTGCCAAATTTTTGCAATATTTAATAAGGTGGCTTGCGCCACTTTTGGTGTGGCTTAAGCCATGTGTGACCAAAGTAGTTGAGATATGACTTCTGCATTTAATGCGCATGTGATAGCTTGATATCATGGCCTGCACCATTTAAGTTGTGGCTCACACCACTTTTGATGTTGTGGTCTGCGCCATGACATCAACAATTATTTATCTTGCATGGAATAAAACGAATGCTTTCCAATTTCCTTCCATTTCTTTTCTGCTCTTCTATCACAACAAAATAGACATATCATAATACTAAAAGGTCTCGATAATAAATTATAGATGACTAGGTTAACAATTATTAATAAAATTTAGATATTCCTCATATAAAATTATGAAATGAAATCGATTCGATTTATAACTAATTCCACTATAATTGATACGAATTATCATTATATACTGAACAATTGGGGTAAAACATCGTATAATTTTAGCATCCGGTTGACATACATCAACCACTCCCCACTTAGCTTTTGCTCGCCCTCGAGCAATCAAGCGATAAAATAACTAGAGTTACAACGAAGATAATGAAACGTCGAGAACCGGATGTCAACTAGGTGATGCAACTCGTAAGAATTATAAATATATGTTTACCGTGATCCAAGACAATAGCGGAGTGTGTGTGTGTGAATATTTCTCAGAATTGTTATTAAGCACTCAAAATATGAAGATCATGCATGCAAACTCGTAAAATGCAATCCATAGGCTTAGGAATGATACCAATCTCCACTAATCGAGGCATTCAGAGTCAAGGAGATAGATCGGGCAGGACTTGCAAGCTTGTAACGTTAGGCTCGGGAATTGGCTTATCGAAGGAATAAGAAGGATATAACAAAAGAGAATGTGCAAGATAGTAAGCATTCTACACCTTCGACTCCAATAAAATGTGAACCGATACTTCTACTCTCATAAAGCTACTCAAGACGTCTCCCTCATAACAATCACGAGAATAAATGCACCATCAACTTGATCAACTTCCCAACCCACATTACTTGATTTCGATAATCTGTCCTTCCACATTTTTCTTCGTACTATAGCCATTATTTGATCATTTTTACACTAGAAAAGAAACCAATGAAAAGTAGTTTTTTTTTTTTTATATTTTAAATGTACAATAATGGCTCCGAATTCGATAAAATAACATCTCAACAAAGTGCCACGAATACTATCCAACTCTCGACTCCCAAAGTCGTCACCACACAATCAATAGAAGCTTACTACACTTGCGGGAAAACAAGGAAATGTAGACCAAAATTCGGTTAAGGGTCAGATTATAACGAGGTTAATCACGAATGGTTGTTTCGAGTGGGGTCTCGCCACTCTACAAGGCTGAGATGGGGACAGGTGGAAATTCATGTTTGGGTAGGCCATTTGGCTCTAGCTAAATCAAAGAAATGCCAGGACCGTCATCCCTAACTCCGACTCTGAACACCTTTCTATTTCGCCTCGAAAGGATATCAAGCCTATGTTCTAGTTGCTATGGAAGCATGCTTGAATGATTACATAAAAGTTACTTGTTAACAAAATTTTGAAATATATGTACTCTGAGGATTCACACTATAATCACGGAATCACGATAAAATGCATTTATGATTCATTAAAGTTACTCACTTTGTTAAAGCATCTATTCTTTTATTACATTCTTAACTTATAACAGAATTTATTTTAACCACTTAATTGTTCGAGTTTGACTAAAAGTTAAGCGTTTCTTAGGTATATAGTGAAATAATTCTGTGTTTTTCCGACTACAGCTTTCCATT
This sequence comes from Gentiana macrophylla, assembly GCA_026214975.1. NCBI lineage: Eukaryota > Viridiplantae > Streptophyta > Magnoliopsida > Gentianales > Gentianaceae > Gentiana > Gentiana macrophylla. The sequence continues at coordinate 44,658,972 of CM047808.1, read as the reverse complement.
CCCCACTTATGATCTAGCATTGCCCTCAATGACTAGTGAGGATAGAAGTAGTAGGAGGGAAAAGCACTAAATCAATTGTAGAAACGAGTAATAAATCGAATCAAGCAAATAAAATAGGGAAATTAAAAGGTATGGTGTAAGCCATGCAAGCTCATGGCGCAGGCCATGAGTGATCAGTTAAATTGAATTGTGGAATCAAGATGGCGCAGGCCACTACCTAATCAATTCAAATTAATGGAACAAAAGTGACGCAGGCCAAACGTGAATGCATGCATGAAGATAAGAAATGGACTAACCATAATTAGAAAGACATAAACTTAATATATTATACAAAGATAGAAAGGAAACAACAAAATTAGATAGACATAAACTTACTATATTATACAAAGATAGAAAGGAAACAACAACAGCCAACAAAGGTGCCTAGCACCAAATTATTTAAACCAACTGATGACAATCTAAAACTGACGATCAAAGACGCAACAACTTTTATTGAAACCCAGAGTGGGTAGAACTTAAATACTTAAAAACGAACCAACAACAGTACGAACTGAATCGAACACCATGACGATCATTCATAATCAGAATTAGAAGAGGATGTGGAAAAGGGTGGAGTGGAGGAGCCATCAGGAAGATCAACAGGTAAGAAACCAGAGCGGGTAGCACGGCTAGGCATAAGCTCATCACCAAATTGGTTAGGTAGGCCCACAACCCGAGTGCAAAGGTGCGTAATGAGCCAAGCATAAGGAAGCGGCTGGCAAGGGCGATGCTGAGCTCTAGCGAAGTTGATAGTTGTCCTGTGGATGATGGTGCCCCAATTGACCAATGCACCAACCCGAATAGAGTGCATGAGGACAAGCTCCTCATCAGTAAGCTGCGAGAATTACGAGGAGGGCAGAACCCTGGAGTTGAGGAAATGTTTCCATGCGCGCGCATCAGTGTCAAGGTTGGCAGCATCTATGGCTCCTGGACCACGGGTTGAACGGAACAGAGTGTCGAGTAAACACGGAGAGCCATGTTCTCCGGGATATGAAGTTCCCATAACTGTTCGTAGGGATCCATTGGCTCAACAAATGTTTCAGAGAGGTGAAAAGCGGCATTGATGACACTAGGGTTAAAAGGGACGCGAACACCACGCATTGGCACCTCATTCGTGCTAGCCACCGATCCTGCTCCGTAAAGAACGGAGTAGAACTCGCGGACCATAGAAACATTGATACGCCCCCTAGAAGCCCTAACAAACCTGGTCCAACCACCCCAATCGACTCTCACCTTGGAAAACTCATTGAGTTTATTTCGATTCAATCCTTTCTCGTACTGAATCGGGGCATGGCTGAAACAGTAGGTATAACGATTTATAGCCAATTCAGAGCCATACTGGATGATGTGAGGAGGAGAACGAGGGTGGTTATATCCGGGAGCAGAGTCGGGAGAGTCTGGGTGTGAGGGAGGGTGAAGGTGGTGGAGTGAGCTCATTGTTAGAAGACATGATATGAGATAAAGTGATAAAAGAGAGGAGGGTGGTATTTTTTTGTGTGAAGGAAGGAGAAGAAAGGGTGGATATTATATAGAAAAAGAGGGGAGAGCTACGGAAAGGAGTGCAAAACTCTCTGATAAGCAATAGTGTAAAATGGCTCAAGCCACCAATGTCATGGCTCACGCTACTTGACTGAAAGCTGTCAAGAGTCTGCAAACAGGACAAACAGGACAGAAAGCAGAATGGAAATTAAATGTAAAATTAAAGGTAAATGGCGCAAACCACCATTGAAAGTGGCTCAAGCCACTTCTTCCAACATTCGAGCTAAAAAAAAATAAAAGACTCAAATAGGAGATAAATATTACACTAAAACATATCAAATATACATCAAGAGAGTAAAATCAAGTGCATCTGTCTTTCAATTTGACTCCAAATATGGTATACTCTGACATATTCCCACCACAAAATAGTGACTCCAAATATGGAATACTCTGACATATTCCCACCACAAAATAGTCACAAGCCAAATAGTTTAAGATTCGGTGACACAAAAATAAAACAAGCTAAGTAGTCAAAAGTGAAATGATGAGGATGTTGGAAAATAAAAATAATAACAGATAATTGAATTAAGCATCGTCCTCGTGCTCGTCCGTGTCATGATAAGTTTCGTCGTACACAACACCAGCTATAGAAAATGTCAGCCGATTTAGAATATCGTCTCCTAGAAATCTGGCTACACGTGGATTACTAGGCATCTCGACCGGCTCAGAAGAAGTACCAGCTACGGACTGACCAGAACTAGCACCGAACGTAGTCATGCGCACTGAACTCTCTGGACCCATCGTGCTTAGACCGGCACTGAGAAAATCCACTGAAGAAGGCATAGTCACGCCAGTCTGAGGGAAAGCTTCAGGACCTGTACCTGTAAAAGACGACTCTGACATACCACCAATAGACACAGATGGATACGGCGGATAAGGAGTATAAACGGGAACGGCAGGAAACCAGTCAGGAACGGTGTAGGGGATTTCAGAACACTGGGGATAAGATTTGGATTGCTCGGTCATAGAAGGGTTGACGTTGGCAAGAAAATCACGCTGGCCTCGAATACCAATTCGGATATCATTTGCCCACTGACACATCTGCTCAAATCCTAAAGTTGTGTTGGCACCGGAGGCAGCCTGACTACCCCGGAGGAAAGCAAGCTCAGTATCTTGAAAATTTAAACGGGTAGTTAGGGCTGGGTCCAAAGTGGAAGGTCCTAAACAAGGAGCAGACTGACTAGATGAAGGGGTAAATGACGATGGAAAGCGAGGTGGCTGAAAATGAGACACATGAGGGACTGAAGATTGATGGGGAGGAGTCTTAGGGAGATTAGGGCCGATCAAACTGAGGATGGGGCAATCAACGTATCACTAGGAAGTGGGGTGACTTGATGAAGTGTACAGAGACCCGTGATAAGATTAGGGAAAGGCATGTTGCCATCCTTGCGACACGTTTCGGCAAACAACACGGCCTTGTCATGAATGATGCTTCCTAAATCGACTGGAAGACCCTCTAGGATAGCGGAGGCGGTGCAAGCCTCCTCAATGTTAAAGGTTGAAAGGTGACGAGAAGGACAAGCGTTGTGACCCATAAAGTGCTTAAGGGCCCTAACTTCACGTGTGGTATTCCCAAAAGGGAATCTACCCTTAACCCACTCAGCACTCGGATCAACTTTCTTCTTAAAAGCTTCAGCTCATTCCCACAATTTAGTTGGATTATCTAACTCCCAAACGGTGTTAAACTCAATGCTTCTTGGTACTTTGGGAATATGATAAAACTCATTAATGGCTTTAGGGGTGAAAGGGACTCTGGTTTTACGAATCGTGACAGAACTGACTACACCATTCTCCAACTCCTCTGGATTAACACTGGACAACATAGAATAAAATTCCGCCACCATTGTAAAATTAATGGGTGCAGTTCGTTCGGCTGCCACGGCTCCCCAACTACGATCATTAATGATTTTCGCAAGCCTAGGAGTGATATGTGAAATGCTGAGACTACGCTCTGACACGACAGGACTCTGACTAAATATTTTGGCATAATTCTGACGGGCTGTGGCAGATGCGGTCCTATCGAACAGGATATCCTGCTCGGCTTGTGTTAGAGCTCTCAATTGGGGTGCAGGGACGGTGACAATTTTACGCTTTTTGGTTGACATATTTTTCTTACTACGAGAGGGTTTGCCAGACATCGTGTTGTTGATGTTGACCGCCGGAAATTAAGAGGGTGGCCGGAATTAACTGTGTTCGAATCCTTAAAGCACCGAAATTTCGTCCCTTTATGTCCTTAGCACCGTCTTCTCACTCGGGTTGAGGAGTATGGGATGAGAAGAGGACGAAGGAAGAGGGTGGCTGCTGTTCATGTTGAGGATTTGATAGAAGAAATTGGGTTTGAAGAAGATGTGTGCCAAATGGGTTGGTGTAACGGCGGAGGAAGTAAATGGATTCAGATTGAAGAGGAAAAAAAAAAGGTTGTGGCGTAGGCCACTAGGGTAAATGAATTAAAGAGTTAAAGTGCCGCAAGCCACCAGGATCATGGCGCAGGCCACAAAATTAATTAGCCAAATTCATGAAATTAAAGTGGCGCAAGCCACTACTTTTCATGGTGTGCACCACTACATCATGAAACGGGAAGGAACTCACTATTCATCAACAGAGAGCAAAACACCCACAATATTTTACTTAGAAAATTTTTTCTATCACCCCAAACATACAAAACACACATCTTTAACTAAAAAAAAAATTTCTAACCCTTAGAACAAACATACTAAGCATACTCAACACATTACTTCTATCACGTATCAAGAAAAGAACTAGATTTAAAATTAAAATTTATACGGTCTATCGGGTTGCCTCCCGGGAGCGCTTTCGTTTAACGTCGTTGGCTCGACGAGATTATACGGTAGATTAAATGGACTTATACAAATTAATCGTAGGGATTACGACCAACTAACACCACTTAAACACATAGCACAGAAGCACATAATCTTACCAAAATTGATGCATAAGCGGTAAAAGGAAAGATAGTACCCGGGGTTGCTAAGTTTAGAGTCTATAGATAGACTTTGCCATGTTATCAGTCAGAAGGGGGGTCAGTGAGGAACATCACTTCCTCAGTTTGAGGGATTCCTTCTTCTTTAATAAACAGTTTCACTTGATGTCCATTGGCTAGAAATGAGGTTTTTCCATCAGTAAGCTCCACTGCTCCGGAAGTATACACTTTGGTGACCTTGAAAGGACCTGTCCATCTCGATCTCAACTTTCCTGGAAACAACTTTAAAAGGGAATTATACAAAAGCACCTCGTCACCTATATGGAACTCACGACGAAAAATCTTTTTATCATGAAACGACTTCGTGCGTTCCTTATAGATACGGGCGTTTTCATAAGCATCTAAACGAAATTCTTCTAATTCCGTGAGTTGGAGCAACCTATGATCACCTACGGCTTGGGGATCAAAGTTAAGAAACTTGATAACCCAAAAAGCTCGGTGCTCTAACTCAACCGGAAGATGACAAGATTTTCCGAATACTAGTTTATAAGGAGAGCAACCAATGGGTGTTTTAAAAGCCGTTCTATATGCCCATAGTGCATCATCGAGTTTCACCGACCAATTTTTGCGGTTGGTGTCTACCGTTTTTTCAATGATCCGTTTCACTTCTCGGTTAGACACTTCCACTTGACCACTAGTGTATGGGTGATACGGTGTACCTATCTTGTGCTTCACACCATACTTTTCAAGCAATTTTGTGAATGGTTGATTACAAAAATGAGATCCTCTATCACTAATGATGGCCCGAGGAGTGCCAAATCTCGTGAAGATGTTCTTCTTAAGGAACTTCATCACTACTCCGGCATCATTGGTGGGAAGAGCTTGGGCTTCAACCCATTTAGATACATAGTCAACCATTACCAAAATAAACTTATTACCAAATGATGGAGGAAATGGCCCCATGAAATCGATGCCCCATACATCAAACAACTCACACTCTAAAATAGGGTGGGGAGGCATTTCATGTTTCTTAGATACATTTCCCCATTTCTGGCATGACTCACAAGATTTAGCATAATGATGTGCATCTCTATATAACGTAGGCCAATAAAAATCACATTGTAAAACTTTATAAGCGGTTTTCCATCCACCGTGGTGGCCTCCGACTTCACATCCATGGCAAAAGGATAGTAGACTTGAAATTTCATTATTAGGAATGCATCTCCTAATGATGCCATCCGAACACCTCCGAAAAAGGTCCGGTTTCCCCAATAATAGAATTTCAAATCATGGTATAACCATGCGTAAAATAATTAACAATGTTACCAAACCATGGTGAATCCTCTTTTTGCATCGGGGTGTTTCCAATGAGTTGCATGGATGGAGGTGCATCAATCCCCATAAGTTGTTCATCCGGGAATGCATCTTGAATCTCCTTCCTTTTACCTTCCTCTTCAATGATCTCTAGTCTACTCAAATGATCCACCACTACATTGTCTTTACCTTTCTTGTCTTTGATTTCCACATCGAATTCTTGAAGAAGTAAGATCCATCGTAGAAGTCTTGGCTTTGCATCCTTCTTGTTCATTAGATACCGGAGTGCCGCGTGATCGGTGTGGACAATAACCTTAGAACCGATAAGATAAGAACGAAACTTATCCAAGGCGAAGATACCCGCCAAAAGTTCCTTCTCGGTTGTGGCATAGTTGATTTGTGCCGCATTCAATGTATGAGATGCATAGTAGATTGCCTTTAGGACCTTATCATGACGTTGGCCTAACACGGCCCCAACCGCTAGATCACTTGCGTCACACATCAATTCAAACGGTAAAGTCCAATCCGGGGATACTAAGACAGGCGCACTTACCAATCTCTTCTTCAAAGTTTCGAATGCGTCCATACACTTCTCATCAAAGTTAAAAGGTACTTCTTTTTCGAGTAGATGGCTTAATGGTTTAGCAATTTTTGAAAAATCCGCAATGAAACGACGATAAAATCCGGCATGTCCAAGAAATCCTCTTAAGGTCTTCAAGTTTACCGGTGGCGGTAGCTTTTCGATCACCTCAATCTTTGCTTTGTCAACTTCGATACCATCTTCAGAAATTCTATGGCCTAGAACAATGCCATCGGATACCATTAAGTGACGCTTTTCCCAATTTAGAACCAAAATTTTATCTTCACAACGTTGTAGGACACGTTCCAAATGAGATAAGCATTGATCAAAGGAATCTCCAAAAATACTAAAATCGTCCATAAATATCTCCAAAAATTTCTCAACCATATCAGAAAATATTGCCATCATACATCTTTGAAATGTGGCCGGAGCATTACACAAACCAAAAGGCATTCTTTTATAAGCGAACGTTCCATAAGAGCAAGTAAATGTTGTCTTCTCTTGATCACCGGCCGCAATGAAAATCTGTAGATATCCCGAATAACCATCAAGGAAGCAATAGAATTTGTGTCCACACAACCGCTCCAACATTTGGACAATGTACGGTAGTGGATAGTGATCCTTCCTTGTATGCTCATTCAGTTTTCGAAAGTCGATACACATGCGATATCCGGTCACTTCCCTTGTAGGAATCCATTCGTGTTTCTCATTTTCTATAATCAGAAACCGCTTTCTTTGGTACCACTTGAGTAGGACTAACCCATTCACTATCTGAGATAGGGAAGATTATGCCCATTTCTAGCAATTTGATAACCTCTTTCTTCACCACTTCTTGCATATGTGGATTGAGACGGCGTTGTGGTTGTGCACACGGTTTAGCATTATCATTCAAAATGATCTTGTGCACACAAATTTCCGGGCTAATTCCATGAATGTCCGCTACCGTCCAACCGAATGCTTTCTTGTGCTTTCTAAGCATCCTTAGCAATTGGTCTTCCTGCAACTCGGTTAGTGACGAAGAAATAATAACAGGTAACAATTTATCATTTGCAAGAAAAGAATATTTAAGATTAGAAGGTAAAGGTTTCAATTCCAGATTTCTTGGTGGCTCTTCCAGTGAAGGCTTCAAAACAGGTCCACTCAAATCTAGTTCCAAATACCGGTGTCATGGTTGTCTTTTAAAAGGCCCGCCGGCATCCAAGTGGAAAATCACTTCCTTCATTTCTTTGTCATTCTCTTCTTCTTTATAGATTGATAAAGCCAAGCATTCTTCAAGCTTATCTTCAAAGGCCTGTAATTTAGTACGATCCACACAAATAGAAGATATAGCATATATAAAAGAACATGATTCTCGTGAGTCGTATGGATGTTTCATTGCTTTGAAGATATTAAAAGTGACTTTATCCTCATTAACTCTCAAAATTACCTCACCTCTTTGAACATCAATAAGAGTTCTTCCCGTGGCTAGGAAAGGACGACCAAGAATAAGGGGCTTTGAATACCCTTCCTCCATTTCCATCACCACAAAGTCAACCGGGAAGTAAAACTTATCGACCTTAACTAAAACATCTTCAATGACTCCCTTAGGGTATTTAATTGATCTATCCGCCAATTGGAGAGTCATCTCCGTGTTTTTAAGTTCTCCTATTCCGAGTTTTTTATAATCCGCATAAGACATGAGATTTATACTTGCACCGAGGTCACAAAGTACTCTCTTAAACAAAAATCCCCCGATTTCACATGGTATGGTGAAACTACCGGGATCCTTAAATTTAGGAGGAAGCTTGTGTTGTAAGACCGCGGAGCATTCCTCATAAGACAAATTTTCTCATCTTCTTCTAAACGCTTTTTATTTGACAAAATATCTTTAAGGAATTTCCCATAAGTAGGCATGTTAATTAAGGCTTCAATTACGGGAATGTTAATATTCAAATGGCGAAAAGTATCAAGGAAACGAGCATATTTTTTATCCATCTTCAACTTTTTAATTTGTTCCTTTGGGGGATACGGGATTCGAGGTCAATTAAAGTGGGATTAGAATTCATACCTCCCTTACCCTTGTCGTTTGGTTGATACGGAGTAGCTTCCTCAAAAGTTTGTGCATTAGGTGGCCGCCAATCAATGTCTTCTTGCTTTTCCTTCTTTGATTTTTGCCTTGGTTCCCTTTGAGCTTTTTGAGTGTGAACCGGTGGAGAGTTTTTAAGAATTGTGTGTTCTTCAACTTGATCCTCTCTCACATGTTCATTAAATAAAGTCCTTAGATCACTTGCTCTAGGGTTCTTCAAGATTCTAGGCACTTTCACCCACTCTTCATCATCACTTTCCTTTTCAAAATACATATCTCTTCTCAAAAATTCATTAACAACCTCTTCTTCTTCTTCACTCAATTCCTCTTTTTTGAATTTGTCATCTAAATCATCTTCCACTTCGTTATTTTCAGGATTTTCCACACTGTTGCTTCCACAAACCCTTCCACTATGAGTAACAATAACATTAACCTCCCTTGGATTCCTCTCGGTATTGCTAGGAAGTCCACCGGGTGGTCTACTACTCTTTCTTTCACCTTCCCTACTCATGTGCTCTTCTACATTCCGCATTGATGCTTCTATGGTCTTCATTCTTGTATCATGACCACTCATCATAGTCCTCAAAGAGCTAAGATCCTTAGTAACTGAACTCATAGAAGTCATCATGGATTCCATGTTCTTAGCTTGAGTAGATACCACACCCATAAGATTATCCATCATTGCTCCCCATTTATCAACATTGTCACTTGATTGAGTAGTATTTTGAGTAATGGGAATGCTTTGGGTGGTGTGTTGTTGATAAGATCGAGTTGGTGGTTGTTGTGGATAGGTGGAGGAATTTCCTTGGAAATTTCGAGTTTGGGAATTTGGGTTGAAAGAGGTTCTTTGTTGTAAAGGGAATGGTGGTTGGCCTTTCTTGTTTGCATTGTCGGACCAACGATAATTTGGATGATCTCTCCTTATAGCATTAAAGGTGTTGGAATAAGCATTGTTTAAATTTTGATGTTGTTGCATGAAACTAACCTCTTCACTTGTAGGTTCTCTTGGCACATCCAATACAAAAGTTGTATCATCATCATACCTCATTTCCTCAATTGGGAATTCACCTTGTGCATAAGTATCCAAAGTTTTGCTAGATTGCATCCCATCGAATTTCATGTTAAGAGAAGCTAGTTGAGCTAGCACTTCCGATTGGGATGTAACTTCTCCTACAAAAGAAAATTTTCTCGTACTCGATCCGGTCTCCCACATTCTATTGTTTTTCGAGATTCTTTCAATAGCATCATACACTTCTTGTGCATCACGTATCATCAAACAACCGCCACATGCATGATCAACATCCGCACGGGACTCATGTTTCAATTGTCTACAAAAGAGTTGGATTTGCATTTGAAGAGTGTAACCATGATCGGGACAAGCTATCAACAATTTTTTAAATCTTTCCCATGCACTTCCGAGAGACTCTTCAACTCCTTGCTTGAAGTTAGCAATTTCAACCTTCAATTTCAAATTTCTCCCAGGTGTGAAATATTGCTTTAAAAATTTGTCTTGTATTTCTTCCCAACTAGTCAATGAGTGATGAGGAAGAGATGAAAACCAATCCTTGGCCTTTCCGGTCAATGAAAAAGGAAACATTGACATCCTTGTCAACTCCTTGTGAACACCGTGGCTCTTAGCCGTGTTGCAAAATTGCTCAAATAGATGAAGATGTTGATGTGGATCTTCATGATCTTCACCAAAAAATTGACAACGAGTATCAATCAATCCAAAGAGATGACCTTTCACTTCAAAGTTGTTAGCTCCTTCATTAGGTAAATGGATAGGATCATTTGGTACATTCCTTCTAACTGTTTGATCACAAAGAGGTCGAAATGGAGGATTGTTGTTTTGGTTATTTTGGTTGTTTTGATTCCGGTTTTGGTTTCTGTTTTGGTTTTGATTCCGGTTTTGATTCTGGTTTTGTTGGTCATTGGGATTTTGATTGTTCGGATTTGGGTTAAGTGGATGAAGGGGTGGTGGATTTAAATTGGCTTGGTTTTGACCATGTCCTTGGGCATGATTCAATCCTTGATCACCTTGTGTTTCATCGCTAATCTCGGCCATATCTATTTCTTGGTTAGATGATTCTTGGGAAGTTTCTTCACCAAGTTGTCCTTGGCTAGTTTGACCTCGCTTATTCTCACCAGAATCGCCCTTCAGAATCAAGTGATGTTGGGCTTGTATGGAGTGAGAAGGGCCTTACCGCTTCTAGAACGGGTCATCAACTGTAAAATAGAAACAACAAGAAAACAGTGAACAACACTTGGTAACTTACCAAGAGGTAAGTACCAAAAGAAAATAAAACAGAATTAGATTAGAAAAAAGTTTTGATTCTTTCTCAAGAATTTTAAACTAATATAAGTAGAAACCGTTACAAACACCCCGGCAACGGCGCCGGCCAAAAACTTGATGCAACCTTTCTAGGGTTTCAATCTCACCGGAAGTTTACCGGGTCAATCGTAGTCTAGTGTGGTGGTCAAGGTCGTCTCCCAAGGGAAATGTGAGGTTAAACACCGATTAGTTATCATTATCTTGATCCGAATCACAGTTTTGTTTAAAAGACTAATAATTAACTACAAAGATTGTTCAAATGATAAAAGAAATTGACTAAGATGGTTTATAATTCAAGTTAATTCCCTTAAATTGATTGAAATCGATCAACAAAGGTGTGCTATTGTGTGAATGGTGCATTCCGAAACATGTAATTTTCCCTCATACGAGTGTATAAAATTACACTATGCCTTATCCTTGGTTTAAGCACCTTAAACCTAATGACTCGACACGATAAACACATGAATGCAATATTCCCCGGATAAGGAATCAAATTCCATTACGGTCGATTCTACCTTCCGTCCCTCTTACCATCGTCTCACAACTAACATCTCCGTTCGGTATATACTAGTTGTGTAGGTGCATGCCATGGTTAATTACTCCAATACACACATTAACAATCAAAGCAAGCAAGAGGATTTCAACACAATAGAAGATAGCAATAAAACGATCAACTCCAAACAATAAAAGGATTAACTATCATTACTATATCATCGTAGTCAATACAAGAAACTAGCCACTTATCATCATAACTACTAACAAGTTAAAGCTAGCATTCATAATAACAAGAACTATTAGATCAAAGTAAAAACTAATAGATTACCAAATTCGAATGATGAACCCAAGGTGAGATTCATCTACTCCAGTTTTGATGAAGATGGAGCACAGCTAATTGGTTCCTATACATCCACTTCAAGACTTGAGCTTCTCAAAATGATAGTTCTAAGATATTACAAGGATTCAAGTGTTAAAATGATGGAGATTTTTGGCTAAGAGAGCCTTTTTGGTGATATTGCCTTCAAGCGTCTTTTAAAACTCTATTTGTCAAACTCTCTTTTTCTTCACTGATGAGCAATAGTATATTGCCAAATTTTTGCAATATTTAATAAGGTGGCTTGCGCCACTTTTGGTGTGGCTTAAGCCACTTTTGGTGTGGCTTAAGCCATGTGTGACCAAAGTAGTTGAGATATGACTTCTGCATTTAATGCGCATGTGATAGCTTGATATCATGGCCTGCACCATTTAAGTTGTGGCTCACGCCACTTTTGATGTTGTGGTCTGCGCCATGACATCAACAATTATGAATCTTGCATGGAATAAAACGAATGCTTTCCAATTTCCTTCCATTTCTTTTCTGCTCTTCTATCACTACAAAACAGACATATCATAATACTAAAAGGTCTCGATAATAAATTATAGATGACTAGGTTAACAATTATTAATAAAATTTAGATATTCATCATATAAAATTATGAAATGAAATCGATTCGATTTATAACTAATTCCACTATAATTGATACAAATTATCATTATATACTGAAGAATTAGGGTAAAACATCATATAATTTTACCATCCGGTTGACATACATCAGGCACTCAAAAGATTGTTAAGATATGTGCAAGGCACAATAGACTATGCATTGCATTTTGTTCCAGATCAGGGCATCCATCTTATAGGCTACTCAGATGCTGATTGGGCATGTGATAAAGTGGACAGAAGATTTATTGTTGGGTAGTGTGTGTATCTATGTGACTCTCTAGTGTCCTGGAGCTCAAATAAACAGGGAGTTGTCTCAAGATCAAGCACTGAGTCTGAGTATAGATCCTTGGCTAACATTGCAGTTCAAATTCACTGGCTTACCTCTCTGCTGTCTAAATTAGCTACCCATCTTCCCAAAACAGCAACTATTTGGTGTGATAATCTATGTGCTAAAGCACTAGCTTACAACCATGTGTTGCAGAATCGTACTAAGCATGTGGAAATTGATCTACATTTCATACAAGACAAGATTTTGCAAGGCAAACTTGCTGTCACACATATCCCCTCAGCTGATTAAGTGGCAGATTGCCTCACCAAACCTTTATCTATCACTAAGTTCTATTAATTCAGAGACAAACTTCAAGTGGTCAGGATACCCTTTCGTTTGAGGGGGAATGTAGGTCATTTGAGTCATTAATACAATGTAATAGGTGGCACAAATTGATGAGGTGGCATAACTACCTTTAATACAAAATCTATTGTAGATTGTGTAGTGTGTAATCTATAAGAGGTGTAATCCTGGAGACAGTTAATGACATAATACAATTATCCAAAACTTCTGTGTTTTACGTGTTTATACTAGTGTATGCTTTGTGGCGACAAATTAACAAGCTGATATAAATATAATGTCACACCTACACTTGAAAAAAAAAGCAGCAACATGTACTATTCGTATGTAGAGGCGGACACACACTAATAACAATGGGTCTACGAATCCCGCTGAACCGAAGAATAACAGTGAATATTACACCGGAAAAAAAATTGTTCACCTTTTGGGAAAAAAACTTAGAAAAATCATTTGTTCACCAGGTGAATTTTTTTTCTTCTGAATCCGCCACTATTCCTATGAAAAAGTATGTCTCTTCGGCTTCGTCAAGCTAGGTAGATCTTCGTTTCTTCATGACAACATCTATCCGAATGACAACTCGAATGCAAATGAGTATAAAATATGCAAATTGTGAAAAAAAGAAATCTATAATATTATTACCTTGTTGTGTCTTTTGTATGTCTTATGTTGGCACATGCTCAATGTTATTATAACTCCCCATAACTTAGGTCTGCGTTACCTGAGTAACAATTGATCTAATAATTATTTATGTTCGTCGTCTTCTCTAGGCCTAATTTGGTTAATGCAATTAAGGTGTGTTAATCCTCTATCTTGATACTTCATATTTTCATTGTGAGATAATATATGTTTTTTTAGGAATTAATGTCTTCGACATTAACTAAGTAGTGGATTCTAGAGGTGACCCCACCGTTTCTCGGCATGTGATATTTAATTTCATCTGGTAGTTGGATTTGTACCACTGTAACACTCCATAACTTGTGTCTAGCGGCACTACTTGAGCCACAACAGAGCCATTAAACTACATAGACTCATTGTCAGGGGCGGCTGTAGGAATTGTGTGACACGGGTCAGAGATCGAGAACGACACACCGTATTACAAATTTTTAATACATTACATAAACAATATATGTATAACCATGGGTCAAGGGCAAATATTTATAAAATTTAGCGGGTCAATAGGTAGATATTAGTACATAAATTTTTTAAATTGTGTATCATATATATAAATTATTATTATTATTATTATTATTATTATTATTATTTTTTTTTTTTTTTTTTTTTGCTTTTGAGGGTCAAGTGACCCTTTTCTTTCAAGGTAAGCGCCGCCACTTTCATCGTCATCGTTTGATCTAAAATTACTAACCAAAGTTACCAAATTGATTGACTGTCATATTTAGATTCTTGAAAATGTTTCTCACAACTTTTCTTTTTTGAGTCGCTCACAACTTTTCTAATGTGGATAATACACTTATAATCTCCCATTTGAGATTACATGTTGAAGTTAATTGTTTTCGATCGGTAAGTTAACTACCTCTCTCCTCCATCTTAAGCTTCTACCTTTGCAACATCTTAAGCTTCTTGAATAAATGATGATTCAACATTCTATCTCATTTATATAGGATTTATTAAAGGAAGAGTTTTGTTACTACATATTTGGTAACATAGAATGTATAAAGAAATCATCATAGAATGTGGTCACATACATTGCTGTCTAAGTGATAGTAAAAAAGTGTACACGATACTTAGGCATAGAAATATTTCAATGGATTCGAAGAATCTTCCTTTGGGCGGTTTGATCAAAACAAACATTTGAAAAACAAAGTTTGTTTTTCCATCTTAAAAAAAAAAGGTAGAAATAACTAATCAATGCAGTGTGAATACAAAACATTATAGTAGAACTTTCTTTTAACATGCGAGTTTCCTATCAAAAACGGTGGCAGAGTATCATTGCCAAGCTTCAAAAAGATCACTTAAAATACATTTTTAACTGACGTAGTTTTCAATAAAAAATTGTTCTCATTCTCAATTAATAGATCACTTAAAATACAATTTTAACTGACCTAGTTTTCCATTAAAATTTGTTCTCATTTTATCACAAAAAATAATACTATTTTTTATGTTCCACAATAATTGAAGCAGTTGTGAAACACACACAGATTAAGAAAAGTAATTAATTGTTTTGACTTGATTAAAGATTAGAATACTTTTAAAACAATGTATGTGGAAAATGTTCTGTTTCAGTTATTTAAAAATAATTTTTTTTAAAGATTGTCCCAATTATTTTAAAATGAAGGAGTAATATTTACTACTCGTTTGAACGTTCAAAGAGAGAGTGGTATCATTTGTGAAGAAAACTTAAAATGCAAAAAATTCCATTGGCCTTTCTTCAACTCCCAAGGTGTCGGCTGCCGGCCCACGTGGTTTATAGACATTGGCCTTTGTGAAAGAAAAATAAACAATACTCCTTCCGTTCTAAAATATTTAAGGCAGTTGTCAAAAACATGTTTATTAAGAAAATGATTTAATGCTATGACTTTTCAGATGCAATGACTAAAAAATCCCTATAATACAATTAATGCAGTCTCTTTTTAACTTCTACCATAGTTAAATAAGGGTAAAATAGGAAAATTAGCAATAAATACTGCTTTGAAAAATGTTTTGCCTCAGTTATTATGGAATAAATTTTTTTGGCAACTGCTTCAGTTATTATGGAACGGAGAAAGTAAGCGTTTTTTAGGTTAGAGAATTACTATGACACAATGTCCACAAAAAGACATCTTTATTCAGGGCTAATTTACAAACTGTGAGTTTCGGAGTATCCCGTGTTTCTTGGTTTAATCTGGTATTTGGAAACCAATTCAACTGCCCGTGCGAATTATATCTACTCATTTTCTTATCACGTCCTTCATATGTACGTACTTAGGCCTATAAAATAGTGTCAATTTTTTTGAATTGTATTTTGTTGTATAATAAGTTTCATTTTACAAATTTAATTCATTATTTATTATTATATTTTCAACATATACTCCAAATCTTTTTCTTAAACTAATTACTCATTCGCTCAAAACTAATTACTCATAATTCTTTTACCTTCTAAGTAAATTATTAAATAAAGGTATTGATATAACAATGTAGTATCAAAACATGATATATCTATTGTGTTAATTCCTTAATATGTTTGATAGGCCATGGAGACTCCCATATAGAAAGAACTCATGGCAGCGATATTTTCTGACCACACAATTTCATTTCTTGAAATGAAACTGTGTGGTCAAAAGATTGCTCATAAAAGACTACTCTCCATGTAGAAGTCTCCAACTAAGAATTTCCCAATTCAAAGAACTATATGAACTATATCAATCAATCTCGTTATGTACTTTCTTGAAAAGGATTTCTACAAATATGTTAATAGTTCGGCTTCAAGCTTATATTCACTTGTTATTATCGGATTAACAATCTACTTTTACTTATGGAAAAATATATCAGATAATATTTTATATGTCAAAGAAATAGTGCAACATTTGCATAAGAAAGTAAGACGGAATAAAAAGATTTCATGTTGGACAATGAGAGCAAGCCTTCTATATAGTCTCTTGGCCTTTCTTAGAACAACTTTTTTTGGCGTTTGATTTTCTTGGGAGATATACGCAACTCATTGGTGAGTCGTCTGTAATATTCCGATTTTCGAAAAAAAAGACAGACGTGTCATTTTATGAAAACGATATATCATTATTCTTTACTTTCTTTTATGGTGTTATTGTATTTTGTGGATATATATATATATATATATATATATATATATATATATATATATATATATATTGGGAAAAGGAAAATCTGACTTTTAATTATTAAGGAATACTTAAGGAAAAGAAATAATAGGTTATTATTTTTGGGAATGGTTATTTAAGGAAAATAATCATCCCATTAAATAACCTACCAATAATCATAATTTTCTCCTCCTACGTTCTTGTGAGGTGCGTGAGGCAATAGAAAAGGGCTGAGAGATTTCTTTCAGTTTCTAAGGCTATTCGTAACGGTTTTCAGATCAGAGTAGAGCAACGGAATCATCGTGAAGAGGGCGTCGTTTCAACTCTAGGAAGTTGGGACTTTGTCAAGGTATGGATTTCGAGCCGTAGTTATGTTCTTGACTGGGTTTGATGGATTCAAACTCATGAATTCGTAGTTTTGTTTGACTAGAAGCGTGTGATTGAGTCTAATTGAAATTCAGATTTGATCACATAGGTTTTCTGCAAAAAAGTTCAAGTTTTTCTGTAGTTTTTCTGAGAGTTGGAATGTGCTTAGCTTGCAAAAAGGTAAGAGGCTTTTCCTTTGAATTAGTTATGGTTTATAAGAGTTAGATTGTATTTTGATGCGTTTTTTTGTCAAAGATTATGCCTATATGTTGTTTACGGATTAAGGTTTTATTTGGATCATAAAAGTTATGTTTTCAGATGATTTTCTGTGAAAAATCGTGTAGAACATGTTTGGAATCGAGTAGAGATCGTAAAGTGCAGAAAAATCAAGTTTTAGGGTTTTACTGCGTCGAATGCGTATGCATTGGCTAGTAATGCGTACCATTCCTGATACAGGATGTCTAGTTTTAGTTTCTGCAGGTGGAATGCGCACGCATTCGTGATTCAGAATGCTCCATCCTTTTCACAGCATGTGCAATGCGCACGCATTGTTGTTTCAAGATGTAAAAAGTTGCTCCCAGCATGATCAATGTGCACGCATTGGCTGGACAGAAACTTTCAGCAAGTTTCAGCATGGGCAATGCGCACACATTCCAATGAATTCAGATGCATTGACCCCCAATTTTGAGAAAAATGTGTTTAAGTTATGTATTGAGATTTAAACGTTGTTTCATAATCTAATAACATTAATTAAACATAAACAATCCTTGATTGAGTTTCTGATGCGTTTAGTTCCGGCACTGATTATACTCTTCAAGGGAGTTGAAGTTCGAGACCGTCGGAAGGGCATGATAGGCTTGTGCTCTGGTGAACTAGAGTTCATCAATGTCTGTGTACTTGATAGGACGTGGTGTCTAGCTATCTAAGTGAGGGAGTAGAGTCGTTAAGGTGAGCTTTATCTTTGAAAACACTTAGGTGGCTAGTTAACAACAAATAGTAAGAACATACTTGCATAGTAACAAGATTAAACGTCATGTCGCTTTTGGTTAGGCACATGTGAATATCGGCTATGTGACTCATCCGGATAGGTGGATAACTTTGTGACCTACTAGCGGCCAAATGAATGGGAAACTTCACCAGACGTGTATGCATACCGGGGAAACCCAGGACTAACAGTGCAAGCCACTGTTGTTTGGCACCCTCTCGTGGTGGATACACCTCGCGTAGTGCCATGAGTGCTGACGTAACCAAGATAAGTTAAGCTAGAAACGTATAGTCATGACATGTTGATGGACATGAAGTGAACCCTAGATTGAGTAGGTCTCACAAAGATTATTTATTAAGTATAAAACTTGATTATAAACCTTAGTTAGTTTGTAGCTTCTACCTCTTATTGAATACATTGCACTTACCTCAAATGCATTGTTTTTCTATGTGTTTAAGGGAGAGAAGATGAACAGGTAGATCTGGAGTTCGAGGAAGACTTTGATGGCGATGTTTGAGGACACCGACGTTGAGGCGTTTATTTATTTATGTTCTTTATTTATGTAGCAAACTTGTTGGTTTTCGTACGTTATACGTTTTTGTTTGGTTTTCCAATGTAATAAATTTACATTTTCTATCTTTAGATATTGAGTTTCTATTCTTGGATGTTTGGGAAAAAAATTTACCCGACTCTTTTGTTTCCGTTTTGCCTAACTCGATACGACGTAGTAGAGGCTGAAGTATAATATGAGATTTATTTTATATTATACGTGCCGAACGTTCCTCTTCCGGATAAGGACTCGGTGTCCGGGAACGGGGCATTACAGTTGGTATCAGAGAGAAGCGTCTTTTAGGCTTCCTTTCTTTTAAGATAAGACTTTCTTTAGACCATTTAGTAACGTTATGATCTTTCTTTGATCATCAGGATGGTGACCAGTAGATCAGGAGTTCATGGAGAAGGTTCAGGAGTGCGACAAGACAGTCTGACACCAGTGGTTAGCGACGGGTTTGTGTGACAGAATCCTTCACCTCACCCAAGCCATACCCCATGACCTCAATGGAGCCCAACTGCATGACCTCAGTTTTAGCCAAAACCAAGATATGACTACTTTACCGTGAACCTAAAGAAGCACCAGTGAGCATCTACCCTCCACCTCCACCGATAAGCGTCTACCCTCCACCAGGGAGCCACCCTTCCCCTCCTGTGTGCCTCCATCAACAACACACCTTCTACCCTCCACCCATGAGTCAACAACCCCAACTTACGGTACCACCTTCACCTCATTTTGATCACCATCGTGGCTTTGGCTACGCACCCTTTAGGTATCACCAGCCCCCACACACCCATCAACAATACGAGAGGTACCACCCCTTCCAGACTGAGCCACAAGTGGTCCCTCCACAACAACCTCAACCACCAACATACCAACAACAACAGCCTTACCAACCACCAACAACAACAGCCTTACCAAGCACTGCTTGGATACCCCCCAGTTTACCAAGCAGCCCCACCAGTTAGACCACCACCGGCTTATGAGCAAGCACATCCAATTGATTGGTACACCAAGTTGAAGAGGAATCAGGTTCAAGATTTCCATGGGAATGTGGAACCGGCAAAGGTTGAAGCATGGTTAAGAGGTTTTGAGAAGGCATGCAGAAATGTAAACGTCCCTGAGACTGAGATGGCCCAGTTAGTAGTTGGTTTTCTTTTGGGTACAACAGAATCTTGGATAGATGCTATTGAGAGTAGCAACATGAAGGTGACAGATTGGGAATGTTTCAAGGTTATGTTTTATAGTGAATATTTTCCAGCGACAGTGTAGGCAGATAAGGCGAGCCAGTTCCTAAGCCTCAAGCAAGGTAATCATATGACGGTATCTCAGTATACTAACAAGTTCAATGAGTTGGGTAGGTTCTACCCTGAGTTGATAAAAATTGAAGATAGGAAGATGGCACTGTACAAGAATGGGTTACCCCACGAGATACAATCTAGCTTGCTGGGTTTCACAGCCATGGCAGAACTGTTAAATAAGGCTTTGGAGGTTGAGACCTTCAAGAAGAGGCCTAGCGTCGTTATTAGTGCTAAAAGGAGCTTTGGGACTAGTCAAGGTTACAATCGGGGAGCACCACAATACAATTCTAAGAAGACAACTTCCCCTTTGGCAGCTAAACCTCCAACCAACGCACCATTATGTCAGAAATGCAAGAAGAACCATATCGGTAAGTGCCGAGTGGGCACGGACGGTTGCTTTATCTTTGGAGAACAGGGTCACATAGCAAATAATTGTCCATAAAAGGGGTCTTCGAGTAATCAGAAGCAGGGAAGCGGAAAAGGCGGCCCAAGTCACCCAGTTCGAGTTTTTGCAGTGGATGCTGAGTATGTAGAACCAGATGATAATGTTATTTCAGATACCTTTATTTGTTTATTCTAATATATTATAGTACTTCTATAGCACGTTAAATCATGTTGTATTTGTATTTAAATAAATGAATTCACATCTTAGGTACAATAATATTAGACAACCTAGCAATTACGGCTTTGTTTTATACCAAAGCGTCCAACACGTTTGTGTCATCTAAGATAGCTAAGAAGTTGAACCTACCTTCAGAGACCCTAAGAAACACTTTGTAAATAACCACACCGTTAGGAAAAATAACTAAGGTAGCCAAGTGGATACCTCAAGTGGATATTCGTGTAGGATCATATCGATGCAAAAGTGACTTCACAGTTTTGGACTTTTCAGATTTCGATATAATTCTTGGAATATATTGGCTATCCAAGAATTATGTTCATTTGGATTGTAGAGAAAAGAGAGTGCCGTTTAAAGTACATGAAAATCATTTAAGACTTATCAAGGTAATGTTTACAAGCCAAGTAAGAAGTGTCATCCGATAATTTCAGCGGTTAAGGCTATAAGAGCTTGTCAGAAAGGTTGTGAAGGCTACTTGTTATACACAGTGGATGTGGAACAAGTGAAGCCTAAGTTAGAAGAAACCCCTATAGTAAGAGAGTACCCTAAAGTGTTTCCAAAAGAGTTACCAGGAAACATGCCGGATAGGGAAATAGAGTTTGAGATCAAGTTAGTACCAGGAGCGGCACCAGTTGCTAAGGCACCCTAAGGATGGCACCGGCTGAATTGAAAGAATTGAAAGCTCAAATTAAGGACATGCTTGAAAGGAACATAATTCAGCCTAGTACTTCACCTTGGGGAGCCTCAGTCTTGTTTGTCAAGAAGAAAGATGGTAGTATGAGGATGTGTATAGACTACAGAGCCTTGAATAATCTTACTATCAAGAATAAGTACCCACTACCGAGGATTGATGATCTATTTAATCGGTTGCAAGGAAAGAGAGTGTTCTCTAAGATTGATCTTAGGTCAGGTTATCACCAGTTGAAGATCAAGGAAGCAGATATACCGAAGACGGCCTTTAGTACAAGGTATGGACATTATGATTTCTTGGTCATGCCATTTGGACTCACCAATGCTCCATCTGCATTTATGGATTTAATGCAGCGGGTTTTCATGCCTTACTTGGATAAATTTGTGATATTGTTCATAGATGACATCCTAGTATACTCAAAGGATGATAAAGAACACAAAGAACACCTAAGGATAGTGTTGAATACCCTAAAGGAAAAACAGTTGTATACTAAGTTTTCTAAGTGTGACTTTTGGCTGGATCAAGTCAGTTTCTTGGGTTATGTCATTTCTGGAGATGGCATTCAAGTTGATCCGGCAAAGATTGAAGCAGTTGAGAAATGGTCCAGACCAACTACAGTTTCAGAAGTGAGAAGCTTTCTTGGTTCGGTTGGCTATTATAGGAAGTTTGTACAGGACTTCTCAAAGATAGCTACACCACTCACCTGACTCACATAGAAGAACGTAAAGTTTAAGATGACTAGCGAATGTGAAGAGGCCTTTCAGACCTTGAAAGAGAAATTGACTACGGCCCAGTGTTGGTAGTTCCGGAGATCTTTGATAACTACGATGTCTATACAGGTGCTTCGGGACAAGGTTTAGGTTGTGTGTTGATGCAAGGAGGAAAAGTAATTGCTTATGCATCTAGACAGTTAAAAGTGCATGAAAAGAATTACCCAACGCACGATCTAGAGTTGGCAGTGGTAGTGTTTGCCTTAAAGATTTGGAGGCACTACATGTATGGAGTTAAGGCTAGGATCTTTACAGACCACAAGAGCCTAAAGTATTTCTTCACACAAAAGAACCTGAATATGAGACAGAGGAGATGGTTAGAGTTCGTAAAGGATTACGACTTGGATATTCAATACCATCCAGGTAAAGCAAATATGGTTGTAGTCACGTGTGAAGTTTTGGTTATTTCCTCGAAGCAACTTCATAATGGATAATTGATTTTGTTACGAACGGATAAAACGACACATTATATTTTTGAAAAACGACGTAATAATGATACAAAATTATTTTTGTGATTTTTATAGTTTATAAAAACTAAACGATCTAGAATGCAAACCAAATTTTTATAAAACAATTTTAAAACTAACGAAAAATGAAAACCAACCAATATCTAAATGACAAATGTCGAATAAAAAGTGCAATAAAAATGTTTAATCAAAAATTATTAAATTCAATCTTCATCGTAGTCTTCCGAGGATCAACTTGAAAACTCGAACTCGAAACGATCGAGAAGTCACGATGGTGAATCTGTAGTCGTGGTCCTGGATCGAACTATCAAGACCCATCGAACTCATGCCACCGTGACATGTGCAAACTCAGTGAATCCTCCCCAACTCGACATCGCTGGTCTCTGAACACCTGTCGAAAATACACCTGTCCCACTAGATTGGCTTCCAAAAGGATATGACGATGGATGAAAGCTCGAAGGTGGTGGAATAGGTGTTTCCCACTGTGGTAAGGTATAAGAAGCAGACTGACAAGGTGGATAGGCAGGATCATCAAAAGTAGGATTACGAAGCAATCGCTGCTCCTTCTAAACCTCTACGAATATCATCACACCACCGCCTAGTACTTCTCAATAATAAAGCCACATTGGCTTGACCACGTGCAACATCTGTCACTAAAGATTGAAACATGTCATAAGTGATAGTGTTGGAGAAAGGAGTTTGTTGAGGCTGACTAGAAAAAGATGGAAAAGAAGAAGATGTAAAAACTGGTGGAGCTGGCTGAGTTTGACGTCTTCTAAGCAAAGAGCTAATACTACCATCCGGAAGACTAGTCAAACTAGGTCCAATCGATTTCCATCGACCAGAGATAACTTGTCATTAGGCAGAAATGGTACTCCCAACCTACGACATAAATCGAGATAAAACAAGGGAAGTATATATGACTCACGTCCAGCGATGACAATACTCTCAAAAATTCTTTTAAACATGACCTTTCCAACATCCACTCTAACATCATTTACCATTGCCCAGCGATACAAACATCTTCCTTTCCAAAAGCAAGATGTTTACTAGAAGGATAGAGATTATGGCTAATAAATCTTTTAATTGCCCTCAAACCTCTAAAACAGCTTCCCGTAATTAAACCGATTTTCAACCCACACCGCGTCGGGTCAAAAAGCAGATCTGGGCTCTCGGGCGATCGCTCAAAACTAGCGGGATCATCTAAATTATAAACTACCCCGTAATCCTCCTCATCGGAAAAACCTCAACTCCTAAGATTGCATTAATGACGGCGGGTTAAAAGGAATATTTCGCTCGTAAAGGTACAGCTTCCGATCGAGTAAGTCGTTCTTCCGACAAAGTAGATAAAACCGAATAAAACTCAAATACTATAGTCGTGTTAATCTCCCTTCCTTCCGTCGCTAAATCTAACCACCGACGCTTTCTAAAGATATTCTTAACTTCATCACCTAAGTCATCCAAGTCTAATCCTTTTCAACCGTAACATCACACTTACTATAGATTTTCGTGATACGCTTTCTTAGCCTCGGTGATGCGGTTTTTTCAAAGCTTACGGCTTCCTCCTCGGTGATAAAATTATCGCCTCTGACGGGAGTTGAAATTGGAATTTTGATTTTCTCTTTTAGAGACTCTAGTACTCGACTCACCATTCTACGATATTGGTAATGCCAATCAACAACAAAAGCAACAACAACAAAAAATAAAATTGTCACAACACACTCAAAAATCAAAACAGTTGAAATTAATCTAAAAATTATGAAAAATACGAAATTGATAACTAAATAAACTAGATTATACCTTATAGTGTAGAAAACGTTGAAAAGTAGGCCGGAAAAGTGTTAAAGTCGCCGGAATGAAATGGAGCTTGTTTTTTTACCCTTTTTGAATTTTCTAATTTGTGTTGAAGAGAGGAGATGATAATGAGAAGAAATTAAGTAATGGTGTAGTGTGAGAGGTGAATTTTTGTGGAAGAATTGATAAAAAAATTTCGAGTGGTGGGGTTTGGTGTTTTATGCGGTGTAAAGAAAAATTAGGGAAGAAGAAGAAGAAAAAAGCAGGGTCCCTGCTTTTTATGTTTTTAGACCCCGGACCGGTCCGGGTTAAGGCCGGATCGGTCCGGGTTAAGGCCGGATCGGTCCGTGCCTAAACTTTTCATTTTTTCGTTTTTTTTTTTTATTTTTTTTATTTTTTATTTTTTATGATTTTTGAATAAAACTTATACAAATCCTAATAAAACTTAATTAAAACTTTAAAAATAATTTTTAAAACTTACTAAAAATAAAATTTGAAGGAACTTTTATAATTTTATAACAATTTCTAAAAATTTAATAAAATCTTTATAACACTTTAATAAAAAGCTTATAAAAATTTAATAAATTTATATCAACTCTTATAAAACGCTTTAAATTAAAACTAAAAAAACAACTTTTATAAAACTTTTATAAAACTCCTCAAATTTTCATAAAGATCCATTTATAAAATTCTCAGAAGTTATCTGAAAATTTTATAAAATAAAATAAAATAAAAGACTCGAAACTTAAGGGGCTCCCGATTCTTTGATTTCTAAATCTTCCAAAGTTACGATATAACGCTTCAATCAACCTAACTCCTAAAAACGAGGCATTTGAATTATCTCTCGAATTCCATCGATTTTTCGGATAACCACCTAATCGCTCCTTCCTAACAATATTCAAACACTCATCCTGGGATTTGGTTGTGTTTTTCCCACAAATATCCAACATGTTCACTTTTTCCACAGATTCTCGCATCTCATTAGAAACTTTGCCCTTTCTTTATCGCACTTCTTGATGTTCCATTACATACTTCTCTCAATCGATCTCTCTCAACAATTTCTTGTTTTGTTCAAAAACTAAAGCTTCTATAGAAAACGCGACATCTTTATCAAGGCCTAATTTCAAAAGTAAAATAAAAACTCCTATTCTATCTAAAAAGACATCCGGTTCTTTTACGCTCTATCCGGTAAAAGACGAAAAGAGTTTAAACATAATTAAAATTACGAAAAAGTAGAGTAAAGATAGATAGCACCTGGTATTCGGTGATTCCGGTTTCTCGCTTTTCGCTTTTCATTTTTCCTCTGCTTTTTCAATTTGTCGGGGATCAATCAAGAGCATTATTTCTTCTTTCAATTGTGATTCCTTCTCCTCCACAAATAACTTTACTCTGTGGCCATTGGCTATAAAAGTTGTATTTCCATCGCTAGTCCAACGACTCCAGCTTTGTAAACCCGTGTTACTTTAAATGGACTGTCCATCTTGATTTAAGCTTACTCGAAACAACTTTAAACGTGAATTGTACAAAAGCACTCGATCACCTACATGGAACTCACGCTTAAAGATTCTCTTATCATGGAAAGACTTCGTGCGTTCTTGTAGATTCGAGCGTTTTCATAAGAATCGAGAGGAAATTTTCTAGTTCTGTCAATTGAAGCAATCTATGATCACCGGATTGACCTTAGGATCGAAATTTAGAAATCTAATAGCCCGTAAGGCTCGGTGTTCTAACTCAACTGGGAGATGACATGACTTACCAAAGACTAGCTTATAGGGAGAACAACCAATTGGTGTTTTAAAAGCTGTTCTGTACGCCCATAACGCATCATCTAATTTAATTGCCCAATTTTTACGATTTGAATCTACTGTTTTTTCCACGATTCTTTTGATCTCTCTATTTGACACCTCTACCACCACCGGTTTGGGATGATAGGCGCCTTCTAGTTTATGCATTACACCATATTTCTCAACTAACTTAGTAAATGGTCGATTACAAAAGTGTGAACCTCTATCGCTAATGATCGCCTCTCGAATGCCATATCTAGTGAATATGTTCTTTTTAAGGAATCGTATGACAACCTTGGTATCATTAGTGGGAAGAGCTTCACTTTCTACCCATTTTGAAACATAATCTACCATTACAAGAATAAATCTTTTTCCAAACGATATAGGAAAGGTCCCATGAAATCTATACCCCAAACATCAAATAACTCACATTCTAAAATAGGTTGCATAGGCATTTCATGTTTTTAGATACATTTCCCATTTTTGACAAGATTCACAAGATTTAGCATACTTATAAGCATCTTTATATAGTGTAGGCCAATAAAACCACATTGTAAAACTTTAAAAGCAGCTTTTCCATCCTCCATGATGACCTCCCCGCCTCACGATCATGACAAAACGATAAAATACTTAAAATTTCATTATCAGGCACACATTTTCTCGATTATCCCATCCGAACATTTACGGAAAAGGTCCGGTTCCTCCCAAGAATAAAATTTTAAGTCGTAAAAAAGAATTTCTTTTCATTTGCCAAGTCCAATGAGACGGAATATAATCACAAAGTTAAGTAATTAATGATATCTCCAAACCAAGGTGAGATTTCCTTAGAAGGAATTCTATTTTTAATAATTGCATGGTTGAAGGAGTATCTATTCTAAATAGTTGTTCATCGTGAAATGAATCTTTAATTTCATTCCTATCTCTTCCTCGATCTCCATTCTACTTAGATGATCCGCTACTACATTCTCACTTCCTTTTTATCTTTAATTTCAATATCAAATTCTTGAAGTAGGAGAATCCATCTAAGAAGACGTGGTTTCGCATCCTTCTTACTCAAGAAATACTTCAGAGTGAATGGTCTCGTGTAGATTATTACCTTAGAACCAACAATATAAGATCCGAACTTATCTAAGGCAAAAATTACACCAACAGCTTCTTTTCAGTAGTTGCATAATTAAGTCGAAATGCGTTTAATGTGTGGGATGCATAGTAAATAGCTTTGAGAATTTTGTTATACCTTTGACCTAAAACAGCTCCTACAAACTAAATCGCTTGCATCACACATAATCTCAAAAGGCAAATCCTGATCCGGTGCTACCAATATCGTGCAATAATCAACTTCGCTTTTAAGGTCTTAAATGCTTCCATACATTTACTATCAAAGTTAAAAGGTACTTCTTTTCAAGTAAATGACTTAGAGGCTTTGCTATCTTTGAAAAATCTGCGATAAATCTCCTATAAAATCCTGCATGTCCAAGAAATCCTCTTAGAGTCCTTAGATTAACTCGGTGGCGGTAATTTTTCAATCACCTCGACTTTAGCTTTATCAACTTCAATTCCTATTTCAGAGATTCTATGACCTAAAACAATTCCTTCGATACCATTAAATGACATTTTTCCCGCTTAGAACTAAATTGGTATCCTCACAACGTTGTAAAACTCTTTCTAAGTGCGACAAACATTTACCAAAAGAATCTCCATAAACACTAAAGTCGCCCATAAAAATTTCTAAGAATTTCTCAACCATATCGTAAAATATAGACATCATACATCTTTGAAACGTGGCAGGTGAGTATTACATAAACCAAACGGCATTCTTTTATACGCAAAGTTCCATAAGGACAAGTGAAAGTAGTCTTTTCCCTATCTCCTCTTTGCAATGAAAATCAGAAATATCCCGAATAACCATCTAAGAAACAAGAATACTTATGACCACTTAAACGCTCCAACATTTGAACTATGAATGGAAGCGGATGATGATCTTTCTTAGTATGATCATTTAGTTTTCTAAAGTCAATGCACATTCGATAACCTGTAATTTCCTTGTTGGAAT
The DNA here is from genome assembly GCA_026214975.1 of Gentiana macrophylla. Classification (NCBI taxonomy): domain Eukaryota; kingdom Viridiplantae; phylum Streptophyta; class Magnoliopsida; order Gentianales; family Gentianaceae; genus Gentiana; species Gentiana macrophylla. Next base: position 44,630,907 of record CM047808.1, on the reverse strand, counting down.
CCATTCATTCTTATCATTCTCTTTCACCGTGAAACCTCCTTTCTTTGGTACAACTTGAGTTGGACTCACCCATTCACTATCCGATATAGGAAGATTATTCCCATTTCTAATAGCTTAATGACCTCTTTCTTAACGATTAATCAGAAATTCGGGTTGGCGGCGTTGCGGTTGAATACAAGGTTTAGCATCTGCTTTCAAAATTATCTTATGAACACAAATCTCGTGGCTAATACCTCGAATATCGGCAATCGTCCCATCCAAAAGCTTTCTTATGCTTTCTTAACATTCTTATTAATTGATCTTCTTGTCGCTTTCGATTAAAGTTGATGAAATAATAATCGGTAATAGATTATCGCTTCAAGAAAAGCATATTTCGATTTAAAGGTAACGGTTTCAATTCCATTCTTCATGGATCTTCTATTGACGATTTAAGAATCGGTCCTTCTAGTTCTAACTCCAAATACTTATGCCATGGTGGATTAAAAGTAAAGCTTCCTTTATCTAGAGAAAGGATTATCTCTTTCATTTCAATGTCTTCCTCATCTTCTTTATAGATAGACAGAGTTAAGCATTCTTCTAATCTGCTTTCAAAAGTTGGTAATCGATTATCATAGATGTAATGAATATCTTCTATAAAAGAACATGATCCTGGTGATGTATATGGAGGGTTCATAGCTTTGAAAATATTGAAAGCAACTTCATCTTCATTGACTCTCAAAATTAACTCTCCTTTATGAACATCGATTAAAGTTCTTCCTCGTAGCTAGAATGGACGACCTAGAATAAGAGGCGCCGAATATCCTTCTTCCATTTCCATAACTACAAAATCTCTACTGGAAAATAGAATTTGTCTACTTTAACCAAGACATCCTTAATCATTCCTTTAGGGTACTTAATCGATCTATCTCGCCATTTGCAGAGTCATTTCATCTTAGTAAGCTTTCCTATGCCTAGCTTTTTATAATCCTCATAAGACATGAGATTTATACTAGCTCCAAGATCACATAAGACTTTCTTAAATGTAAATCCTCCAATTTCACATGGAATCGTAAAACTTCCGGGATCTTTCAGTTTAGGTGGTAACTTATGCTTTGAGACTGCGAACATTCTTCATTTAGGCATATATTCTCATATTCCTCTAATTTTTCTTATTTGATAGTATATCTTTCTAAACTTTCCATAGGCGTATATTAATCGAGCTTCAATAACAAGGATATTAACATGAAGATGACGAAAAGTATCAAGGAAACGAGCATACTTCTTATCAGTTTTTGCCTTTTTGATTTGATCTTTAGGAGGGTAAGGTAAAGATTCTAAATCTATAACCTTTGGCTCCTTAGTCAATTTCTCTTTTCCTTTTCCTTAAACCTTTGAGTATTACTTAGTCGCCATGTTTCAGGTTCTTGAATTTTTTCCTTTAAATTGTTCCTAATCAATCTCTACTTGATTTTTTCGGTTCTTCCTATTTCTCATTTATTCTAACATGTTCCTTGAATAAATTCCTTAAATCTTTATCCATAGGGTCTTTCAAAATCCTAGGATTTTTACCCAATTTTCACCTTCATTTTCGTGTTCCAAACTTATTCCTTTTCAAGAAATTATCTATAATTTCTTCTTCCTCGTCGATGAATTCAATTTCATCTTTAGTTTCATCATTCTTTCCATCTAAATCATTTTCTACTTCATTATTCCCAAGTTTTCTACTCCATTGCTTCCACTCGAGCTTCCTACTTCTCGTGAATTCTACAACATTTACCTCTCTTGGGTTTCTTTCAGGTGTTGCTTGGTAATCCTCCTGGGGTCTCTTCACTGTTACGCTCACCTTCCCTACTCAAATGATCTTCCATATTCCTCAATGAGGCTTCTATTGTTCTCATTCTCGTATCATGTCCACTCATAGATGTTTTTATTGTACTCATATCTTTAGTGATCTGTACTAATAGAAGTCATCATTGTTTCCATATTCTTAGCTTGAGTAGATACTACACCCATCATATTTTCCATTAGTTTTTCCCATTTTTCAACTCCTTCTCAGTTGAGTTGAACTCGAGTTCTTGGTATACTTTGAGTGGTATGTTGAGGATAGGATCTTGGTAATGATTGTAAATTCTCGATTAGATGTATTTTCTTGATAAACTTGGTTATTATTCCTATATGGGATTTGGATATGGCGGTTGTCCTGGCTTACTAGGGTTTTCGGACCATCGATAAGTAGGATGATCTCTTCTAATAGCATTAAACGAGTTTGAGTATGCATTGTTCAAATTCCTATGTCACTTTGAAAACTCACCTCCTCTCTTGAATATCCTGTTGGTTCTTCACTCCCTAATGACACATTATCATGACTTGAGTATTCATTTGGTGTACTATTTTCTGAATTTTGGTTCTTATTCATTTGTAAACCATCAAATTTCCTACTCAAATTCTCCAAGTGTGCTAGAACTTCCGTATTAGACGTACATTCTTCCCAGCAAAAGCTACTTTTCTCGGTGCTAGAACCGGTTTCCCACATTCATTATTTTTGGAAATCTTTTCTATAGCATCGTAGAACTGCTTGAGCTTCACTCATCATTAACGAACCACCACATGCATGATCTACATCTCAGACGTGAGTCTTTTCTCAATTTACGACGAAGAGTTGAATTTGCATATCTAAGGAATAACCATGATCGGGACACGCTCTTAACAATTTTTAAACCTTTCCCACGCATTCCCAAGAGTTTCCTCGGATCCTTGTCTAAAGTTAGCAACCTCGACTTTTAATTCCAAATTTCGTCCAGAGTGAAATATTGTTTCAGAAATTCAGTTTGAATCTCCTCCCAACTAGTAAGTGAATGATGTGGAAGAGACATAAACCAATCTCGGGCTCGTCCTTTTAAAGAAAAAGGAAACATAGTCATTCTCGTTAATTCCTTATGAGCACCTTGACTTTTGGTCAGTATTGCACAGCTTCTTCAAAAGATAGAGATGATGATGTGGATCTTCATCATCCTCTCCTAGGAATTGGGCTCTTGCGTCAATTAAACCAAAAGATGAGATTTAATTTCAAATTATTCGCTTCCTTCATTGGGTAAAAGGATGGGATTATTAGTCCGGTTTCTTCTTACGGTTTGATCACAGATAGGTCTCGGGTTTGGTGGATTATTACGATTATTCTGGTTCCGATTTTGATTATTTCTATTATTATTATTATTATTAGGGTTAACAGGGTTTTGTCCATGCCCTAGAGCATGTTCCAAACTTGTTCGGTGTTTCATCACCGATTTCAAATGATTCTCGTATTTCTGCTTGAAGATGATTCTTGGTCGATTTCCCGACTAGTATGACCGCTTTACTCTCTACTCTTAATCGCCTTTTCGTAAGTGTTTATGTCGGATTATAAGGAGTGAGAGGGCCTTACCACTTCTGGTCATCAACTAACGAAAATAGAAAATAACACGAAATTGATAGTAGTAAAAATTGGTAATTTTCCTAAAAGGTAACAACCAACGAAAAATAAAATAGAAATGAGATAAGAAAAGTGTTGACTTATTCTCGAGAATTTTAAGCTAATACAAGTAGTAACCATAGACACATAAAAAGAAATTAGCGACGTTCCCCGGCAACGGCGCCAAAAATTCTGACAGACCTAAACCTAACCTTGGAAACGGCGCCAGAAAGCTGACGGACATTACCTAGGCTATACAGATCCTAACCGGCAGTGTACCGGGTCAAATTGTGGTGCTAGTATGGTGAGTCGAGTGTCGAATCCTCGTGGAACTTGGTAATTTCTTTTACGTGTGGTTAAACACCAAAGAGTCATTATTAACTCGATCTAAATCGCAATTTTATAACACAGATCACTACTATTCTAGTCAACATAAAATAAATACGTAATTTAAAAGTTATTCTAATATAATATATATAGATATATAAATATATATAGATGTACATAAATTGCAAAGTATATATATAGATATAAATATATAGGTACCAATATATTAAATGATATTTTAGAGAATCGCCAAAACTTATATAATTGGTTTATACGATCTTTTCGATTAATTGAAATGTGTTCGATCTCTCCTTTTATTTTAGGTCCAATTGAGTAAGTGAAACGGTGCACTCTCGAGGTAAACAATTCCTCCTCACACGAGCGTATGAAATTGTCATATGTCCATTGCATCACCCAAGGTCCACAATCATGTTACGTAAACGAATTAATCTGAACAGTCCCGAGTACAAATCTACCTTTAGATAAAAGGAGTCATTCCGTTCACAAACGGTCAATTTTATTTTAAAGGCTCCGGTTGTCAAAGCCGGACGATTTAACTTTCCGGTTTAAGTTTCAATTAAACTGATGATTTAACATTATTACGATCTCGAGTACAAATTATAATAAAATTCATTTCTCCCAAAACAAATTTACCCCGGTAGAAATCGGATTCCGTTATCACGTTGTTCACACGGCCAATTTTACCCTCCGGTTTTCTATCTTTTATTTCATATCCTCGACTACGAGGCGTCAATTCATAATTAGATTATGAATTCCTCGATCGTTAAATATGTCAATACGAATATGATCAAAATAGAAAAAGATTCAATTAACTCAATTTTAGTCATTTTAACTTAACAACATTTCTTTAACGAAAAGATCGAAATAAAACCGATTACATAGTTTTGGCGAGATTATATTTAGCCTAAAAACATTATAACAACGAAAAATATAAAAACAAACATAAATACTTAAGAAAAGTTACCCGAATACGGTTGATTCGAAATCGTATTTTCCGGACATTACAACTTCTTTAGCAAAACCGACTTCCGAGATTTTCCCAGCATTATAACGATACTAAAACTACATTATTACGGCGTAAGGCCTTATTTACAACTACAACTAAAAATTAAAAAGAAAAGAGAAGAGAGGAGAATATATATATGATATTGTGTATATATATTTGGTACACTTCGTCTGCTCTCTGATCAACTCCTTTATATAGACAAAGGTCTCAAGGCCGGACCGGTCCGGTATTAGGCCGGCTCGGTCCGGACTAATGATTACTCCCACTAACTTGATCACTCCAGCATGTGCGATGAAGATATTATTTTTTATATATAATTATTAAATTTCTAAAATTCATATCTCGAGTTCTGGCCCTCCAAAAATTGCAAACGAAATGCCAAAATTAAGGTCTCGAAAACTCTACAACTTTCATGAAGGACTCTTCTCCAGATAACGCCTTCTTGATAACCTCGTGTTCCTCCGAAGCTTTTACGGGATTTTTCTTAATCCAAATCGATTAGCCACTTGATCACTGTTTAAGTTGTAGACCTCCAATCTTTATAATTTAAATTGCATTGGAAAGCTCTCGGAAAATCTACAACTTGCGTGAAGAACACTTTCTCTGAAAATGTTGTTTTGATGAGCCATTCGCTTTATCGAAGACATTTCTCTATTACCACTTATCCAGATTGGTTGGCCACTTGTCCACTTAAACTTTTCAATTGACCATTTAAGCTCGTGGCACTCTCTAAATCATTCCAGAGATATGATTAAACTTCAATATGTCGATTCTCGGGGTCTTGGTTTATAAATCTGCAATAAAATACCACAAATACCCACGTAAATCTGACACGACACTCCGATTTACTAAAATCGGTACAAAATTACAACTTTTTATTATTATTATTACTAAATACTCTAAATTATAAAGACTAACATTTTATACCATAATTTCATATATTTTATATAGAATTCGTTAATAAAACATAATAATATAACGTATATTTAATCATATAAAAATAATACATCATGTAGATGCTTTGAGTAGGAAACCAGTGTTTGCAGTTTCAATTGTTGAAGATGTGGTAGAACAGTTAGATGGGCTGAAAATCCGGGGCTTCGAGCAGATCGAAGATCGACAGTTTGTGGCACCGTTGTTAGCCAGATCAGAGTTGTTGGATGATGTTCGGGAAAAGCAAGATGAAGATCTAGTGTTGGTTGATTTCAATTGTGTTGTAAGAGAGAAACCTACAGTGGGCTATGTGCTAGATAAAAATGAGAATCTTTGGTACTAGGATCGTCTGTGTGTGCCTAATGTTGGTGACTTAAGGCAGAGAGTTATGGAAGAGGCACACAAGATTTCATTTGCAGTTCACCCAGAAGCTACTAAAATGTACAGATATTTGAAGGAAAGGTTTTGGTGGCCCTCTATGAAAGTGGAAATAGCTAAGTGTGTAGCGGAGTGTGATACTTGCCAGAAAGTAAAAAAGGAACATAGAAGGCCAGGAGGAAAGCTTAAGCATTGCATATCCCTGAATGGAAAAGGGATAATATCACGATGGATTTCATCACCGGATTACCGAAGACAAAGAGTGGAAATGACGCAATTTGGGTGATTGTGGATAGACTGACTAAGTCTGCCCATTTCTTGCCAACAAAGGTAGATATGTCCTTGAAGAAGATGACGACTGTTGGTCCCTTGGAAAGGCTAACACAAGTTTAGAGGGATGGGGGGTGAATAAACTTGTCCCTAAAACTGGATTTTAAACAACTTAAAGTTCAGTTATAACTTGTGTGGGGTTAAGCTGACAAAGCTGAGATTAAGTCAAACTGACTTAAGTTGAAACTGAGTCAACCGGCAGTAGATATAGTTCTAGCCTTTTTCTTGATCTTGTTATTCTTTTACGAAAAGTGAGTGTCCGTGGAATCGAATTACGATGAATGTCGGTTGTGAATCGTGAGGTGTATAACAATCAAGTATCAAAATGTCTTTGTAAGTAAATGTTTGAATAAATAAATAAATGCGTAAAGTAAATAAGGCGGATGTTATAGAGGTTCCGTGGTGTAATCCTCATCGCCCTCTCTTCCTTGTGGTGCGGAGGAAAATTCCACTAGAACTTCCCCGAGGTGAATCATTTACAAAAGTCCTAAACAATAGTCCTTGGCAAATCCCTAGCGTCACTATCTAAACAGTTGTAGAACAGGTAGAATTGCTGCTCTTCAAATGCTTGAACCACTGGTCCTTAGAGGGTAGGATTGCCTTTTCACCAGCCACCACCACAAACATAGTCTCCCCGACTGCTTGTCACAACTGTCCTTGGCGAAACCTTCCCGGTTTGCTTCACAGTCTAAAACCTTTGATGTAGAATCAAAGTTTGGCTTAGAATCAATAAATTGATTCTTGTTTGTGGTTCTTCAAAGTGTTGGATTCTTGATAAATTCTTTGTAGCTTGAACACTTGAAGAAATACTAGATATGATCTTGTTATAGTTCAGAGATGATAGCTATTCGAATAAAATAGACTAATGCACAAAATTGCTTGTTGATTCTTGTGTATTCTGTTATTTATCCTTGGTGCAAAGTCTTCTATTTATAGTGTGAGGTCCAACGTTCATCTGGATTAAATTCGAATTGTATCAATGTCTCTTTTGTAACGGCTATATTTTTTGACCGTTCTGCTGTGTCAGTAACTCATCCATTGAAATTTCTTCCTTTACAACGTTCGACTGTACTTTCAGTTTGTTGGATGGCTGACATATAAAACTGAGTTTCCTTATCAGTTTTATACTGAGTTTTTCACTTGTCAGTTTTCTAACTGACTTGGAGCATTAACTGAGATTTTACTCTTCTTCAAATATCAGTACTCCAGTTTTCTTCTGATTATCATTGACTTAACCTGAGTACACCATAACTTATTATCATCTAAGAATTCGTTGTCCTTATGATTCTTAGGTCTTCATACAAGATCTATAAAGTCAGTTCAGGTCACCACAATCTTGCCTGACGTCTAACTTTACAGTCTCGACTTGTAATCTTCATAACTAAGTTTGAACCCTCGCTTCTTCATTCTTCAATAACTGAGTTTGAACCTCGCCTTCTTGATCTTCTAGATAAGTCAATCGAGTCAGAAACTCTCAAATAACTTACCTTCTTCATTCCATGTAGGTGTATTCTGTTTAGTTTGCTTGTCTTGATGATTTCAGTTTTGCTTTTACTTACACACAGAACTATTACAATTGCTTGTCCATGTGTAACTTATACAAATATCGGACTCTAGAAAAACTTATACATTCGGGCTCTAGACATCTTTTAGCTTTTCACTATAACAAATTGGCTTCAAAGACTTCATCAATGGGGTTAAGATAATACTTTAAACAAATAAGATGAATTATCATCAAAACATAAATTTTATTTCCAACAATTTCCCCCTTTTTGATGATGCCAAAACTCTCCCTAAAAGAAAAGCTTAAAGATCAAAACAATGTAAAACAATGTAAAACTGGAAAACTGGTTTTCATTAGAATGAGCAAAAACTGGATAAGTACATTTTGTTCAAATAACTGTGATTAAAGACTTTTCTTCATCTTTGCTTTTTGCATGACTGAGTCATATTTCCTTGCTTTGTCATAGAATCGAAAATCTTCTTCTAGCTTGGAGTCTTCCTTTGAGAAAGTCTTGTTGTAGTCAACTTGACTACCTTCTTTCCGTCTTTTCCATTGAATTAGCTTGGGTAAGCCTGATTCTTTCAAGTAGTAATTTTCAAATTCTACTAGATCAGCTTTCATCTATTCAGTCTTGTCTTTAATCTTCAGTTTATCATCAATCCTCTGATTCTTCTTATATTGTGCCATTTTCTGCTTTGAGAATAAATCAGATAAAAAGTAGTTCAGGGATTCTTCAATTGTCTTGTCCCTGTATTTGCCTTTGATAGGATTGTAATCTTTGATAAACTGCGTCCATAGATCCTTTGTAAGAGTAGCTCTTCTGTTTCCAGGTTGACTATATTTTTCAATAAGTTGATCATCAGTTAACTCTTTCTTCAAAAGTTTAGGATCTGATCTGTATCTTTGTAATTCTTCTTCAAGTCGCTTCATTTCTCCAAGTAACTTCAGCTTTTCTTCTTCAGCTTCCCCCTTTTTGGCATTATATAACTGATCTACCAGGGCATGGGTTTCTTTTTGATCTTCTGAGATTTTTCGCTGAGAAGCAAGTACTTCTTTAAGCTGAGTTTCTAACCCGTAGATATGCTGATTCATATGCCAATGAGCCTGAGCATGAGTTTCCCTATCTACTGCGGTTGAGTCTTCGAGTTGTTGTTTGAGTAACACAATTTCTGAAGCAGAACTTGAGCTTGATTTGTGGATCATCTCTAATCTTGCATGAACTGAAACATCGGTTCTAGTTCTATAATCAAGGTATCCAGAGATATTTGATAAAAGGCCATTTTGTGTATCTTTCTGACTGAGTACAATTTTCAAGTTTTCATGAACTTTTGCCAATTCATCCTTTGTGAGGATGTCCGAAGGATCATATGTAGCTTCTATTTGATCCTTAACCTGAGTATTATCATCAATAATCATCAGTTGCCGATTATCAATTCCATCAGTTGCTTGCTGATTGTCAGTTGTCTGATCTCCAACTGGCAATTCTTCTTGCTATGGTACAGTTTGTGTTGCTAGAGGTTGAGGTTGAGTTTCTGTTTGCAAAACTGTAGTCTCATCAGCATCTTTTCTTGACTTATCATGGTCATCATCATCCTTTTTCTTTGAACTTTCTTTAAATGATGTGTCTGATCCTCTTCTTTTTGCTAGTTCAGTGAATCTTTTGAAACATTTGTCAAGAAATTCTGAAATAGGAAATAGAGAGTAAAGGTCTCTAACTTACAATTTCTCCAAGAGTAATTTCTCTTCATTCTATAAACTGATATCTCGAACATCTTCTGGTTGAAGTTTCATTTTCATCAGCTTGATGATTTTGTCACCAAGACTGGTGCCGATTCTTTGAACCGATTCTTCTTTGTAATTGAGAAGTATGGTCAGTAGTGACATTTTCTTGTGTACCTTCAGTAGTCAGTTGATGTTGTTGTTCCCCCTCAGTTGGTGCTTTTTCACTTGAGATTTCTGGGTACAAACATCTTACAACTGATCTTACTTCTGCTGATTCAGCTTTTCGCTTGGTCCCTTTGTGTATAGCTTCCGGCTGAGACACGGTTTTCTGACTTGCTTCAGGTTGGGAAGTTGTTTCTGTGATTTCCTTTGAAGTTGCTTTTTGCCTTGCTTGCTTCCCTTCCTTAATTCTTTCTAAGTAAAACTGAATGATTCCACTAAGAGTCTTCACCGGAATCGCCATCGCTTAATTGTCCTTCAGCTTGAGCTCTTTTCACACTGTCTAATTCAGCTAAATGTTGTTTCTTGAACTGATTTACAACATAGCCTGCCCAATTGAATTCTATTCCATCCCAGATTATATTCATGAGATAGATATTCTCTTCTGATCGTATTAACTCCTTTGGATTTCCAATGACGTGTTTGCTGAGCCATCTGCTGAGGTTTCCAAATTCTGGCTTGATTTTGTCTACATGAATGCCTGGTTCAATTGGTTCTGTAGAAAAGGTAAGCATCTCAAGAAAAGCTTCTCTTTTCAATGGTAGAGTGGCTAAATCTGTTGAAGTTGCTGTTGTATTTGCGAAGCCAAAGAGTGACCTCATGACTCTTTCATTGAGAACAATGCGATCTCCACGTACTGTAGTTATCAAGGAGTCTCTTACTAATTGCATATTTTGCCAAAATTGCAAAATGCCTTCCACATCACATTTTTCTTTGAACTGAACTTCTAAGATGTTCCTCAATCCGGGTAGTTTCTCGATTTTATCACGTACCCAGCTGACTAACAGAGTGTTTTGACACATACCTTCATACATTTCAAGTGTTAGTTCATTCAGCTCTGTGATCAATCGTTTTTCTTTCGAACTATCTGAAGTGGCCATATTTGAGTGTGAACACAAAAATTTGATTTTGAGAGAAAGGGGCAAAAAGAGTCTGTTTTGCTTTCTCGGAAAGAGATGAAGAGTTTGAATTTCGAATGAAGATAATGTGAATGGGGTTGAATAAATAGGTAGGATATTCTCAGCGGTAGAGTAGTACAACTTTTCAAATTCCATGATGGTTTCGGTAACCGATGCTTGTACTGTTTTGACAATCATGGGGTGTACACGCGAAATTCTGACAAAAATAACTGCGGTAATTTAATGCGACATAACCGCTGAGGATTTTACCATATCAACCTTTGACTAAATTTGACTCGAATGAAAACGACATCGAGGTCGGTTTTAGAGATAATTCAGCCCCATCAAATTTTCGATTCGCTTAATCGCTTTGAAATTGTTGATGTCAATGACTAGTCTGTTAAGAGCGCACTCCAACATAACAAAGATTAATCCCCTTGACGAATCTCTGGCTTAACTGATTTAACTGACTTTGATTATTCCCAACTCAGTTCTTAATTTGGCAAATCTTTCTTTGTCCAATGGCTTTGTAAAGATATCTGCCAACTGATCTTCAGTAGGTACATAAAGAATCAATTATATCCTTCTTCTCTCGCATGATCTCTTATAAATTGGTGACGATATCAATGTGCTTTGTCCTTGAGTGTAAAATCGATTATCGATAATTGCAATTGCACTGGTGTTATCACACATTATGGGAATTGTTCCTTCTTCTATCCCATAGTCTCTTAATTGCTGTCTAATCCATAAAACTTGAGTACAACAACTTCCAGCTGCGATATATTCAGCTTCAGCTGTAGAAGTTGAGATTGATTTTTGCTTCTTGCTAAACCATGACACAAGTCTATTTCCTATTATCTGACATGTGCCTAAAGTGCATTTTCTGTCCACTTTGCATCCAGCATAATCTGAATCTGAATAAGAAATCAGCTTGAATTCTCCTTCTTTTGAATACCAAATTCCAACTCCATCTGTGTCTTTCTGATATTTCAAAGTTCTTTTCACAACTGTGAGATGACTCTCCTTTGGTTTTGACTGAAATCTTGCACATACACCGACAGTAAAAGATATATTTGGCCTACTTGCTGTAAGATAGAGTAAGCTTCCAATCATCCTTCTGTAAAGTGTTTGATCAACATCTTTGCCTTCTTTGTCTTCATCAAGCCTGATGTTGGTCCCCATTGGTGTAGAAATTCCAGTAGATTTCTCCATACCAAACTTTTTTATAAGTTCTCTTGTATATTTGGTTTGGTGAATAAAAATTCCATCATCTAACTGTTTAACTTGCAATCCTAGGAAATAATTTAATTCTCCCATCATACTCATCTGAAATTTTCTTTTCATCAAACTTGCAAATTTCTCACATAACTGTTCATTTTCTGATCCAAAATGATATCATCAACATAAATTTGAACAAGTAAAGTATCTTCTCCATTCTTCATCCTGAATAATGTTTTGTCGATTGTTCCTTTGATAAATCCATTATCCACTAGAAACTGAGATAGAGTTTCATACCAAGCTCTTGGTGCTTGTTTAAGTCCATAAAGAGCTTTCCTTAGTCTGAAAACTTTATCTGCTTGATCTTTGATTTCAAATCCGGGTGGTTGTTGAACATATACTTCATCTTCAAGAATTCCATTCAGGAACGCGCTCTGAACATCCATCTGATAAACTTTGAATTTCTTGTGAGCTGCAAAGGCAAGAAATAATCTGATTGCTTCTAATCTTGCAACTGGTGCATAAGTTTCATCAAAGTCTATGCCTTCTGCTTGAGAGTCCTTTGGCTACAAGTCTAGCTTTGTTTCTGATGATATTCCCATCTACATCAAGTTTGTTTCTGAAAACCCATTTGGTTCCAATGACATTGACATGAACTGGTCTATCTACCAATTCCCACACTTGATTTCTCTCGAATTCATTGAGCTCTTCTTGCATAGCTAATATCCAATCTGGATCTTTCAAAGCTTCTTCAATTTCTTTAGGTTCTGATTGAGATAGAAAGCATGCAATCATAGCATCTAGTTGATGTCTCGTTCGAACTCTAGCTTGAGTATCACTAATAACTTGTTCTTTAGGGTGATCTTTCATCCATTGATGTGTGTGAGTTTGTATCAACTGATTTGCATTTTGTTCAACTGATTCTTCAAAAACTGGTTCTTGAACTTGTTCAACTGAATCTGAATGAAGTTGTTCAGGTTGTTGAGCAATTGGAAACTAAGACTGATCTTGATCTGAATATTCTGAAATTTGTAGTCTTCCAATGTCAACTGAAACTGGTTCTGGCGTGACTGGTAACTGAGACTGAGAAACTAGTTCTGGTCGGTCTTCAGTTGTTTCACCAGGGAGGTTTGGTTCATCAAATACTACATGTATTGATTCTTCATGCTTGAGTGTCCTTTTATTTAATACTCTAAAAGCTTTGCTGACACTTGAATATCCTAGAAAAATTCCTTCATCAACTTTGGGCTGAAAAACGTGAAGTTGATCTTTTCCATTATTGTGTATGAAACATTTGCTTCCAAAAGCATGAAAGTATGAAACATTTGGTTTTCTTCCATTCCAAATTTCATAAGGAGTCTTCTCATGTCTCTTGTTCACGAGAGCTCTGTTCTGAGTGTAACAAGATGTGTTAACTACTTCTGCCCAATATCTTTCCGGTAGTTTAGCTTCACAGATCATAGTCATTCCTGCTTCTTTGAGTGTTCTGTTTCTTCTTTCAGCTACACCATTCTCGTGGAGGTGTTCCAGTGGCGACAAGTTGATGTAAAACACCATTTTCTTCACAATATTCAATAATCACACTTTGTTGAGGAATTCAGCCTTTATCTCGATTTTATCTTCACAATCAAACTCCTTTCGATTAAAAGCCTCTTGAGTAATTCTCAGTAAGCCTTTGCTTGGTTTCACTTTTCTTGGTTAGAAAGGTTACCCAAGTCTATCTTGAAAAATCATCTACTACCACCAATGTATACTTCTTTCCACTGATACTAATTGGTGTAATAGGTCCAAATAAATCCATGTGTAGCAATTCTAGATGTCTGGTTGTTGAATGCTGAGACTTGGTCTTGAAACTTGCTTTTGTTTGTTTTCCTTGTTGACATGCGTCACACAAACTGTCCTTTTTGTATGAGATTTCTGGTAGTCCAATGACTAGCTGCTTCTTAACAAGTGTGTTGATGTCATCAAAGTTAAGATGACTCAGTTTCTTGTGCCATAGCCAACTGATCTCTAATTTGGTATGCACAAGTAAACAAGTTTCAGCAACGGCAGTTGTCCAATCTACTACATACATTGATGTTGTATGAATATTACAAACGGGTAATCGGGTAATTCTAATTAGGAAATAATACAAGAACAAGAATATTTGGGTATGATTTGGGCTGAACTCTCGAGAGCTGCCTACGTATCCAGGTCAAGTAATCAACTGGAATCAAGTCCCCCTCGTAGTTCAGGGTGTTCCTTATATAGTAGTGGATCGTGCGTTTCTCCCTGGACGTGCCAGGGAGTTATCATAGAACATGTCCTGGACGTGGGATCTACCCACGTCCATAAGCAGTTGAGATGTTGTTGACTCGATCTTCCCCACGTTTAGCTGTCATTCTTTCCAGAAATAACTCTGGCCAGAACAAGGTGGAGTCCTGCTCCTGCTCCTCTGACTATTCTGCCCAGCATCTTGACCTAGTCAGCATTTGGCGGTCTAGCTTGACTGGTCTGGGTATCTTTATTATTAACCCTTGGGCCTGGCCCAACTACAAATGACCCGACCCAACGGGCCCATATATCATCATAAGTCCCCCCAGACTAGGGTAGACTGCTTTACAGCTGCCCTAGCCTGAAACGGTTCTGCTTCCGTCATTAAAACTACGCGAAACGAGGCCAAGTTGCACCCATCCGTTATCATTAAAACCGTAGACTAAAACATCACGTCGCTTCATTTCATGCCATATAACCCTTTCTCTGTCCACTTTACTCTTATAATCTACACTTTCGGAAACGCCTCTCTGCAACCGCAAGTAAGTCTTTATTTATTTTATTCTACGTTTCTTTGAAATCATTGATCTTTAATGAGTTTGAGAGCTAATACAGACTTCTCAGTGAATCCGTGAGAAAACCTTTGAATCCCGGAGAAGATTTCCAGAGCCATAGATAGTGAGGAAGTGAATTCATCTAACCTGCGTGCTTTGCCCTCGAACTCAGTAGGAGAATCCAATTACCCTTCCTCCTCCATTGATTTAAGGAATACCTCCACTTTTGGAGATAATCCACTGTGTATTTTACCTTCCCATCTTCGCGCCTCTGGGATATTTACTCGTGCACTTGATTGTACACCAATATCCTAGAGGATCACACCGCTTTCTTGAATACCTTAAAGAGAGAAATCAACCGATTTGATAAAACAAAGGCAATAATGGCTTGCCATGGTGTTGCCAGCAAAATGACCAAAACCGAGATGGCCGGTTTGTTAAAGACCTATAAGATCCGGACTGAACCTTTCGAAGTCGTTCTCCCTAAACCGACTGAATATGCTTATAATCCTCACCCCGGTTTCGCGCACGATTTACTGATCATCGGCTCCACAATGGTTAAGGTTTCCTCTTCCCCCCGGGTGTGTAGAGATAATGAAATATTATAAGTTAGGAGTTGGTCAGATCCATCCGAATAGCATTAAATTTCTCATAGGTTTCATGATTTGGTGTCGTATGAACACCACTCCTTTCACAAAGAACCTTATTCAGAACTTCTATCGGTGCAAATTGACACAAGGTAGTGGGGTGGTACCATTTTAGTCGTAGGGCGATGCTCCACTCATTCGATAACCAAAGAAAGATAAGACGAAGAAGAAGTGGCAAGAACACTTTTTCTTTGTAAAACACAATTCAGATGCCAGTTTAGGGCGATGGAACACCTCTTCCATGAAAGACAAGTTGGAAGACTTATTGATGCCACGTTGTCCCAATATCTTGTTAGCAACAAGATCTCTCTCAATTTAGACTTCATAAGTTCTGCCCTGATAGATGCTGCTCAGCTTCAGACTGCTGGGCCCGTTGGCTACGTGGAGTTTTCCAAGAAACAGTACAGAAAATGTATGTTTGTATTTGTATTATGTCTTTATTTTTGATTATAATTTGATTATCCCCTTTTTCTTGTAGTGGCCAATGTGGACGATCTGATCAGCATTGACATCGATGAGGAGGAAGAAACAGAACAAACGATTGATGATTCTGAGCGGACCCTGTCCGTTATTCCGGAAGGAGGTGAACTTCCTGGTCAGCATGAGGATGCACAATTAGGCACTAGCTCTGGTACTGCTGTGCAGGAAGAAATTCCTACTGCTGATCCCTCTGAGCAGGATACACTGAACCCCATTTGTCCTGTGGACTTGACCGTTGAAGAAAATCTCCACGGGGGCCAAATTACTGGTGTGGATGCTGTTCCCCTCAGGACTATCTCTCAAAGACAGAAAAAGAGGCACAAGTCTACTTCTTCTAGCAGTTCTACCAGTGGCTCCTCTTTCAACTTTGAGGACATGTCTGCTGATGATTTTGCAGACTCTGTAAGTGGTCTCTGTCATAAAGTTTTCATATTTTCCTTATTTTTCTCTTTCTCAGATGTTTCCTTTTGTAGTGTTACCGCCTAGGTAAGGCTCTGCACAAAAAGACTGCAAGCATGGCCCAAGACATTTCTGCCCTGCAGCACAAGGTGATCCAGCTGGATGAGGCCAAGGCTAAGGTAGCCAGCCTGGAAGAGTCTAATCATGAGGCCAGTGCTAAGGTGGCCAGTTTGGAAGAGGCCCGCCTTGCTGATCAGCGAGAGATCGAGAAGCTGAAGTCTGATCTTGCCAAAGCTGAGGCTTTGATATTTACTCAGGAGGAGCAGCTAACTTTACGAGATCAGCGGTTGGCGAAGTTGAACGAGGAGAACCTGCAAAATCTTGCCATTGCAAAGAAAATGAAGGCTGATTTTGACGAAACTCTGAGGCAAATGGAGGAAATTCCTACTCAGAATATTGTCCAGAAGGTTGTTGCTGGGTATAAGTCTTCTCCACAGACCTATGAGGAAATCCAGATCATATTGGCTCCCGCCCTGCGCAGAGGATATACACTTGGCGTTGATGAGGCCAAACCTGCTGACCTGGTGATTAACACTCTGCCTAACCATCGGTTGTACGATAAAAAGGTAGGGGAGATCTTCGCGAAGCGATATGATGAATAAAAGAATGGAGAAGACATAATTAGCAAATATGCTAAGAAAAAATCTGCTCAACCTTCGGAGAAGCCTGCTCAGCCTGTAGAGAAACCTGTTCAACCTTCAGCTCCCTCTACATCTTAGCTTATTTTCCTTTGAAAACTTTGAGTTTGCTCAGCTTTTGTGTAACTTTCTTGTCAGTGACATCTTTAATCTCTTTATTTTTGAGTTTGTACCTATGAATTTGACATTCTCTGTTTCCCTTTTTTGAGATCCATCTCTGTTTAGAGATCTTTTGTTTTTTGAGATCCATCTCTGTGTAGAGATCTTTTGTTTTGTATTCATATTGCGCTGCAAAGAAGTTAGGATCTTTTATCCTTAGCTTCTTTAAATTTACCTAACCTCCTGCGCAGAATATTCTTGCTCTGCAAGTTTAGCTGTTACGCGCTTATAGTTAGGTCTTTTGCCCAGAATGCCCTTGCACCTGCAAATTTGGCCTTCATCATTTTTAATTATGTGATTTGCATTGAATTTTCTTGCACTGCAAGTTTTAAGAGTTGTTTTGGGTTTTCTGCCCATAATGCCTTTGCACTGCAATTTTGGCATTTTCATTACATAAGTGGGAATTCTGCCCAGAATGCTCTTGCACTGCAAGTTTGGCATTTTTATTGTTTAAGTGGGACTTCTGCACAGAATGCCCTTGCACTGCAAGTTTTGCATTTTTAATTGATTAAGTGGGACTTCTGCCCAGAATGCTCTTGCGCTGCAAGTTTGGCATTTTTGTTGTTTAAGTGGGACTTCGCCTGCAATTGCAATGTACTGATAAATTAAGTATCGACCTTAATTCCTTGTTTTAGCACAAGTTAAAAAACACATACACGTATAATCATAAAATCGAAAAAGAAAAATCGATTCAAAGTAGCATTATTTACAGAATAAAATTGCTTTAAGGAAAAACTTCCTTAAGTGAACAAAGATTCCACTTCTAGAACTGCTTTTCCCGAGGCATTAGCTAGTTGATAAGATCCTTTTCCATGTACTTTGACAATTTTATAAGGACCTTCCCAATTTGGGTCTAGCTTTCCAGTGGGACCACTGTTTACTAGCCTCATTTCGCCTTAGCACTAAATCGCCTTCCTTAAAGTAATGCATTACCTCGACTTTGGAGTTGTAGTATTGGGCAACCCGTTGTTTGTATTTTGCCATTTGTATTAGGGCTATGTCCCTTTTGTGCTCTAATTCGTCCTTGACATGCAACATGTCCACTTCCTGAGTTTCTGGACAGTATAATTCTGTCCTGGGAGATTTGTGCCCGATCTCTGCAGGTATCACTGCCTCGCATCCGTATGCCAAAGAGTATGGAGTTTCCTGTGTTGCAGCATTGGGTGTAGTCCTGTACGCCCATAAGATATTTGGGAGATGATCTACCCAATGAGATCCCTCTTATTCCAATCTTTTCTTCAGTCCCTGTTTTATTTGTCTATTTGTTTGCTCCACCTGCCCATTGGCTTGGGGATAGGCCACTGATGTAAAGTGTTGAGAGATTCCAAGATTGGTGCACCAGGATTGTACTCCTTGATCTTCAATTTGTGTGCCATTATCTGAGATGAGGACTTTGGGGATTCCATATCTGCATAGAATGTTTTCCCACAATAATTTTTGTATTTGTTTGGCTGTGATGGTGGTTAAGGGTTCAGCTTCCACCCACTTGGTAAAATAATCCACTGCCACCACTAAAAACTTGAATTTTACGGGTGCTAGGGGTAGTGGGCCCACTAAGTCTACTCCCCACTGGTCAAAAGGCCATGGAGATGTAATCGGTATCATCTCTTGTACAGGGTTATGTGATAAATTGCTATGCACCTGGCATGTCCTGCAAGTTCTGACCAGATTCTCTGCAGCTTCTTGCATTTCTGGCCAGTAATACCCATAAAGCCTGCATTTTCTGGCTAAAGCTCTTGCTCCCAAATGATTTCCACAAATTCCAAGATGGATCTCTCTTAATACATAATCCCCCTCATCTAGGGTTACACATTTTAACCAAGGTGCCGTATAAGACTTTCTGTACAGAACATCATTGAACAAAGCATACCTGGCTGAGAGTCTTATCAATTTCCTGGCGCGAAGTTTATCCTCAGGAAGTCTTCCATCTCTTAAATATATAACAATTGGATACATCCATGTTTCTGCTTGTGTTATCGGTTGTATTTCCATTTCATCACAACTTTTCTGCTTTAACTGCTCAACTAATACCTTTTTGTTTGACAAAAAAATTGATCCTAGCTTTGATAAAGCATCCGCTCTGGTGTTTTGAGCCCGAGTTATCTGCTCCACTTCCACCATTGAGAAATTTTGCAGTTTCCTTTGTGCTACTGCGAGGTATTTTTTTCATAGGACCCTCCTTTGCTTCATATTCTCCCTTGATATGATTTGTTACAAGCTGTGAGTCCGTATAGACTTTTAGGTTTTGTACTCCCAACTTCTGTGCTAGGTTAAGACCAGTTATTAAAGCTTCATATTCTGCCTCGTTGTTAGTAGATTGGAAGTCGAAATGAAGTGCGTATGGGAATTCTTCACCTTTTGGACTAATGAGTAGGAGTCCTGCTCCTGCTCCTTCTTTGTTAGAAGCTCCATCCACATAAAGCTGCCACTGTTCTGCTTTGTTCTTCTCAGACTTATCCTGTTCAGCCTTTTGCTCTATAGCTATGGCTTTCTCTTCTGCTAAGAAATCAGCTAATGCTTGAGCCTTAATTGTTGTTCTTGGCTTGTATTCAATATCAAATCCTGCCAATTCAACCACCCACTTTGCCAATCTTCCAGATTTATCTGGCTTTTCTAAAATTTGCTTCAAAGGTTGGTTTGTTAACACATTTACTGTATGACTTTGGAAGTATGGTCTCAATTTCCTTGTTGCATGTACTAAGGCTAAGACTAATTTCTCCACCTCTGAATATCTGACCTCCGGTCCTTGTAGGGCTTTACTTACAAAGTATATTGGCCTTTGTATCATGCCATGTTGCTTTACTAACTCAGCACTTACTGCTTCCTTACAAAAAGACAAGTAAAGAAACAGAATCTCACCTTCCTGAGGAGGAGTTAGAGTCGGCAAGTGACTTATATGATCTTTTAGCTCCTGAAAAGCCTGTTTACATTCTTCATTCCACTCAAATGGACTGGCCTTTCTGAGAATCTTGAAGAATGGCAATGATTTCTGTGCTGATTTTGACAAGAATTGATTTAGCGCTGCCAATCTTCCTGTCAATCGTTGAACTTCTTTGACATTCTTTGGTTCAGGCATGTTTTTTTAAAGCTTCTAATTTATCGTGGTTGGCCCCGATACCTTCCTTAGATATCATATTACCTTAAACTTGCCTCGATCTCACTCCAAAGGTGCATTTTTTGGGTTCAACTTCATTCCTGTTTGCCTTAAAAATTGACAAACCTCTACTACATCTTTCAAATACTGATCAAGAGTCCTGCTCTTGATTAACAAGTCATCCACATATACTTCCATTGATTTGCCAATATGTTGTTTGAAAATGGTGTTGACTGCCTTTTGGTAGGTTGCCCCGCATTCTTTAATCCAAAAGGCATAGACACATAGTAATAGGAACCAAATTCGATAATAAAAGCGCTTTTACAAAGATCTACTGTGGTCCATCATAACTGATGATATCCCTTTATAAGCGTCTAAGAAAGCAAAAATTTCATAACCAACTGTAGAGTCTACTAGCCTGTCAATTCTAGAGGAAGTATAACTATCTTTAGGACAAGCTTTGTTCAGATCTGTGAAGTCCACGCACATTCTCCAACTGCCATCTGGCTTTTTGACTAGCACTGGATTTGCTAGCCATTCTGGGTAGATCACTTCCTTAATCATGTTGGCCTGCAACAATTTTTCCACCTCTTGCTGGACAGCCTCTATCCTTTCAGGGGCAAAAGATCTCTTCTTTTGCTTCACCGGTTTTCTTGTTGGGTCAATGTTGAGCCTATGAACAGCTAATTCTGTTGACAATCCAGGCATGTCACTTGCCTTCCATGCAAATACGTCCTTGTAGTCTTTCAAGATTCTAACCAACATCTGTTTCTGTTCAGCGGGTATCCACGATCCTATACTGACCGTGGATTCAGGATCCTGTCCATCTAGCATAACTGATTCAACAGTATCATTGGACTGCCAGCTTTTTTCTTCATCCGGAATCAGGTCTTCCATTGTTACCTGCTGCACCTTCATTTTTCCACCGATCGTGGTCGTAGTGCTTCTTAGCAAAGATCTACATCCCTTTAATGCTTGCTTCTCCAACCAAAGTTGGGAATTTCATGTCTTTGTTGTGTCTTTGGCGATACTACTGCCCTTAGGTCGATCAGCGCTGGTCTTCCCAGAATCACATTATATGCTGACGGAGCTTTCACTACCACATAATTGACCATCAGAGTCCTGCTCTGTGGTCTTTGTCCAAAAGTTGTCAACAATTTTATCATGCCTACAGGATGTATGGGGGGTCCTGTAAATCCAAAGAGAGGAGTTGACACCGGAGTCAGCTCCGAATCCGTTAATTTCATTGCTTGGAAAGCACTGTAATACAGCACCTTAACTACGCTGCCCGTGTCTACGCAGATTCTTCTGACCAGATTCTTCTCGATAACTGCTTCTATCACCAACCCTTCATTGCTTACAATGGTCGGTAGCGGATCTCTTGGACCGCATCAACGCTTCCCATAACTTTTTGCTTTTTGCTTCCCGGTCTTTTTCTGCGCTGCCCTTTTTATCTTCCTGAGCAGCCTTGCTACTCTCTCCTGGTCCACCCACAATTGTGTTCACTGTATTAATTGGGGCGTTTTCTCTATGCCCATCTGCGCCCTGAGATGGATCCTGCTTTCTTCTCTCGATTGTACCATCATGCCCACCGTGGTGCTTTTAAATTCTCTTCTTCCTCGGGATTATCCCCTTGTGCTCGATCAATGCATTCATCAATCTTTCCTTCCATAGTCACTGCCGTCTATGTCTCTCGATTAGATCCCTACATTGTTCTCGAATCATGTCCAATATCTTTATGGTACTTGCACCACCTGTATGATCTCTTTTTTCCCTTGACCCTCAATGGAGGAGGAGGAGTCTTAGCAATCCCTTTCTTCTCCATAATTTCCAAAGACTTGGTCACGAGACTGCTTGGAGGATAAGGTCTCTATCCTGCGCAGAGCCCCTTTCTTCCCTAATCTTTCGTAAATGGGAGCGGTCACTCTGTCCCCAAATGCATTTTCTTTTCTTGTCATTCCGGTCCTCACTTTCCTTTCTTAGCATCCCTATGGATTTCTCCTCTTGGCTCTGTTAGCCTCTTCTCCTTGACAATGTCTCAGATGCTATTTCTAGACATTCTTCCATCGTGGTGCGGATCTTTCTTGCTCAACTTCGCATGTAACCGCCTTCCCTAAGTCCCGCTATAAAAGACGCTACCAGAAATTTATCATCCAGATCTGCTATCTGGGATGATTCTCCATTAAATCTCTTGATGAATTGCAGAACGGTTCATCACTCTTTTGCCTAATCGTTAGCAAATAAGTCCGGTTTCTTTGGAAAGGTCTTGCTGCGATGAATGCATGCATGAACTTTCCGTCAGAGTGGGAAATCCGGTATAGATCTGGGGTTCAACTTGTTGAACCAATCTCTTGCCTTTCCTGTTAGAAGAGTTGCAAATGCCCTGCATTTCATCTCTTCTGGAGCGTTATACAAATTCATGTGTTGGATGTACTGATGCATATGGTCGTATGGATCCTTAGTTCCATCATATGCCTGAATTTTCGGAATTTTGAATCCTGAGGGACATGTGAATGCATCGATGTCCTCAGTGAAAGGAGACACCAGCCTGAATTCATCTTGCTTGGGTTTAAGTATGGCATCTAACTCTGCTCTGGCGTTATCACCACCTGGGTGAGTAACCACCACTTGTATGCTTGATTCTGCTTCCTGCTTCTCTTTTTTAGCAGTTGGAAGTGGGGTATGTGCTTCGGAGATATCATTATCTTGATTCCTTGCTTTCAAAACCGCCTCGAAAATGGCCTTTATCTCTTCCCCTTTTAGATTTGCAAGGTTTTCTACTAACATTTGTTTAACTGCATCTGGGTTGCTTGTTTGCCCCTCTTCCATCACTTTCTTTCCAGTATCTTGAACATCTTGATCTGGACTTTTTTCCTTATTTTGATTTTCCTTTTCTGGTTGAACTTGCTGTTTCTTCGAATTCCCTTGATTTCTTGGCATTTTTTTTTTGTAAGAATCACTCACTAACTAGAATAGGTACCCTCCTTCTAGCGCCAAATGATGTTGTATGAATATTACAAACGGGTAATCGGGTAATTCTAATTAGGAAATAATACAAGAGCAAGAATATTTGGGTATGATTTGGATGAACTCTCTCGAGCCGCCACGTATCCAGTCAAGTAATCAATCGGAATCAAGTCCCCTCGTAGTTCAGGTGTTCCTTATATAGTAGTGGATCGTGCGCTTCTCCTGGACGTGCCAGGGAGTTATCATAGAACATGTCCTGGGCGTGGGATCTACCCACGCCCATAAGCAAATGAGATGTTGTTGACTCGATCTTCCCCACGCTTAGCCGTCATTCTCGTCTGTAAATAACTCGCCGCCGAACAAGGTGGAGTCCTGCTCCTCCTCCTCGACTATTCTCGCTTGAAAGATCTTGACCTAGTCGGCATTTGGCGGTCTAGCTTGACCGTGTGCAGGTATCTTTATTATTAACCCTTGGGCCTGGCCCAACTACAAATGACCCGACCCAACGGGCCCATATATCATCATACATGTTTTCTTTTCTTCTTCCAGCTAGAACAACTTGATAAGCTGATTCGCTGATGACAATGCAGAATTCTTTGTCAAAAGTAACTTTGTATCCCATATCACAAAATTGATTGGTGCTGAGTAGATTGTAGTGTAGTCCTTCTACATAAGATACATTCTTGATTTTAAGTCCATTTCTGATTAAGGTGCCATAACCTCTGGTGTAACTAGGTTTATCTTTACTTCCAAAATTGACTTTTGGTCCATCCTTTGCAATAAAATTATCGAGACAATTCTTGCTCTTTGTCATGTGTCTAGAGCAACCACTCACAAAGTACCAAATATCTGCAATAAAACTAAAAGTTTTAGGTACCCAATTCAGTTTTGGGTCCATGGGAGTCAGGTGTCGATTACAACTCGGGAATATATCCTTTTGGGATTCTTCGGATATTGTTGCACTTGTTTTCATATATGTAAGCCACACTCCCATAGTATCTATGTTTGGACTGTGTCTTATTTATATGATCTCTCATATCTTTTGACGGAAATTTGTTTGCATCATGCTTTTTGTTATTAAAGCTTGAATGATAACCATCATTCCTTCAGATCGAGGTCCTGGTCGACCTTTGTATCGTGACTTATCTTGAGAACCGAGATTAGTCCTTCTGATTTTTAGATCAAAACTTGTGATAAGTTTTCGGTCTAGAATGATTGTCATTATCGCTTTATTAACAAATTCAAGAAATTCCAATCATCATCATGGGATATAGTCTTCCTTTCCCCTAATGTGTGAATCTTTGAATGATTGATATTCTTGGATTTACTTTGATTGTAATTTTTCTCGGTTCCTGACTTGATTGGTTTTGTGGATCTCGGCGCTTGATTTGCCATTTCGGTTTCCATTGGATACAATGATCTACCATTTGAATTACCTTTGTTGGTAGATACGATTGTCTTCTTAGAAAACTAATTTATCCTGTGATCTCGGCTTTACTTGGTTCAAAGAATTTTCTCGGTTTGTGGAAGTTGCTCACTTCTGAACTTAATACCGCTTTTGGTACTAGGTCCAAAGAAATTTTGCTAGTTCTATCCTTGGAAGATTGTCGTGTATCAAATCCTAAACCGCTTTTGTCTCCATATGGTTTTCCCGATTTGAATCCAAAGAATTGAACTTGATTGAGCAAACGATTCGATTTGTTGCTCGCGATGCAAGAGTCGATGTCGAATCTTTTCTTTATCGCTTTAGTCGGTTTCAACATTTTCGATTCGAGACTTCAATCTTTCAACTTCAAGAATTAGACTTTCCTTTTCACTTTAATTGATTCATAACCACTTGAATAGTTTCTAGTGATTCATCAATTCGCTGCCGCTTCTTCTAATTCTAGATTTTTGGATTGGAGTCGCAAATGAGAAACATGCATTTATCATGGAAATCTGAGCTGAAGAGTATTTAGAGTTTGATTCACATACCTCATTTGTATCTTCCATGTGTGCCATTAAAGATGTGTCATTTGATAGTCTTTTAGTACCAGCTTCATAATCCGATTCATCTCCAGCAAGGAGTGCTCTTCTACCAACTCTTCTTGGTGGAGTCTTCTTGGTCAGTTCTGGACATTCAGCTTTATAATGTCCTGGCTTCTTGCAGTTGAAACAGAGATATTCATCGTCTTTTCTTTTCTCAGGAGTCCTTTTGATGAACTTTTGAGTGACTGGGTGTCCACTCTTCATTCTTCGAATTCTGTTCATCATTAGATCCATTTGTTCTTCCATCTCATCCAATTCATGAAGATTCTTAGATGAGTTTTCTTGAATATCATTTGATGCTGCTGCAAGTGCTGTGGTCTTTGGTTCTTCCAGAGCTTTGATTATTGCAGCTGTGCTTGTGAAATCTTCACTGAATTCATAAGCTTTCAAATCTGAAAAGATCTTGAATGAATCCTCTACATCAAGTCTTCTTGATTCTTCCATGGCAGTGACCTTCATTTTCCTGCACATTGGTAATGCCTTCAAGATTCTTGTGTTGATAACTTTCTTTGAGTATTCAATCTTGAGTAGATTTAATTCATCCATGATAGCACTGAATCTTGTCTCCATTTGGTCAATGGTTTCTCCATATTTCATCTTGAAATTCTCAAACTTTTGTTTTGCAAATGTAAATTTTATTTTCCTTGATTGAATCTGCTCCTTCACAAACTAATCGAAGTTTGTCCCACATTTCCTTGCGCGCTTGTGCATTCTTTCACCTTCAAGTACATGTTGCTGTCAAGAGTTCTGAGGATAAAGTCCATCGCAACATTGTTGAGATTATTTCACTTGCGATCATCACTAGTCCATTCGGCTTTGGGCTTTGGAACACGAATTTGTCTTTCACCTTCAGTTTGCATGTAGGTGATCTGGATTGGTCCATCAGTGAGTACATCCATCATCTCATCATGAGTAGCTGCTAGAAAATCCTGCATACGACGTTTATATTCGTCAAATCTGTCCATGTTGCACATAAGCATTTGACTTGCATATTGATTGTTATCCATTATGAGTGAGTGAAGACTGATAGTAGATTAATTGAAAAATTGAACTTTCAAATAAGAACAACTAGAGGAGATATAGAGCAAATGATATCTTGTTAAAGAAACACTGCTCCAATACCAATTGTTGGTCCCTTGGAAAGGCTAACACAAGTTTAGAGGGGTGAATAAACTTGTCCCTAAAACTGGATTTTAAACAACTTAAAGTTCAGTTATAACTTGTGTGGAGTTAGGCTGACAAAGCTGAGATTAAGTCAAACTGACTTAAGCTGAAACTGAGTCAACCGGCAGCGGATATAGTTCTACCCTTTTTCTTGATCTTGTTATTTTTTTACGAAAGCTGAGTGCTGTGAACGGAATTCTGATGAATGTTAGTTGTGAACTGTGAGGTGTATAACAATCAAGTATCAAAATGCTGTAAGTAAATGCTGAATAAATAAATAAATGCGTAAAGTAAATAAGGCGGATGTTATAGAGGTTCCGTGTGGTGTAATCTCAGACGCCCTCTCTTCCCTCGTGGTGCAGAGAAAAATTCCACTAGAACTTCCCGAGGTGAATCTGCTACAAAAAGTCCTAAACAATAGTCCTTGGCTAATCCCTAGCGTCACTATCTAAACAGCTTGCTGAGCAATGTAGAATTGCTTTGCTTCTTCAAATGCTTGAACCACTCGGTCCTTAGAGGGTAGGATTGCCTCTTCACCACTACTACAACAAACATAGTCTACCCGATCGCTTGTCACAATCGTCCTTGGCGAAACCTTCCCGGTTTGCTTCATTAGTCTAAAACCTTTGATGTAGAATCAAAGTTGGGCTGAGAATCAATAAATCGATTCTTGTTTGTGGTTCATCAAAGTGTTGGATTCTTGATAAATTCTTTGTAGCTTGAAAACTTGAAGAAATACTAGATATGATCTTGTTATAGTTCAGAGATGATAGCAATTCGAATAAAATAGACTAATGCAAAAAATTGCTTGTTGATTCTTGTGTATTCTGTTATTTATCCTTGGTGCAAAGTCTTCTATTTATAGTGTGAGGTCCAACGTTCATCCGCTTAAATTCGAATTGTATCAATGTCTCTTTTATAACGGCTATATTTTCTCGATCGTTTCATTGCGGTCGTGAATCTCATCCAATGAAATTTCTTCCTTTACAACGCTCGATCAGACTTTCGCTTTGTTGGATGGCTGACATATAAAACTGAGTTTCCTTATCAGTTTTATACTGTTTTTTTCACTTGTCAGTTTTCTAACTGACTTGGAGCATTAACTGAGATTTTACTCTTCTTCAAATATCAATACTCCAGTTTTCATCTGATTATCATTGACTTAACCAGAGTACACCATAACTTATTATCATCTAAGAATTCATTGTCCTTATGGTTCTTAGGTCTTCATACAAGATCTATAAAGTCGATTCAGTCACCACAATCTTGCTCGACGCCTAACTTTTACTGCCTCGACTTGTAATCTTCATAATCGAGTTTGAACCCTCGCTTCTTCATTCTTCAATAACTAAGTTTGAACCCTCGCCTTCGATCTTCTAGATAAGTCAACCGAGTCTCAGAACTCTCAAATAACTTACCTTTCTTGATTCCATGTAGGTGTATTATGAATCGCTTTGCTTGTCTTGATGATTTCCGCTTTCTAAATGATTTCCGCCGAGTTTCACGACACACTAACTATTACAGTGCTTGGCTGATGTAACCTATACAAATATCGGACTCTAGAAAAACTTATATATTCAGTTCTAGACATCTTTTAGCTTTTCACTATAACAGCTGGCTTCAGCACTTCATTAATGGGGTTAAGATAATACTTTAAACAAATAAGATGAATTATCATCAAATCATAAATTTTATTTCCAACAACGACACTATACCTGGACAATATAGTGATGTTACACGGAGTACCTATCTCCATAGTTTCGGATCGCGACAGCCGGTTTGTCAGTCGGTTTTGGAAAATCTTGCAAAGGGTTTTAGGCACAAAGTTGGATTTAAGTACGGCCTTTCAACCTCAGACAGATGGGCAGTCTGAAAGAACAATCCAAACACTTGAAGATATGCTAAGAGCTTTTGTTTTGGAAGTAGGTGGATCATGGGATAACTACCTACCCGTAGCAGAGTTTGCCTACAACAACAGTTACCATGCGAGCATAGGTATGCCACCGTTTGAAGCTTTGTATGGGAGCAGATGTCGAACTCCGCTGTTTTGGGATGAAGTCGGGGAAAGACAAGTCACCGGGCCAGAGTTAATTGGTTCAGCAAGCTAAAGAAAGGGTTCAGTTGGTTAAGAAGAATCTGAAAGCAGCTTAAGATAGACAGAAGAGTTGCGCTGATGTTAGAAGAAGACCTCTGGAGTTTGACGTTAGTGAGAGAGTTTACCTAAGAGCTTCACCAATGAAAGAAGTTAAACATTTTGGAGAAAAGGGAAAGCTAAGTCCAAGGTATGTTGGACCGTTTGAAATTCTAGAAAGAGTTGGACCTTTGTCTATAAGCTCAAGTTACCGGAATCAATGTCGAGAGTCCATAATGTTTTCCACGTATCAATGTTGAAGAAGTGCTTGACAAAGACGGATGTTGAAACTACAGTTGATCAGGAAGTTCTACAAGATAATCTTGCTTATGATGTGAAACCGATCAAGATTCTAGACCGGAAGGAAAAGATGATCAAGAGATGGTTGATCCCTTTGGTTTTGGTGCAATGGAGCAATCACTCACCGAATAAAGCAACTTGGGAAGTTGAAGACGACATGATCAGCGAGTTTCTAGAGTTTGTGGATTTACCAGGTATGTTCTAGTTTTGAGGACGAAACTCTTCTTAAGGGGGGAAGAATGTATTCCGAATTTCGGGAAAGGGCGGACATGTCATTTTACGAAAACGAAATATTATTATTCTTTACTTCTCTGATGGATTTACGTATTTTGGTATGGAGGTCTGGTACAGTCTGCGTCTCGTCCTTGTTGTAGAAAGGATTGTGTTCTTGCGGGCATATTTTGTTCACAGGTGAAGGCAACTTATCCTTAGGTGAAGGCAGCTTATCCTTATTTTGTTCAGGGACTGTAGTAAGAATACAAGCCCTATATAATAGGTTGAGAGGCAGAGATGGATTCGCACCACTATGGCTCTACTTCGTCTGATTCTGTTTCAAGATCGTTATTCGTAGATCTAACCAGGAAGATAACAAACGGAGAAAATATTGATATAGAAGATTATCAATTTACAATTGATAAACTGCTAAAATTGAATTTTAATAAGAATAATAAAGAGTTTAAACCTGATAAACAATTCATTCACAATGACTTTTGTGCTGATTATTGTTAGGAAATCTACACGGGAAAGCAGCGGAATTTAAAATGTAATTTATTTCCTATCGACCCAAGATCGACTTCGTTTAAGCAATAAACAAATAAGCTAGTAGACGGTGGTTACTTTGCCTGATCTAGAAGATCGACGCTTTGACCGTCTAAGGAGAGTAGTTGTGCACGGAGCCGCCCAAGTGTTCGGCCTCTACCGCTAGTCCACACGAACAACCCGCCGGAATTCACCATTGGATTATTACTAGAAAAATCCAGCTGCTAGACCGGCCTTTTCTCTCTCTCAAAACTCTCTCTAAGAAGCTCTCCTTTTTTTCACAAGAACTATTAGCTCTTGGAATTATGATGTACTAAAGAGCTTGACACCGACCTCCTATTTATAATGGATGTGGCGCCCCAATGTAGAGTAGAGAGGAAGAAAACCCTTTACTAGTAAAATAAGGAAATATAATTGATTGATTTATCTTATTAATATTCAATATCTTATATTAAATATTTTCCTTAAGATATATATTGACAATATCTTATATTGAATATATCTTTATCTTAATACCATAAATCTATTTTTTTAAAATCAATTAATATCTAATATTAATATTTTAGTAATCTTATTAATTAAATTGCACAATTCAAATATATCCAATACAATATGAAAGTGGCGCCCCATATCCCAACTAATTTGGGAATTGAGATTTTCTTTAATTAATATAATACTATGATTAATTAATTTACAAAATACATGTATATCACATATATACATAAGTTCGACATACACATCATATAAGTATATTTAATTAATTAACATACTTAATATCTTGTATTATATTTATTCATAATAAATAAATACCACCATATTAATTTACCACTATAACCTTTATAGTACGATATAAATTCTTACCTTATTTGGTCATCAACTATAACCACATTTTAATCCGGCTACATGTTCATTTGTGTGTGACCCGATAGGCTTCCGAATATGTTGGCCGTAGACACAATGTGCAAATTATGAAAATGCCTTTCATGCCAAACGATCACGGGATAGCGTCTAGCTGTCACCGTGACCCCCAATCATTGGAAGAGTCAAATGTAATGACTACTACCTTTCATGTGAAACAGTTACCGTGTAACTTACAATCCTATCGCTGTAATAATATCCATACGGTCGTACATCGAGTGTCAAACATTAACGACCGTACCTTATAATATGGATATCATGCTCTCTCGAAGTAACTCATTTACTTCCACTTTGCAAAGATTCACGAGAGTAAGACATTCCTTATAAGAAGACCCTTTCGGATATTCACCCCTACTGATAGGGTATGCGATTTCCAGATGACCAAACGTGTATACTCCGCATGCTTCAGTATCACACCCAATCACCACCGCATGATCGCCCCATGGCTAGGGGAAACCTCAATAGTGTCAAAGCATGACAATCCACACCGTGATGCCATGTAGACTCCGGTCCTAAGGATAATTACACAACTGCCACATAGTGTGACACTTAACGGTGTAAGTGGGTCAGTCTAACGTACGCATTCTCTAATAGATGTCCACGTACAGTCCAAGTGTCTCTACACTTTGATAGACGAGATCTATCCCTACCCTTAAAGACAGAAGACATCTAATACGTGCTAGCCTGTTTATACTATCAATGCCCTGTTTAATAGTACATCAGCCTAGAGACATTTAAGTATCAAACTTATTAAAGTGATAAGAGATCTCATCAACCATAATCGCATATCATGGTTTCTCTATCACAGTTTAACACTAAGGATGTTATCATATAACAATTCATAATTGGTTCTTTAAAAGAACAAATATATGACAACAAAAAGCCATTTATTATATGTACAAACATAAAGAAGTAGTGGAAATGATCCGACCCGGTCGGATCCGGTCCAACCCAATTGGGTTTAGGACACTATTTCAACCATCTCCTACTTGGCCTAAAACCAATTACTCGCACACACAAGACCAAGTTGAAACACAAGAATCTCATGCAATACTCGCAACCAGCCCTAGCCATGAACGGATCGCTATTCATGGGGACTCCGACTATCTTCATACCATGCTCCAAATGATCAAGTCAAAGGAACCGCCTTAGCACACGCATGAATCTCCGACGAGACCCTGGTCCTTGCTTCAAGCAATGAATCCACTTACTATATCAGCTACATATAAAAGGTGGAAGAACCACACAAGGTTCAGGAATGAACCTTCTAGATCCATGTACTGCTCCCGTTGCGCCTCCAAGGCATTACTGTGTTTTGGCCTAGTTGTAGAATTTACAGTGACCCATAGCCAAGAACATTTTCAGCTCACTGTATCACTTAATCAAAGTGACTGCAAACCCAGACTGTAGCTCCCACTTGCCTTCGTAAGACTCAGGAAATACATCTGTATAACTATATTTATCTGATTCCAAGTTTCGTTAAACTTGGAACCATCTTTAACTTGTTTAAGGATATTCTCGACATTCACCAGACTTACTTTCATACTTGCTCATGACTCTTCATGAACTATGAATATCTGGCATTGCTTTTATGATGGTTCTTATCACAATAGGAAATGAAACCTTCCATAAGCATCATATTTCACCTTATCTTTAGGACTAATGTCCTAACATAGATAGATCTTGAGAACACCGGCTAGCAGTATCCCCTGTCGCGACCTATGCTAAACTCTTTTAGCATCACATCTATATAGGTAATCTATAATCTAACAGCAGTTAAATCTATCACCATAGATTCTTATTTCTAAAAATAAGAACTGCTAATCCAAGTGCTTTCGTAAAGACCTTGAACTACCAAACATTAATTGACTGTGACATGGGGTGATAATTCTCGAGAGAGATATCCAATACCTTTCTCGAAAAGTGTAACACTCCCACTAACCTTTTTGCACATTGGGCGTATCCCTTCTTTTGACTAAATCAAACTCTTTTGATTATCAAACAAAGAAATCGTCTAGAGAAACATGTTTGAGTCCATAAATGGATCTCATGGGCTCACATATCATGCTATCGTCTATGAACATCGATATGTGTGCCCAATGTCTTCAACACTATCATATAGTCATGATACGAAGTTATAACATGCATTATCTGAATAGAACTGGGCACACCTGGCAGCATAATGATAATTACAAGGTTTACATCCCGTACCCTTCAACCGTCACTATAGCCATATGGTAATCATATTACTATCCATGTCAGCCTTTTAGGGACATTCCCCATAGGTAAGACAGACTAGGTTCACAACCTGGTTGTCACTGATGGAATCTAATTCAGATATTATGGCTCCTGGCCATATCTCTCAATCTTACATTTCAAACATTCCTTCATAAGTCGTGAGATATTCATTCTTCAAGATGAACATACCAGCAGCCTTTTCAGGCTTCAGGTTCTCCACTGACTTGCAGAACTTTTGTGTGCACTGAGCAGTGTTCTACACCTTATCGCTATGCGGCGTCTGCTCACGCTCCTATGGTTGAATATCTCTTTGTGGTTCTCAAACTCTTTTGAGATCTAATTTACTCCTACTGTTTCTTTTGAAAGAAACACTTCCTCTAGAAGACAACAAGTTTGGAGACAAACATTTTGCTCCGCGGATAAGTAAATAATATCTAGTGTACTTGCTAAGATATTCCACAAAGTTGCATATATCGTAATAGGCTCCAAGACTTTCTGACTTTGCCTATGACAACTTCAAATCATCGGTTAAGATAGATTCGACATTCTCCTCTTCCACATCTAATATGGAATTTATTCAACCTTTAATCTTCGGAACTCGGTTAAGTATAAGGGCACTATCCCGAAACGGGTAAGGGATGCTTCGCATGGCTTGCGTCACACCTTTATCATATAAAGTTTTGTTTCCATTTTAGGAACACAATCTAATTGCGTATCCCAAAGATGGTATCCTTCAAGGGAGAATTTGATTCTATTTCAGACAACTTCTGAAACACCCTTTAGGTATTAATTTCTGCAATCCAATTGAATATTAATTCCTAAGTTGCTCATCAATCTCATATTCTTACTAGCTCAAACTTTTCAGGCTTTCCGAATTGTTGTACTTCAATAAGTACATTCAACTATTTCTAAAAATAGTCATAGAGATTAATAAACAATTATTTGTGGCATTAATAGTTATAAACCAACAAACATCGGTATGTTTAGGCGTTAGACAATTTTCTAGAATTTATAACCTTTTCATAAAAGGGTATATTAGTCATCTTTAGATAAGATATGCATTACCCACATGATTCATAATCACATGGTTCAGACATCATCTGAATGACTTTTGATTATGCTTTTCTCTTCCCGAGAGTCGACATCTAGAACAACCACAAATATCACAGATAACAACCATACAAATATTTAGTTGAGATTTCATCACTTATATCAACTATATGATGACAATAATCTAGTATGTTAGATTTAGTGAACTTTCAACTTTATCGGAATAACAATTATTCCTTACAATTGAATATGTCTATTAAATCCTAACACGTGATTGAAAATCATGTTCTTTATAAGAACCGGAACATAATAACATTTATTTAGTTCTCTTATCCGTTTACTAGATTCAGAAGATGGTACGTGTTACAACGTTTGCTTCACCTTCCATATCTGTAATTAATCTTTCTAATTTAATCATGCTCGTAAGATATAATATATCTTAGAGTCGACTTTGAACTTAGATAGATTTATCTCAACTCATTTGTCTAGAATAGAAACTTCAATGAGCTCTCTATTTAACCACATGCCCTAACTTTCCTTTTAATCCTTTAAGCACCTGTAAATATTTCTTAGTGTAGTCTTCATAAGACTTAAGAAAGATCACAAGAGCTATGTCTGTAATTTCTTTATCATACAGAAAATCTAAAGTTTATTAAAAATTTTATTCAACCTTTTGAATCGTATCAAAACATTGACCATTTAATTAACCTTTAAGCAATGATTAAAGAAATAAGTCGATACTTAAATCTTGCAATTTTGAAAACAACCTTTCCGAAATTCGGCATGGTCATTCTTATCCAATGTTTGAATTAATTATCATCGTATGACTGCATGATCATATTGGATCTTATCCAATGTCATGAGCTTCCGCTTTAATAATAAAGTCTTGGAGAACTGCATCAAATATGTAGTTTCCTTGTCTCTAACTACTATAACGAGGTTTGCTCGCGTTATTGCCTTTTTAAAAGGATTAAAATTACTTAACCATATTTGAGAACGTTTCTCAAAAGGTAACAGTCACAATTTGGTTTTACTAATCGAGAAAAACATAAATATAAAAGTTTGCTAAAAACTACAACCTAAAATGAAAATAAAAGAGTTTTTTTTGTTTATACACGCAAAATAAAAAATGGTCTCTGGTTTATGATTTTGCTCCCACTAGTCAACTACTCCTAATTGACTTTCAAGATTTTTTCAAAATTCTTTAGTGGCTGGAATCCTGTCTAGTTGACTCGATCCCCGACGTGGGCCGATCGACCGGGTCAATTTCGACGGGTAGGTACTTCTTACCAATCGCGTCCAACGCGACTTCCAGTGGTTTGACTAGTCAACTCTTTGACAATTCACATCGTCTATGTGATAGTCAACCTTATGTCTCTAAAATTAGACAGTCCTAACATGGGCCAATCACCACAAGATTCTTAGTCGAGTCGTAACCCAAGTATTCAAGAGATCTCATAACGATCATTTCTCGATAATGACGATATACCCGAGGTAGGTCAACTCCCGACGTGGGCCGGTCAGTTGGATCCGAACAAGGGCTCTTCACCGTCACTATAATATTGGGCGACATATTATAACTCGATTTTTGTTGTGGAAGTATTTACGTAAATTAATTCACTTAATTAATTTAATTACGGTCTCATCAAATATATCTATCTCTATAGACATACATCCTACACATTTATCTAGATCGTGTCTAGTCATGCATCTATCGTATCATATAAAATAAATACAAGCACAAAATAAATAAATACGTAAAGTAACCGGTATGATCATGGAATTTTCCTAGGTGCGGTTTCGAATACAAACTGACGAAACCGCGGGTCACAATCTAAGGGTAGCTGCTACCGCCAATAGGATCTTTAATGCGCCATCTCCAATTGTATCTTTATTCTTCTTTCTTTGGTCACCATCTTCTACTCCATTCTTGTTAGATTTAATTGTATCTAATAAAATAAATACACCCGCCGCACACAGAGGAGCTAACGGGAATGTGATAAATACAGAAAATAAACTAGGTCACGTTATTCATAACGGCCTAGGACAATTTTAAACCAACAGAAAAATTAAATTCACATCTATCCTATCGGTCGAGTCCATGATCAATCGGGGTCCATTTAATCATATTATATATACTATATCTAATCCATACAATAAAATCTTATGAAAATGATAAAATTAAAAGTACCTGCGTCTTAATTAATCAATTAACATTTAATCTATTAAATAATTTTATCCAATCAATTAACTAATTAACATTTAATTAATTAAATGATTTTAATCAAAATAAAATTAACGATTAATTTTAAACGATTTTAATTTTAATTTTAATTAATTAGAACTATTCTAAAAATAAATCAAAATAAAAATTAAGTCTCTTTTGATTCTTTCCTTTTGATTCCTAATCAAAAGGGATGCCTTTGGTTTCCTATATATACCAAAAGGCATCTCCCTTGGCCCTTTCCAAAATCAAAATTTTGAAAAGGGCCTAGGTCTATTTTAAACAAATTTGGAAATGCCAATAGTTTGGTTAATATGCATGGCACTTTCCAAAATCAAAATTAGGAAAGTGGCCTAGGCCTAGGCCTTTTTCCAAATCAAATATTTAGAAATGACTAATGCCTATTCCAAACAAAGTTTGGAAACGTTATTATTATTTTAATGTCATGTGGCATCCCAATGGCCCAAACTATTTGAACCATTGGTTAGCCACATGACACAACTAAACAAAAGAGGAATTACCAATCACAACTATGAACCATATTGAATCACAAAATACACAAAACAAAAGGAATGGACCCGCCAAGCAGCCGCCAACTGACAGCCAAAAAGCGGCCGCCGCCAGTCGGCCGAGCACCACCCGATCTCTTTTTTTTTCTTCTTTCTTTCATTCTTTTCGTGTATTGTTTTGTGAATCTAAAAATCTTTCATATTTTAATTACGTGATTTAAACGATAAAATTAACTACATAAATTAACATGCTTATTGCTTAAGCTCGAAGCTTTCGCTCTGATACCACGGTTAGGAAATCTACGCGGAAACGCAGTGGAATTTAAAATTTATTTCCTATCGACCCAAGATCGACTTCGTTTAAGAAAAAAACAATTAAGCTAGTAGACGGTGGTTACCTTGCCTGAACTAGAAGATCGACGCTGTGACCGTCTAAGGAGAGTAGTTGTGCACGGAGCCGCCCAAGTGTTCGGCCTCTACCGCTAGTCCACACGAACAACCCGCCGGAATCCACCATTGGATTGCTACTAGAAAAATCCGGCTGCTAGACCGGCCGTTTCTCTCTCTCAAAACTCTTTCTAAGAAGCTTTCCTTTTTTCACAAGAACTATTAGCTCTTGGAATTATGATGTAATAAAGAGCTTGACACCCACCTCCTATTTATAATGGATGTGGCGCCCCAATGTAGAGTAGGGAGGAAGAAAACCTTTTACTAGTAAAATAAGGAAAATATAATTGATTGATTTATCTCATTAATATTCAATATCTTATATTAAATATTTTCCCTAAGATATATATTGACAATATCTTATATTGAATATATCTTTATCTTATTACCATAAATCTATGTTTTTAAAATAAATTAATATCTAATATTAATATTATGATAATCTTATTAATTAAATTGCACATTTCAAATGTATCCAATACAATATGAAAGTGGCGCCCCATATCCCAACTAATTTGGGAATTGAGATTTTCTTTAATTAATATAATACTATGATTAATTAATTTGCAAAATACATGTATATCACATATATACATAATTTCGACATACACAACATATATGTATATTTAATTAATCAACATAATTAATATCTTGTATTATATTTATTCATAACAAATAAATACCACCATATTACTATAACCTTTAAGTACGAGATAAATTCTTTCCTTATTTGGTCATCTTTAATCCGGCTAGATGTTCATATGTGTGTGACCCGATAGGCTTCCGAATATGTTGGCTGTAGACACAAAGTGCAAATTACGAAAATGCCCTTCATGCCTAACGATCACGGGATAGCGTCTAGCTGTCACCGTGACCCCCAATCATCGGAAGAGTCAAATGCAATGACTAGTGCCTTTCATGTGAAACAGTTACCGTGTAACTTACAATCCTATCGCTGTAATAATATCCATACGGTCGTATGTCGAGTGTCAATCATTAACGACCGTATCTTATAATGTGGATATCATGCTCTCTTTAAGTAACTCATTTACTTCCACTTTGCAAAGATTCACGAGAGTAAGACATTCCTTATAAGATGGCCCTTTCGGATATTCACCCCTACTGATAGGGTACGCGATTTCCAGATGACCAAACATGTATACTCCGCATGCTTCAGTATCACACTCAATCACTACTATATGATCACCCCGTGGCTAGGGGAAACCTCAATAGTGTCAAAGCATGATAATCTACACCGTGATGCTATGTAGACTCCGGTCCTAAGGATAATTACACAACTGCCACATAGTGTGACACTTAACGGTGTAAGTGGGTCAGTCTAACGTACACATTCTCTAATACACATCCACGTACAGTCCAAGTGTCTCTACACTTTGATAGATGAGATCTATCCCTACCCTTAAAGACAGAAGAAATCTAATACGTGCTAGCCTGTTTATACTATCAATGCCCTGTTTAATAGTATATCAGCCTAAAGACATTTTAGTATCAAACTTATTAAAGTGATTAGAGATCACATCAACCATAATCGTCTATCATGGTTTCTCTATCACAGTTTAACACTAAGGACGTTATCATATAACAATTCATAATTGGTTCTTTAAAAGAACAAATATATGACAACAAAAAGCCATTTAATATATGTACAAACATAAAGAAATAGTAGAAATGATCCGACCCGGTCTAACCCGATTGGGTTTAGGACACTATTTCAACAATTTTAACCTTAAGAAAAGAATATGGTTTTTTGAAAATTTCCTTAAAACTAGACAGTACATTCAAGACAAGTTCGAATATAGAGTCAATATTCTATTCTTTCAATGGTTTGAAATCTATGCATATGAAAATTCCATAAATTATCCTTTTGAAAAATCTCTTCATTCTTCTATTCTTTCATGGAAGATAATTATTGATTCTAAGAAAAAATCGTATCATCATTCAGCTTTACACAAAGCGATGAGTAACGACAAAACCTATTACACAGAATCAATAAAGAAATAATTCTATGTCATTGAGAAAAGGGATAGAATAATTACAAAATATTTAAGTCAAATGGTCATCTCTATTCCTCCAAATTTCCAAAGTGAAATGATTAAAATAGGGATAGAAAAGGCTGAGCCAATTAGAAAGGTTTTAGAGAATACTGTTAACTAGGTAGAAACCTCACAAGACAATCATTCCTTGTATGAACAGATAACTACTAGAGCAATACTAGTTGAATATATTCCTACGAAGAACCCATATAAATCCATAAGTAATACACATATGATGAGAAGATAATTCAATTTCCAACACAATCGTTGTTAACAGAATTGTCTAATGAGGAAACTAAGAAAGATACTAGTCATGAAACAACAACAACCAAAACAATTGTTCTAAAATAAGACTCTAATGAAACCCAAGAGTCTAGTGAGGGTCAATTAATTTCTATCAGCCAACGAGTTCCTCCTCGAAATCTCATCAGTACAACATTCATGTCTCAAAACGTGAATGATAATAGTCTAGGATTTGATGTGAACAAAGCTTCGATATCAACCAAAAGCATATTATGTCCACGGATCTAGACATGATTATCGGAAATAAATTGGATCATTTACAACAAAGTAATCTTGACAAGGAAACCTTGAAAGGATCTTTAAACCTTATTAATGATTCATTTATATAAATCTTAAATCTTTATGTTTTCCAAACCACTTTTCATTTGGCAACATCATTCAATACTAGACCATTTTGGAAAGTAAAATTTCTGAAGAAATTATTATTTCTTTTAAAAAGAGATTTTGAAAAGCACAAGGTTTTTAATGACTACTTCATTAAAGCACAAATATATTACACTATCAAAGAAAGAGATGATCACAGTGATAATTATTTTTACTTAGTCACCTTTCTTTCACGTAGCCAATATATTAAAATATGTTTTAATAAAATATATGAAACCTCTATTTCTACTAATTTAAGAATTATTCGTCCATCTTGTTGAAATAGTGTCCTAAACCCAATCGGGTTGGACCGGATCCGACCGGGTCGGATCATTTATACTATTTCCTTATGTTTGTACATATATAAAATGGCTTTTCTGTTGTCATATATATGTTCTTTTAAAGAACCAATTATGAATTGCTATATGATAACGTCCTTAGTATTAAACTGTGATGGAGAAACCATGATAGGTGATTATGGTTGATGAGATCTCTAATCACTTTAATAAGTTTGATACTTAAATGTCTCTAGTCGACGTTACTATCAAACAGGGCATTGATAGTATAAACAGACTAGCACGTATTGGATGTCTTCTGTCTTTAAGGGCAGGGATAGATCTCGTCTATCGAAGTGTAGAGACACTTGGACTGTACGTGGACGTGTATTAGAGAATGCGACGTTAGGATCGACCCACTTACACGGATAAGTGTCACACTATGTGGCGGTTGTGTAATTATCCTTAGGACCGAGTCTTCATGGCATCACGGTGTGGATTGTCATGCTTTGACACTATTGAGGTTTCCCAGCCACGGGCGATCATGCGGTAGTGATTGGTGTGATATCAAGCATGCGGAGTATACATGATTGGTCGTCCGGGAATCGCGTATCCTATGATTGGGATCGAATATCCGAAATGGCCTTCTTATAAGGAATGTCTTACTCTCGTGAATCTTTGCAAAGTGGGAGTAAACGAGTTACTTCGAGAGAGCATGATATCCAGATTATAAGATACGGTTGTTAATGTTTGACACTCGACGCATTTAATCGTATGGATATTATTACAATGATAGGATTGTAAGTTACACGGTAATCGCTTTCACATGAAAGGTAGTAATCATTGCATTTGACTCTTCCGATGATTGGGGTCACGGTGTGTTGCTAGACGCTATCCCGTGATCGTTAGGCATGAGGGGCATTTTCGTAATTTGCACTTTGTGTCTACGGCCAACATATTCGGAAGCCTATCGGGTCACACACATATGAACATCGTGCCGGATTAAAATGTGGTTATAGATGATAACCAAATAAGGAAAGTTTATCTCGATACTATAAAGGTTATAGTGGTAAATTAATATGGTAGTATTTATTTATTATGAATAAATAAGATACAAGATATTAATTATGTTGATTAATTAAAATACATATATGATGTATGTCGAAATTTAATGTGTATATTGATACACATGGATTTTGCAATTTAATTAATGGTATTACCATATATTAATATAAGATATTAATATATATATATCCAATATATATTATGGCTACATTTGTGTGTGTAATTGACACACACGTGAATTGCAATTGATCAAATTGACATGCTTGATTATTTGGATATTAATTGATTTTGAGATAAAAATAGATTTATGGTAATAACATAATTTATAATCAATATAAGATATTGGAAAATTAAATTATGGAAAGAGAGATAAATCACATTAATTGATTTTCCTTATTTTTATTGGAAAAAGGTTTTCTTCTCCTCCACTCCAAGCAATAGAAAGCCTCTTTGCTATAAATAAGAGGGTTTGCCAAGCTCTTTTGTACACCATAATTCCAAGAGCAATTGCTCTTGTGAAAAATTGCAAGAACTCATAGTTCTTGTGTAAGAAAGAGGGGGCTTCCTATAGTGAGTTTTGTGAGGAGGAAAAGTCCGGTCTAGCAACCGGGTTTTCCGATAGCAATCCATGGTGGGATTCCGCGGGGTCTGTTCGAGTGGACTAGCGGTAGAGGCCGAACACTTGGGCGGCTCCATGTCGAACTACTCTCCTAGACGGTCAAAGCGTCGATCTTTTAGATCAACCAAGGTAACCGCCGTCTTTAGCTTATTCGTTTATTGCTTAAACGAAGTCGATCTTGGGAAAAAGGAAATCAAATTTTTGAATTCCGCTGCGTTCCCGCGTTGATTTCCTAACAGTGGTATCGGAGCGAGCTTCGAGCTTAAGCAATAAGCGTGTTTATTTGCGTAGTTAATTTTATCCTTTAAATCACGTAATTAAAAGATGATGTATTTTGATTCGTAAAACGATACACGAAAAGAAATTTTTGTTTTGTGTATTTATGTTTCAATATAGTTCATAGTTGTGATTAGTCGATAAATGCAATATTCAAATCACAATACGTTAAGTTGAGGTTGCGTGATGGATTCTCGGTGAACCCACTCTTCGTTAATTCGATGTGCTCGACTTTTTCGTCCCGTGATATTTATTGTGCATAGACATCTCGTTGTTTAGTCGTGTCATGGTTTAGGAAACCAACGACATCCCTTTTGATTACGAATCAAAAGGAAAGAAACAAAAGAGAGATTTAATTCTAATTTAATTTTAGAATAGTTCTAATTAATTAAAATTAAATCGTTTAAAATTAATCGTTAATTTTATTTCGATTAAAATCATTTAATTAATTAAATGTTAATTAGTTAATTGATTAGATAAAATTATTTAATAGATTAAATGTTAATTGATTAATTAAGACGCAAGTAGTTAAATTTTAATTTTATCTTTTTCATAAGATTTTATTGTATGGAATAGATATAGTAGATATAATATGATTATATGGACCCCGATTGATCATGGACTCGACCGATCGGATAGATGTGAATGATTTAATTTTTCTGTTGGTTTTAAAAATTGTCCTAGGCCGTTATGAAGAACGTGACCTAGTTTATTTTCTCGCATTTATCCCATTCCGTTGGCTCCCCGTGTGTGCGGCGGGTATATTAGATAGAATTGAATGTAACAAAAATGGAGCGAGAAGATGGAGACCAAAGAAAGACGAAAATAAAGATCCCATTGGAGAATGGAGCATTAAAGATCCTATTGGCGGTTGCAAATACCTTTAGATTGTGACCAGCGGTTTCGCATCGGTTGTATTCAAACCGCACTAGGAAAAGTCCATGATCATACCGGTTACTTTACGCATTTATTTATTTTGTGCTTGTATTTATTTTATATGATACGATAGATGCATGATTAGGCACGATCTAGATAAATGTGTAGGATGTAAGTCTATAGGGATAGATATATAATTGATGAGACCGTAATTAAAATTAATTAAGTGAATTAATTTACGAAAATACTTCCACAATAAAAATCAAGTCGAAATATTGTCTCCCAATATTATAACGACGGTGAAGAGCCTGTGTTCGGATCCAACTGATCGACCACCTCCGGGAGTTGACCTACCTCGGGTATATCGTCGTTATTGAGATATGATCGTATGAGATCTCGTGAATATTGGGTTGTGACTTGACTAGAGTCTTTCGGTGATTGGCCACCGTCAGGGCCGTCTGACTTTAGAGACAAGGGGTTGACTAACACATAGTGATGTGTATCGCCAAAGAGTTGACTAGTCAACCACTGAGAATCACATAGAGATGTGAATGGTAAAGAGTTACGTACCTTTCGAAATTATCTTGGTTGATCGACCACCGCCGGGAATCAAGGTAACTAGATTGGATCTCAGCCACTAAAGAATTTTGAAATATTCTTGAAAGTCAATTGGAAGTAGTTGACTAGTGGGAGCAAAATCATAAACCAAAAGACCATTTTTGATTTTGCGTGTATAAACAACAACACTCTTTTATTTTCATTTTTATGTTGCAGTTTTAGCAAACTTTATATTTATGTTTAATTCTCGATTAGTAAAACCAAATTATGACTGTTACCTTTTGAGAAACGTTCTCAAATATGGTTAAGTAATTTTAATCCTTTTAAAATAAGCAATGACACGAGCAATCCCGTTATAGTAGTTAGAGACAAGGAGACTACATATTTAATGCAGTGCTCCAAGACTTTAATTATTAATGAAATAAAAAAACGGAAGCTTATGGCATTGGATACGATCCAATATAATCATTCGGTCATACGATGACAAACTATTCAAACGTTGGATAAGAATGACTAGACCGAATTT
Source organism: Gentiana macrophylla (assembly GCA_026214975.1). Taxonomy (NCBI): domain Eukaryota; kingdom Viridiplantae; phylum Streptophyta; class Magnoliopsida; order Gentianales; family Gentianaceae; genus Gentiana; species Gentiana macrophylla. The sequence goes on along the minus strand of CM047808.1, from coordinate 44,586,989 downwards.
TGGAAAGGTTGTTTTCAAAATTATAAGATTTAAGTATCGACTTAATTCTACCATTGCTTAAAGGTTAATTAAATAGTTAATGTTTTAAATACGATTTAAAAGGTTAAATAAACTATTTAATAAACTTTAGATTTTCTTTATGAAAGGAAATCAAAGACATAGCTCTTGTGATCTTTCTTAAGTCTTATGAAGACTACACTAAGAAATATTTACAAGTGATTGGAGGATTAAAATGAAAGTTAGGGCATGCTTAAATAGAGAACTTATTGAAGTTTTTATTCTAGGCAAGTGAGTTGAGATAAATCTATCTAAGTTCAAGTCAACTCTTAGATATATGATATCTTACGAGTGTGATTAAGTTAGAAAGATTAAATACAGATATGGAAGGTTAAACAAATGTTGTAACACTTACATATTCTGGATCTAGTAAACTGATAAGGGAACTAAATAAATGTTATTATATTCCGGTTCTTATGAAGAACATACTTTCAATTATTTGTTAGGATTTAGTAGACATATTCAATTGTAAAGAATAAATGTTATTCCGATAAAGTTGGAAGGTCACTGAATCTAACATACTAGATTTTTGTCACTATATAGTTGATATATGTGATGAGATCTCAACTAAATATTTATATGGCTGTTATCCTTAATATTTGTGGTTGTTCTAGACATGACCTCTCTGGAGAAGCGTGTAATTAAACGCGTCATTCGATGATGTTGAACCATATGATTATGAATCATGTGGGTTAAACGTATCTTATCCAAAGAGGACTAAAATACCCTTTTATGAAAAGGTTATAAATTCTAGAAAAATTGTCTAAAGCCTGAACATACCGATGTTTGTTGGCTTATGACAATTAAAGCCACAAATATTTGTTTGTTAATCTCTATGACTATTTTTAGAAATAGTCAAGTGCACTCAGTGAAGTGCATAATTGGAAAGCCGAAAATTTCGAGCCAAGATTTAATATGAGATTGATGAGCTACTTAGGAATTAATCTTCAATTGGATTGAAGTAATTAATACCTGAAGGGTGTTTGAAGTCGTCGTGCGAGGGAATAAGATTCTTCCCTTGAAGGATACCATCTTTGGGATACGCAATTGGATTGTGTTCCCAAAATGGAAACAACGCTTTATATGATAAAGGTGTGACGCAAGCCATCGCGAAGTATCCCTTACCCGCTTCGGGATAGTGCCTTTATACTTAACCGAGTTCCAAAGATAAAGGTTGAATAAATTCCATATTAGATATGGAAGAGGATAATGTCGAATCTATCTTAACCGATGATTTGAAGTTGTCATAGGCAGAGTCAGAAAGGCTTGGAGCCTAATACGACATATGCGACTTTGTGGAATGTCTTAGCTAGCACGCTGGACATTATTTACCTGTCCGTGGAGCAAAATGTTTGTCTCCAAACATGCTGTCTTCTGGAGGAAGTGTTTCTTCCAAAAAAAAAAAAAAAAAAAGACAGTGGGAGTAAATAAGATCTCAAAAGAGTTTGAGAACCACAAAGATACATTCAACCATTGGGACATGAGCAAACACCGCATAGTGATGAGGTGTAGATCACTGCTCAGTGCACACAAATGTTCTGTAAGCCCGTGGATAACCAAAAAGCCTGAAAGGGCTGCTGGTATGTTCATCTTGAAGAATGAATGTCTCACGACTTATGAAGAAATGTTTAAAAGGCAAGATTGAGAAATATGGATAGGAGCCATAATATCTGAATTAGTCTCCATTAGTGACAACCAGGTTATGAACCTAGTCTGTCTTACCTCGAGGGAATGTCCCTGCAAGGCTGAGCCCAGTTCTATTCAGATGATGCTTGTTACAGCTTCGTATCATGGCTATATGATAGTGTTGAAGACGTTGGGCATAAAGCTCGATGTCCACAGACTATAACATGATATGTGAGCTCGTGAGATCCATTTATGGACTCAAACAAGTTTCTCTAGACGATTTCTTTGTTTGATAATCAAAGGAGTTTGATTTAGTCAAAAGAGGGATATGCCCAATGTGTAAGATAGATAGTGGGAGTGTGTTACGATTTTTGAGTAAGATATTAGATATCTCTCTCAGGAATTACCACCCCATGTCACAGTCAATTAATATTTGGTAATTCAAGGTCTTTACGAAAACACTTGGATTAGCAGTTCTTATTTTGGAAATAAGAATCTATAGCGATAGATTTAACTGCTGTTTGATTATAGTTTACCTATATAGATGTGAAGCTAAAAGAGTTTTAGCATAGGTCACCACAGGGGATTCTGCTTGTCAGTGTTCTCGAGATCTATCTATGCTAGGACGTTAGTCCTAAAGATGAGGTGAAGGATGATGCTTATGAAAGGTTTCCTTTGCTACGGCAATTGGAACCATCATAAAAGTTATGCTAGAGGTTCACACTCCATGAATAGTCATGAGCAAGTATGAAAGTAATTCTAGAAAATGTCGAGAATATCCTTAAATAAGTTAAGGAATGTTCCTAGTTTATTGAAACTTGGAGTCAGATAAACGTAGATATACAGACATATATCCCGAGTCTTATGAAGGCGAGTGGGAGCTACAGTCTGGGTTTGCAGTCACTTTGTTTAAGTGATACAGTGTTCTAGAAATGTTCTAGCCTATGGGCCACTGTAAATTCTACAACTAGGCCAAAACACAGTAGTGCCTTGGAGGCGCAGCGGGAGCAGTGCATGGATCTAGAAGGTTCATTCCTGAACCTAATGCGGTTCTTCCACCTTTTCTATATAGCTGATATAGTAAGTGGATTCATTGCTTGAGGCAAGGACCAGGGTCTCGTCAGAGATTCATGTGTGTGTTGAGGCAGTTCCTTTGACTTGGTCGATTGGAACATGATATGAAGATAGTCTGAGTCCCCATGGATAACGATCCGTTCATGGCTAGGGCTGGTTGCGAGTATTGCATGAGATTCTTGTGTTTCAACTTGGTCTTGTGTGTGCGAGTGATTGGTTTTAGGCCAAGTGGGAGATTGTTGAAATAGTGTCCTAAACCCAATCGGGTTGGACCGGATCCGACCGGGTCGGATCATTTATACTATTTCCTTATGTTTGTACATATATAAAATGGCTTTTCTGTTGTCATATATATGTTCTTTTAAAGAACCAATTATGAATTGCTATATGATAACGTCCTTAGTATTAAACTGTGATAGAGAAACCATGATAGGTGATTATGGTTGATGAGATCTCTAATCACTTTAATAAGTTTGATACTTAAATGTCTCTAGGCTGACGTACTATCAAACAGGGCATTGATAGTATAAACAGACTCTAGCGTATTGGATGTCTTCTGTCTTTAAGGGCGGGGATAGATCTCGCCTATCGAAATGTAAAGACACTTGGGTATGCACGTGGGCGTGTATTAGAGAATGCGACGTTAGATCGACCCACTTACACGATAAGTGTCACACTATGTGGCGGTTGTGTAATTATCCTTAGGACCGAGTCTTCATGGCATCACGGTGTGGATTGTCATGCTTTGACACTATTGAGGTTTCCCCAGCCACGGGGCGATCATGCGGTAGTGATTGGGTGTGATCTCAAGCATCACGGAGTATACATGATTGGTCGTCCGGGAATCGCGTATCCTATGATTGGGATCGAATATCCGAAATGGCCTTCTTATAAGGAATGTCTTACTCTCGTGAATCTTTGCAAAGTGGGAGTAAACGAGTTACTTCGAGAGAGCATGATATCCAGATTATAAGATACGGTTGTTAATGTTTGACACTCGACGTACGACCGTATGGATATTATTACAGCGATAGGATTGTAAGTTACACGGTAATCGCTTTCACATGAAAGGTAGTAGTCATTGCATTTGACTCTTCCAATGATTGGGGTCACGGTGTGTTGCTGACGCTATCCCGTGATCATTAGGCATGAGGGCATTTTCGTAATTTGCACTTTGTGTCTACGGACAACATATTCGGAAGGCCTATCGGGTCACACACATATGAACATCGTGCCGGATTAAAATGTGGTTATAGATGATAACCAAATAAGGAAAGTTTATCTCGATACTATAAAGGTTATAGTGGTAAATTAATATGGTAGTATTTATTTATTATGAATAAATAAGATACAAGATATTAATTATGTTGATTAATTAAAATACATATATGATGTATGTCGAAATTTAATGTGTATATTGATACACATGGATTTTGCAATTTAATTAATGGTATTACCATATATTAATATAAGATATTAATATATATATATATATATATCCAATATATATTGCGGCTACATTTGTGTGTGTAATTGACACACACGTGAATTGCAATTGATCAAATTGACATGCTTGATTATTTGGATATTAATTGATTTTGAGAAAAAATAGATTTATGGTAATAACATAATTTATAATCAATATAAGATATTGGAAAATTAAATTATGGAAAGAGAGATAAATCACATTAATTGATTTTCCTTATTTTTATTGGAAAAAGGTTTTCTTCTCCTCCACTCCAAGCAATAGGGGGCGCCTCTTACACTATAAATAAGAGGGCTTGCCAAGCTCTTTTGTACACCATAATTCCAAGAGCAATTGCTCTTGTGAAAAATTGCAAGAACTCATAGTTCTTGTGTAAGAAAGAGGGGGGCTTCCTATAGTGAGTTTGTGAGGGAGGAAAAAGTCCGGTCTAGCAACCGGGGTTTTCCGATAGCAATCCATGGTGGGATTCCGGCGGGCTGTTCGTGTGGACTAGCGGTAGAGGCCGAACACTTGGGCGGCTCCATGCTGAACTACTCTCCTTAGACGGTCAAAGCGTCGATCTTTTAGATCAACCAAGGTAACCGCCGTCTTTAGCTTATTCGTTTATTGCTTAAACGAAGTCGATCTTGGGAAAAAGGAAATCAAATTTTTGAATTCCGCTGCGTTCCCGCGTTGATTTCCTAACACATCTAACAAAACGGACGTTATCCCAAGATTAGTTGGTTTAACCAGGTGCACTAGTTACAATCCTTTTGAATATTGTTTAACAGTCTATTTTGTTGACAAGTATATTTTCAAAAGATTTGTCTTATACCAAAGCCATACTAGACCAATCAAGGTTCTTTACAATACGCGTCATAAATGACTTGAAGACACTAGTATACATCTGCCAAATAGGTTCTGCTGTCATGATAAATCCATAATCTTCATAAATTACTTGTTTTTTTTTTTTGGTACAATCAAAGATGAATAAAAGATTGTTCAAAATATAAAACTTCATTGCCAAATTAACATATACATAGACAAAATACAACATCATTCGTGTTATGTTCAAACTCCTATGTAAGGAAGATTTTATGCTTTTATACATATTGGATCAAACAACTTTATGAAAATTTTAGAAAATTCCAAAGATGATACAAAAGTATACTTTCTTAATAGATATTCAAAACTATGTTTTAAGGAAATAAACACTTTGATATTTATTACCAATTTCTTACTTGTTTATGATCAAAGAGGGAGGTCCTTCATCAACCATCATTTGATTGCATTCATACAAGATAGTGTCCTTTCCAAAAAAACATCATTTTAAAGCTATTAATAACCTTTACACCGACATTATAAATACCTATATAAGATATCATGTCAGTGCTTTAATAGAAACTTATGAAAAGTTTTCTTTGAAAAAACTTGGATTAAATAAGAAATCTAAGATCCAAGCCTCAGAGTTAAACAATAAAGTTTCTTTAAGAAATACTTATATCATTGACTCACTCCAAATGTTAATGCTAAGGATACTTGTTATAACCTGTAATATCATTAGCAACAATTCAAAGGTTCTGTTATGGATAGCCAATAATATATAGGTTAGAACTCCAAAGAACCATTTTATTCATAAACATAACATTGTGGAAAATGAGAGGTGAATCAAGCCTTAAGATCCACCAAAATTCTTCAACTAAGTTCTATAATCCATTTAGGCCTTACTAATAGAGCCCATCTAATTCATCGAATTCTATTATGTATTATATTGGATTGGTTGAAAGATTATGTTTTGAGGCTCCACCCTTCCATTATATATCCCAAATTGACATGCAACCACGATGTTGGCCAATACGAAAAATTGATAAGAAGAAGCATATTCATATCAAACCATTTATATGAGGAATTCACTTTGATCCAAAAATCTTCCTTTCCCGATATCACATATTTGTTGATAATGGTTCTGGTAATCCCCCCACAAATATCCGTATGGGTAATTTTTTCTCCTAAAAAATAATAAAAAAGAATTTGAAATATTTAAAGAATTCCCTCTATCATTTAATACATGAACTAATAGTCTTATATGAAATGTTCTTTCAATTACACACAGCTTGGTCACAAGATTCATTAAAATATTATGGTCCAACTTATGTTTCTTTTCTTTGGTATATTTATCAAACCAATTTTTTTCGTGAAACAAGATACATCAGATAATTAAGAACATCCCTAGCCACAAGAAAGACCATAAAAAACATTATAAAACTGCACATCATAGTTTCCATGAACAATATGCACCACCAGAAAAGGAAGTTGTTTCAAAAGATCCCTAACATTACATAAAGATCCGAAATCCTGAGAATACTTGGCTACTAGTAAAATCTCGGATTCTATATCACATGCTATTCAGAATTCATGATCCTTCAAATAAGAAATTAAAAATGATAGGGGGTTTCTTGCCACTATCAAAATTCAATCTAAAAATCCATATGAAATTCAGATTGGAAATAAACACTAGCAAGAGAAATGACACATCTTTTAAAAAATATAAATGGAGAATGTGCTTTAATCCAAGGCACCGTTTTCCCCAATACCATGCAAATGCTGTTGTCCAAAGAAGAAAGAACTGGCAACCACGCAAGGCTTGGTCAGAAAACTTCACAAAAGCACTAAGGGATTTTGACTATCATAAACAATCCCACAGTATTTCCATCAAAAGTAATAATGAAATATTTGAGAAAAAAATAAATTATGTGACAAGATATTCCAATTGGTTCACGAAAGTTCAGAACCAAACGAACAATCAGTTAACAATGGACTATGTAATCCTATACGGAATACATACGAAATTCAGGTACTATACACTAACGGAGTCCGAGATCCTATGTCTAAGACCTTTGACCTCTAGATACTCGATTTTCATGAAATTTCTATGTAAAAAACATATGAAATTTGGATGCTAGTTACAAACATAGTACAAGAGGCTATGTGCAATTTACACGCAGTCCTGGTATTGGACACTAATATGAGTAGCGATTAAAAAATTACAACGCGTAGTACAGAAGAACAACTACTTACATCCATATGGTCATATGGTACAGATGAAATATGAGGAGGAGCGGTCAAAGGGTACAATATCTAGAAAAGGGAAAGAAAAGCTATATCAACAATGGGATCGGCTCAAAGAATCACAGTGCTATGTTGTGGTAAGAGGTCTAATGCCAGAGATATACAAAACCTTAACTCTTGTGGAAGAATCTTCATCTGTCCCGGATCCCTTTTATAATCCTTTTTCGTCCTTAGATGAAGCCACCAAATACATATGCACCATCTCACCAGCTGACTATTTCTTGGAAGAAGTTATCAAAGAAGAGGTAACAGAAACCCAAAAGATCCGATTATTAACCGTTGAGAGAAATCATTGCCAAAAAAGAAATACAGAACTCGGTGAAAGAGTAACTAACTTCAAAAGCCTTCTATATCAAAGAATAAGAAGAAAACAAGAAATTATACCACTTCGCCCGGTAAAAACATTCTTCTTTCCCCAACAACAACTTAAAAATTTACCAACCGAAATAAAAGAGTTCATATTCAGAAAAGCAAAGGAAAATTTTGAAAAGAGAGAAGAAGATGTACACAACTTCCTCGAATCTATAGAAAAATGATGGATATATCTCCATGGAATTGAAATACATCAAGAATACTATCATAACAAACAAGAGGTATGCCGGGTAGCAGGGAAGAATCAACCTTGTGAATGCACCTTGGATTACAAAATCAGCAAGTGCGCTGTGGATTTTGATGTATTCCATTTATATTATCCTGATGGGTTCTCGTTCAATGGAAGAATAATAACCATTCGACTCTACTAGATCTAAGTTTAGTTGACTGGATCCTATTCAATAGTAATTGACCTCTCATCAACCGAAGTTCATTAGGAGAGAAATTCATCACCATTGTCAAAGAATTTCAAGCTCGGTATGCTCACCATGCCATTAAATCATGGACCATTGCAATTATTGAATCAAAATGTCCAGAATGGATTGACACGCAACTTGAGCCAGCAAAACATGTTATATTTCTCTAGAGCTTAGCAGTGAATCCTACATTTCAATGAAATATTAGAGAACGATTCTATCTCTTGAATAGCCGCAAACCAAGAAGAGAGCAGATCAACAATTGGAGATCGAGAACCTTATCTTTTGACTCATGGGAAGGGCTGCAACTTCAGAACTCTCAATTCAACAATAAGCTAGTCTACCAGAGCAAGATTTACAAATTTTATATGGAAGATCCAAGAAGCCTTATCAGGAATATCTTCTATTTACCCGAAAAGGCCAATACCAAGTTCGGAGAACTTCTGCTTTGGTATAAATTTTAAGGACAGGGATTAGCAAAGGTGAGGGTTGCGAAGGAATATCTATGCTTTGAACAGTGAAGTCATGCCTGCGAAACAGTAAAAATATTTACTCTTATATTATATAATATTTGAATAGTTGTAGAGTGAGCCAAGTTGCCTATAAATACAAGGCATTGGCTTCCTAGAAGGGGGAGGCAAAATAGAGAGAGAAAGAAACTAGAGAGAGAAAAACAAAGATTGAAAATTTTCTTTGCAAAACCTCCAACTCTTTTCCAATTTCCAAGTTCTTCCTTCAAATACTATAATATTTGTAATGTTCTTGATTGATCTTTCTTGTATACTATAAAGAAGTTTGATTCAACTTGAACTTGATCTTTGAGTTTGAATTTAAGTCCAACTTGGACTTCTTTTGAAGTTTTGTTCCACCAGGAACTTGCATAACAACTCCGGTGAGCGGCGTTTTCCGGTAACCGGTAGTCAGAGTTTCAGATATACTATTCTTGTGTAAAGATCTACTATTCTTCTATAAAGGTAGCTTCTTTACCTAATTACTATCATCTAATACACATGTGGCTGCAATTATAGCACCACATTTTTCTTTTATTTTCCTGTTTGCCGGACATCCTTCATAGTGGATACTATTCCGACATATGAACGGCTGCTTCCATCAACGGACTACTTACTGTTCCGTGAGATCTGTGGTGACTCTTTCAACAAGATTGGGGGTTCTCACGATCGTTTAATACTATTCCGTCCAACTGGTCCTTAATCGAGTTGTTACTTTTATTGTTATTTTTATTTTTGTTAGTTTATTTTTGTCTTTATTTTTATTTTATGTTTATAAAACTAATCCACTGAGTTATCTTCTCAGTCGTGATTATAGTATATGTTATTATTATTATATTATATATATATGCACTACTTATAATAAATAATTTTAAAAAAGTTCGTAATTACCGACATATTTACTATATATATATATATATATATATATATATATATATATATATATATATATATATATATAAATTTATATTTATATTTACTATTCCATTGGTTTATCTTCCCAGCTGGGCTCATAACTAGTACAGTCTGCGTCTCGTCCTTGTTGTAGAAAGGATTGTGTTCTTGCGAGCATATTTGTCCCGAACGGTACAGATGGTGTAGTAAGTCCTCAGGTGTAGGCAGTTTATCCTTATTTTGTTCAGGGTCCATTGTAAGAATACAAGCCCCATATAATAGGTTGTGAAGCAGAGATGGATTCATACCACTCTGGCTCTACTTCGTCTGATTCTGTTTCAATATCGTTATTATTCGTAGATCTAACTAGGAAGATAACGAACGGAGAAAATATTGATATAGAAGATTATCAATTTACGATTGATAAACTGTTAAAATTGAACAGTCATAAGAATAATAAAGAGTTTAAACCTGATAAACAATTCATTCACAATGATTTTTGTGCTGATTATAACCTTGAGAAAAGAATATGGTTTTTCAAAAATTTCCTTAAAACTAGACAATATATCCAAGACAAGTTCTATGAATACGTCTTCGAATATAAAGTCAATATTCTATTCTTTCAATGGTTCGAAATCTATGCATATGAAAATTCCATAAAGTATCCTTTTGAAAACTCTCTTGATTCATCTATTCCTTCATGGAAGATAATTATTGATTCTAAGAAAAAATCGTATCATCATTCAGCTTTACATAAAGCGACGAGTAACGACAAAACCTATTACACAGAATCAACAAAAAAGGATCCTATGTCATTAAGAAAAGGATAGAATAAATACAAAATCTTTAAGCCAAAGGTCATCTTTATTCCTCCAAATTTCCAAAGTGAAATGATTAAAACAGGAATAGCAAAGACTGAGCCAATCAGAAAGGTTTCAGAGAATACTGTTAACTCAGTAGAAACCTTACAAGGCAATCATTCCTTGGATATGAACAGATAACTACTAGAGCAATACTAGTTGAATCTACTCTTACGAAGAACCCGTATAAATCCATAAGTGATGGGAAGATAATTCAATTTCCAACACAATCGTTGTTAACAGAATTGTCTAATGAGAAAACTAAGAAAAATGATAGTCAAACAACAACAACCAAAACAATTGTTCTAAAACAAGACTCTAATGAAACCCAAGAGTCTAGTAAGGGTCAATTAATTTCTATCAGTCAACGTGTTCCTCCTCGAAATCTCATCAGTACTACATCCATGTCACAAAACGTGTATGATAATAGTCTGGGATTTGATTTGAACAAAAGCTTCGATATCAACCCAAAGCATATTATGTCCACAGATCTAGACATGGTTATCGGAAATAAATTGGATCATTTACAACAAATTAATCCTGACAAGGAAACCTTGAAAGGATCTTTAAACTTTATTAATGATTCATTTATATCAATCTTAAATCTTTATACTTTCCGAACCACTTTTCATTTGGCAACATCATTCAATACTAGACCATTTTGGAAAGTAAAATTTCTGAAGAAATTATTCTTTCTTTAAGAAAGAAATTTTGAAAGGCATAAGATTTTCAATAACTACTTATTTCAACCTCCGAAATACTACACACCAAATGAAATGTCTTCAAATAAAAGGATAAATACCCTAGACCATGATTCCAGTTCAGATTCAGATAAAACAATAGAACAGTTCCAGGAAGGAGAAAGTTTGATTAATAAGATTGAATGGGATTCTGTTCCAGATCTAGATACTGTCAAACCAATATCACAACCACAATTTAGCAGTGATTATATTTATGATTGGAACATAAATGGAAAATCAGAATACGAAATTATAAGTATACTACAACAAATGACAATGTATGCCAATGCATTTACGACACATAATGGTCAAATTTGTGATAAAAATATAGCAGAAAGGATTATATCAGGCTTCTCTGGACAGCTAAAAGGATGGTGGGATTTCTATTTAACGTCTATAAACCAGAATTCCATTATTAACGTTGTTAAGCTCAATACAAAAGGAGAAGTTATTACGGATCGTGATGGGTTTGCCCAATCAAATGCGGTTGATTCTCTAATACTTGCAATTTTCTTGCATTTCATAGGAGACCTGTCCCATATTAGAGGTAAAATGCTGAATTACTTGCAAATCTAAGATGCAGAAAACTTAGTGATTTTCTGGATTACAAGAATACTTTCTTAACCAGAATAATGCTAAGGGAAGATTCTAATCAACCCTTTTGGAATGAGAAGTTCCTAGCCGGTTTACCTAATCTTCTTGGGGAAAAGGTTAGAAATAAGATAAGAGAAAATTGCGGTAAACAAATTATTCCGTATGATGATTTTACATATGGCCAATTAGTTTGTTTAACCCAACAAGAAGGTTTAAAAATATTTCAAGATTTAAAACTCCAAAAACACATTAAAAGAGAACTAAAACAAACTAAGCAGAAATTAGGTAATTTTTGTCATCAATTTGATATCTACTCACAAAAACAAGTCACAAAATGCAAGGAGAAGGGTGGTTGTAGTACAAATAAAACACCCCCAAAAGACCATTTTACAACACGAAAGAAAGAATCTAGGAAGAAATTCCAAGATAGGGGTTACCACCATAATAATCCTTCGCCAAGGAAAAAATTTGAAGGTAAGTACAAAGATATTGAATGCTACAAATACCATAAGAAAGGACATACTGCAAACTATTGTAGACTTAATAAAAGGCTACATGAATTAAACATAGAAGAGGAATTAACAAATAAAATATCCATTTTACTTAATGATACAAACACTGATTCCTTGATATAGAAAAGAGTTTCAGCAAGATGATACACTCTCTTCTACTACGGACTCAGGAGAACATATCAATGTTCTTACAAAAAACCAAGAATACCGGTTAGAAGGATTAAAGAATATACATGATTCTAGCCATTTTCAAAGCTATCTCGAAAGAATCCTTGATCCCCTTAAAAATATAGATCATATAGATCCAAGGAAACCCTATGACCTAACAGAAATTCTCAAATTAAGACCAAAGCTTGATATTACAAATGATATCCAAAACATGCTAAAAGATATTAAACTAAAAATAATCTCCTTTAAGGAATCCCAGGATCAAGAGATCGGTTTCATAAAAAATATTCCCTCAAAAACAAACCATCCGGAAAAGGAGAAAAAGCCAGATACATTCCTAAGATTTAAAGAAATAGTCGTAAGAAAATATTTGGTAAAAATCACTATCCAATTTCCTGAAGGTGTCAGGATTGATACTCTTTCACTATTTGATTCAGGCGCTGACCTAAATTGTATCCAACCAAGTTTGTTACCTGAATGATTTAGGGAAAGAACCATAGACCAATTATCAACCGATGACAATACCATAGACCAATTATCAACCGATGACAATTCTAAGTTACACATCGATGCCAAAACAGAAGACTCGGTAGTAAAAAATGGATTTTTATTTAAAACAACCTTCGTTCTTGTTAGAAACATAAACCATACAGTAATCTTAGGAACGCCATTTATTTCATTGATTGCGGTACCTATTAATTACCCTTTAGAACCAAATAGGAAGAGTATTGTATCACAAATAAATTTTACCAATACTTACCTAGGAACTATAGGAAAACAAATTGAACGAATAGAAAGTCTGATTCAAACTTTTCCTTCTCCTAATGGTAATAGTATTTCTTGGAAAGGTGGGTGTTTTGACAGGACTTTATTGGCACTATTTTTTGTTTCCCATTCCGCAACTCCTTTTTTCTCAGAGACTGGATTAACAATATTATTGAAAGGACAGTCACTAGAATTCTCAGAGCAGTATATTTGAAACCAATTGAAGAACTATATATTTACCTTATGTCTCATCACATAATCATAAAATTGTTCTTGGATGTTTTGCCTTATTTCTAGAAAGTTTGATAAGAACCATAATCTTTTGTGGCGATTATGTTCAGCCACAAAATCATCATGAAAAAACTTTTTGTTGATTTTAAATTCCTTTTCTAGAACATTGATCCTTTTCCCGATATTTTCTGATACAGAAGAATAAGTCGGGCTAGAAGGAGCATCATGGGTAGAGGGTATTTCAGTGTCAGCTTCAAATGTATAAAAAGGTCTTGGTATTTCACCCGAATAATCAACCTTTCCTATATGAATATTTGGTATAACAGAAATTGATCCCCTATGTTTAACTGGTGTATTTATTTGAGAAAATTTTCCTAAATCAATAGTGCTTGATTCAGAGAGGTTTTCGGGATACCTAACGCTTTGGGATTTTGTAAAAGATATACCGACTCTTCCATCCTCATATTCTGTAACATAACTAAGTTGATTGTTTGGCCTTAAGTTGTTACTAGAAGGTGGTTTGGTTTCTCCTTCGAGGAACCATTCATCAGGAATAGTTATGTCTTTCCATTGAATAGTTCTAGGAATATTAGCATTTGCATGAGAGAAGTCAGTTTGTAACAAAAGGGTTGAGCCTTTCGGACATGTATTTCTTGCTCTAGTTGCAAGCTGTCATCATAGTCTTGTAGTAGACTCTATAGATGATTGCAATAGGTATAGATCCTTCAAGCATTCTATAATTATGAGTCTTTATTTGCAAGACTAGACTTTTCAGAACATTCTTGTCTGAGAGTGATACTGATAGGTTTGGAAAGCAAATAAAAGATATAGGTCTTGTACAAAGACTGGACTCAATTGAACTGAGAAGGGAATCTTCATAGCTTGTATGCCTAGCGTCCCTGGGCATGACAAGAATAGAAGTAGTCAAGCCTTCTTTTGTGAGGGGTTTAATTCCAACCTGAACTAAACCAATATTTATATACCCATACTTTCATTCCCCGTGTTTTTGTATAGTTTTGGGAGTAAGTAGGCAAATAGTTTCAGAGGGGTTTTGTATTTGTAAATCCCTTTCTTCTGTTTTAACGGTATAGTCAGATATTATAGGACACCAGGGTTTATAGATATGTTTTTTGCTTACCTTAGGAATATTTCAATTATCAATTGACTCATTAAAATCTTCTATAACGTATTCTTCACTGTTTACTATCTTAGTTGAACGATTACTAGACTGAATTGACGTAGAAACAGACGAAGTAGAGCCAGAGTGGTGTGAATCCATCTCTGCCTCTCAACCTATTATATAGGGCTTGTATTCTTACTACGGTCCCTGAACAAAATAAGGATAAACTGCCTACACCTGAGGACTTACTACACCTTCTGTACCGTTTGAGGCAAATATGCTCACAAGAACACAATCCTTTCTACAATAAGGACGAGACGCAGACTATACCAGACCTCTACACCACACACAACAATACCCCCTCGTGGCTATGCTACCAAATTGGCCACAGTTAGAACATAAATTAATAAGTGCAAAAATTAAAAAGAAAGTAAGAACATAAATAGTAAACTGGAAGATGACCAGTTATGAGCCCAAATTTGGGAAGATAACTCAAAATGAATAGTAAATATAAATATAAATATAAATAAATAAATAAATAAATATATATATATATATATATATATATATATATATATATATATATATATATATAATAATAATAATAATAATAATAATAATAATAATAATAATAATAATAATAACATATACTATAATCACATTGAGAAGATAACTCATTGGATTAGTTTTATAACCATAAAATAAAAATAAAGACAAAAGATAAAATAACAAAAATAAAAATAACAATAAAAGTAACAACTGGATTAAGGACCAGTTGGACGGAACAGTATTAAACGATCGTGAGAACCCCAATCTTGTTGAAAGAGTCACCACGGATCTCATGGAACAGTAAGTAGTCCATTGACGGAAGCAGCCGTTCAAATGTCGGAATAGTATCCACTATGAAAGATATCCGGCAAACAGGAAAATAAAAGAAAAATGTGGTGCTATAATCCCAGCCACATGTGTATTAGATGATAGTAATTAGGTAAAGAAGCTATCTTTATAGAAGAATAGTAGATCTTTACAGAAGAATATTAGATCTGAAACCTTGACTACCGGTTACCGGAAAACACCGCTCACCGGAGTTGTTATACAAGTTCCAGGGGGAACCAAACTTTAAAACAAGTCCAAGTTGGACTTAACTTCAAACTCAAAGATCATGTTCAAGTTGAATCTAACTACTTTATAGTTTAGAAGAATCAATCAAGAACATTACAAAGATTATAGTATTTGAAAGAAGAACTTGGAAATTGGAAAAGAGTTAGAGGTTTTGCAAAGAAAATTTATTTCTTTGTTTTTCTCTCTCTATTTTGCCTCTTTCTGAATGGGCCCCAAGTTGTGCTTATATAGGCAGTTGGGTGCTAGATAAGTCCAAGTATGAATAGTAATAAAATCTTTTTTTTTTTTTACTGTTTGAACAATAAAAGTAAATATTTTTTATTGTGTTGCAGGCATGACTTCACTGTTCAAAGCGTAGACGTTCCTTCGCAGTCCTTACCTTTGCTGATCCTTGTCCTTCATATTTATACCATACCACAAGTTCTCCGAACTTGGTATTGGCCTTTTAAAGTAAATAGAAGATATTCCTGATAGGGCTTCTTGGATCTTCCATATAAAATTTGTAAATCTTACCCTGGTAGACTAGCTTATTGCTGAACTTAGAGTTCTGAAGTTGAAGCCCTCCCCATAAGTCGAAAGATAAGGTTCTGGATCTCCAATTGTGATCTGCTCTCTTCTTGGTTTGCAGCTATCCAAGAGATAAAATCATTCTCCTATCTTTCCTTGAAATGTAGGATTCACTGCTAAGGTCTGGAGAAATATAACATGTTTTGCTGGCTCAAGTTGCGTGTCAATCTATTCTGGAAATTTTGATTCAATAATTGCAATAGTCCATGATTTAATGACATGATGAGCATACCGAGATTGAAATTCTTTGACAATGGTGATGAATTTTTCTCCTAATGAACATCAGTTGATGAGGGGTCCATTACTTTTGAATAGGATCCAGTCTATTAAACCTAGATCTAGTAGAGTCTGAATGGTTATTATCCTTCCATTGAGTGAGAACCCATCTGGATAATATAAATGGAATACATCGAAATCCACAGCGCACTTGCTGATTTTGTAATCCAAGGTGCATTCACAAGGTTGATTCTTCCTTGCTACCCGACATACCTCTTGTTTGTTATGATAGTATTCTTGATGTATTTCAATTCCAGGGAGATATATCCCTTTTGCTACTGATTCGAGAAAGTTGTGTACATCTTCTTCTCTCTTTTCAAATTTCTACTTTGCTTTTCTGAATATGAGCTCTTTTATTTCGGTTGGTAAATTTGTAAGTTGTTGTTGGGGAAAGAAGAATGTTTTTACCGGGTGAAGTGGTATAATTTCTTGTTTTCTTCTTATTCTTTGATATAGAAGGCTTTTGAGGTTAGTTACTCTTTCACCGAGTTCTGCATTTCTTTTTTGGAAAAGATTTCTCTCGAAGGTTAATAATCGGATCTTTTGGGATTATGTTAGCTCTTTCTTGATAACTTCTTCCAAGAAATAGTCAGCTGGTGAGAGGGTGCATATGTATTTGGTGGCTTCATCTAAGGACAAAAAGGATTATAAAAGGGATCCGGGACAGATAAAGATTCTTCCACAAGAGACAAGGTTTTGTATATCCCTGGCTTTAGACCTCTTACCACAACATAGTACTGTGATTCTTTGTGCTGATCCCATTGTTGATATAGATTTTCTTTCCCTTTTCTAGACATTGTATCCTTTGACAGCTCCTCCTCATATTTCATCTGTACCATATGACCATATGGATGTAAGTAGTTGTTCTTCTGTACTACGCGTTGTAACTTTTTAATCGCTACGCATATTAGTGTCCAATACCAGGACTGCGTGTAAATTGCACATAGCCTAATATACTTTGTTTGTAACCAGCATCAAAATTTCATATGTTTTTTACATAGAAATTTCATGAATCTTGAGTATCTAGAGGTCACAGGTCTTAGACATAGTATCTCGGACTCCGTTAGTGTATAGTACCTGAATTTTATTTGTATTCCGTATAGGATTACATAGTCCATTGTTAACTGATTGTTCGTTTGGTTCTGAACTTTCGTGAACCAATTGGAATATCTTGTCACATAATTTATTCTTTTCTCAAATATTTCATTCTTCCTTTTGATGGAAATACTGTGGGATTTTTTATGATAGTCAAAATCCCTTAGTGCTTTTGAGAAGTTTTCTGACCAAGCCTTGTGTGGTTGCCAGTTTTTTTCTTCTTTGAACGACAGTATTTGCATGGTATTGGGGAAAACGGTGCCTTGGATTAAAGCACATTCTGCATGTTTTAAAAGATGTGTCATTTCTTTTGCTAGTGTTTATTTCCAATCTTAATTTCATATGGATTTTCATATTGGATTTTGATAGTGGCAAGAAACCCCCCTATCATGTCTAATTTTATTTGAAGGATTATTAATTCTGAATAGCATGTGATATAGAATCCGAGATTTTACTAGTAGCCAAGTATTCTCAGGATTTCGGATCTTTATGTAATGGTAGGGATCTTTTGAAACAACTTCCTTTTCTGGTGGTGCATATTGTTCATGGAAAATATGATGTGCAGTTTTATCATGTTTTTTTATGGTTTTTGTTGTGGCTAGGGATATTTCTTTTAGGGATGTTCTTATCTGATGTATCTTGTTTCACGAAAAAATTGGTTTGATAAATATACCAAAGAAAAGAAACATAAGTTGGACCAAATTTTTTTAAGGAATCTTGTGACCAAGCTGTGTGTAATTGAAAAAACATTTCATATAAGACTATTAGTTCATGTATTAAATGATATAGGGAATTTTTTAAATATTTCAAATTCTTTTTTATTATTTTTGAAGAGAAAGAATTCCCATAGGGATGTTGGTGGGATGATTACCAGAACCATTATCAACAAATATGTGATATCGGGAAATGATGGTTTTTGGATCAAAGTGAATTCCCCGTATAAATAGTGTGATATGAATATGCATCTTCTTATCGATTTTTTGTATTGGCCAACATCGTGGTTGTCTATCAAATTTGGGATATATGATGGCAGGGTGGAGCCTTAAAACATAATCTTTCAACCAATCCAATTTAATACATAATAGTATTCGATGAATTAGCTGGGCTCTATTAGTAAGGCCTAAATTGATTATAGAACTTAGTTGAAGAATTTTGGTCGATCTTAAGGCTTGATTCACTTCTTCTGATACTTCTAAAGAAGTGAATTCTTCATTTTCCACAATGTTATGTTTATGAATAAAATGGTTCTTTGGAATTCTAGCATGTTGTTAATGGCTATCCATAAC
Organism: Gentiana macrophylla; assembly: GCA_026214975.1. Taxonomy (NCBI): domain Eukaryota; kingdom Viridiplantae; phylum Streptophyta; class Magnoliopsida; order Gentianales; family Gentianaceae; genus Gentiana; species Gentiana macrophylla. The sequence goes on along the minus strand of CM047808.1, from coordinate 44,568,111 downwards.
AGAACCTTTGAATTGATGTTAATGATATTACAGGTTATAATAAGTATCCTTAGCATTAACATTTGGAGTGGGTGAATGATATAAGTATTTCTTAAAGAAACATTATTGTTTAACTCTGAGGCTTGGATCTTAGATTTCTTATTTAATCCAGGTTTTTTCAAAGAAATTTTTTCATAAGTTTCTATTAAAGCACTTACATGATATCTTATATAGGTATTTATAATGTCGGTGAAAAGGTTATTAATAGCTTTAAAATGACGTTTTATAGAAAGGACACTATCTTGTATGAATGCAATCAAAGGATGGTAGATGAGGGACCTCACTCTTTGATCATAAACAAGTAAGAAATTGGTAATAAATATCAAAGTATTTATTTCCTTAAAACATAGTTTTGAATATCTATTAAAAAAGTATACTTTTGTATCACCTTTGAAATTTTCTAAAATTTTCGTAGAGTTGTTTGATCCAATATGTATAAAAGCATAAAATCTTCCGTTCTAGGAGTTTGAACATAGCAATAATGTATTTTGTCTATGTGTATGTTAATTTGGCAATGAAGTTTTGTATTTTGAAGAATCTTTTCTTCATCTTTGATTGTACCAAAAAAACAAGTAATTTATGAAGATTTTGGATTTATCATGACCGCATAACCTATTTGGCAGATGTATAATAGCGTATTCAAGCCACTTATGACTCGTATTGTTAAGAACCTTGATTGGTCTAGTATGACTTTGGTATAAGACAAATATTTTGAAAATATATTTGTGAACAAAATAGACTGTTAAACAATATTCAAAAGGATTGTAACTAGTGCACCTGGTTAGACCAACTATATTGGGATAACGTCCTTTTCGTTAGATGGACGAATGTTCTCAGATTAGTAAAAATAAAGGTTTTATATATTTTATTAAAACATATTTTAATATATTGGCTGTGTGAAAGAAAGGTGACTAAGTAAAAATAAGTATCACTGAGATCATCTCTTTCTTTGATAGTGTAATATATTTGTGCTTTAATGAAGTAGTCATTGAAAACCTTGTGCTTTTCAAAATCTCTTTTTAAAATAAATAATAATTTCTTCAGAAATGTTACTTACGAAAATGGTCTAGTATTGAATGATGTTGCCAAATGAAAAGTGGTTTGGAAATCATAAAGATTTAAGATTGATATAAATGGATCATTAATAAGGTTTAAAAATCCTTTCAAGGTATCCTTGTCTGGATTACTTTATTGTAAATGATCCAATTTATTTCCGATAATCATGTCTAGATCCGTGGACATAATATGCTTTTGGTTGATATCGAAGCTTTTGTTCACATCAAATCCTAGACTATTACCATTCATGTTTTGAGACATGGATGTTGTACTGGTGAGATTTCGAGGAGGAACTTGTTGGCTGATAGAAATTAATTGACCCTTACTTGACTCTTGGGTTTCATTAGAGTCTTGTATTATAATAATTGTTTTGGTTGTTGTTGTTCCATGACTATTATCTTTCTTAGTTTCCTCATTAGACAATTCTGTTAACAACGATTGTGTTGGAAATTGAATTATCTTCTTATCATATGTGTTATTACTTTGTAGGAGGAGATTAAACTAGTATTGCTCTAGTAGTTACTGTTCATACAAGGAATGATTGTCTTGTGAGGTTTCTATAGAGTTAACAGTATTCTCTGAAACCTTTCTGATTGACTCAGTCTTTTCTATTCCTGTTTTAATCATTTCACTTTGGAAATTTGGAGGAATAGAGATGACCTTTTGACTTAAAGATTTGTATTTATTCTATCCTTTTTCTTAATAGCATAGGATCCTTTCTTGAGTGCTGAAAACTCGGTTCACCATTCTCTGATATGTCGAACCTGCGTTCTTTAGGCCGAAAGGCATCATCTCATAGTAATAGAGTCCACCTGCGGCCCTCAAGGCCGCCATTTCCTTGTCTTCATCTCGCCATTTTAACCTGGTGATAACCGGAATATGCGCCTAGAAAACTCGATGTCTCGAATCCGCGATCCCGTCGACCATTTTGTCAATCCGGGCAGCGATAAGGGTGTTTGGGGCAAGCTTTGTTCAAGTCTCAGAAGTCGACACACATCCGCCACTTGCCGTTGTGTTTCTTTACCATCACTACGCTTGCCACCCATGTGGGATATTGGAGCTCCTTGATGATGCCTCGCTTGCTAGAAGTTTTTGACTTCGCTTTTATTGCGATCTCTTTTTCCGAGAGAATCGGCGTGCTCTTTCTCAGTATTGGTCCGGAAGTTGGGGTCGGCATTTAGATAGTGTAAAGCGACCTCGACCCAACGCCTCATATCTCATTACTTCCCATGCAAAGCGCTCAAGTTGGCTTTTAAGCCCGATCAATTCTTCCTCTCTTCCTTGGTGGTCCTCGATCCTATTTTTATTTTTTGATCGGATACTTGTCGCTTATTATAACCTCGATCAACTCGTCCTCGGCAGTGAAGTCGGGCTCGTCACGAACTTGCAATGTTTCCACCTCTACTGCCTTTTCCGGGATTTCTTTCATCATAGCAATCTGAACCGTGGCCGTGTTAAAACCATCCAGTCGGGGTCGCTTAGAATCGATCCTGCTTTTTGGTCATATAGTCGAGGAAAGCTCGTGTCGGTGATGGCGACCCCAACTTCTTCCCCTACTTGAAATTTGACCCGTTGGTGGGGAACGGACGCCACCATTTGAAATTTTTTCATGGCCGGGATCCCCAAGATAATGTTGTAGTATGAGGGAAGATCAATAACTAAAAATGTGATTATCTCAGATCCTCAGTATGGCTCATAGTCGCCCAAAGTAACGTTGAGGTCGACTGCCTTTGACCCGCACGGTGTCGTTGGTAAAGCCCTCGAGCACCCCGAGGTAAGGTTTCAACTTAGCTTCTCCAAATCCGATCCGTTTTAAATAAATAAATAGATGACGCCGCGACCAAACCCTCGTGTCGTCGATCATCGCTCTGCCGACTCCATGTTTGTCGCTTATTCCGATTTTGAGAACAAGGGGTACCTCCATGGGGCCCTCACTTGTGGCCAATTCGCTTTTAGTGAACATGATTCCTTCTCGCTTTCCCCAATACCACCTCGCTTTCAAAGCCGCGCGCATTGATCCGGTGTATCCGAGATTTCACCGATCATTATCGGGGATATCCCCATGGATAACTTGGACCTCCTTCCGATAGACGCTGGGGCGACCTTGATCGTACCAAGATTCCCATCTCGCTTATACTTAGTCGCCGGTCCTCGCGGATTAACCTTTCTATTTCTCGCCTTAACGTAAAACATTCATCCGTGATGTGACCATGATCCTTGTGATAGTCACAAGATTTGGACTTGTCGCGATCGCCGGGATCGCCTCATAGGTTTGGGCTTGTCAAAGTGTTCGCGGATTTCAACAATATTTGAGACGCTTTGGTGTTGAGCGGGGTAAAATTGTCCTCGCCGAATTTATAAGGCTTTTTACCTCGTGTTCGTGATTAGCCTCTCGCCTTTTTTCCTTCTTTTTTTTCTCCTCGCGCTCCTCTTTTTGTGAAGGATGCTCGCTTTTGGTTTTGCCTCGCCCAAGGACGGCGTCGCTTGACTCCCATCATTCGAGCCCTTTCCAACATTTCCCCGAGACCCGCTTTAGGGGCCGTGTAGGTTGAACTCGATTTTCATTGGACCCTTGGCGATCCTCGCGAGGAAGCATGTGACAACCGCATCATCCGAATGTTTCTTGTCCGATCGTATACTCGATGAAACGTTCATAATAATCCTTTCCGATTCCTGCCCTCCCATGCGAACTTCGTGACAGTCCTCTATAGTTTTCTTTGGCCTACTACGCCGATTCAAATTCTCGACGAATTTCTCGGAGAGATCCTCCCACCTTTTCATCGAGCCACGGGAAGTCCCGTATTCAAGAGCGCGCCCTATCTCGCATGCTTCCGACTAAAGCGATGCACCAGGCGGATTTATTTTGGGTCGCCAGGTGATGCGACCTTGAAAGCGGTGAGCGACTGTTTGGGCAAGGATTTCCATTGTAGTAATTATAGTGGGGTAGCTAACCTTTTCGTGATCGGCGGTGCAATGTTTCGTAATTCTCTTGCGCGAGTACGCCAATTCCTGAGATCGGGCGCCCTCTCGGCCGGCCTTGACTTTTTCAATTCGGCGAGCTCATTTTTCATTATTTCCATTTGCTCGCCAAGACGGGTCAAATCGGGCCGCGATAAAGCACGTGTCTTCGTCTTTTCCGGCCTGCGCTCTGACTCCCGGCAGTCTTGCGATTCTTCCCGACGAGCTCTTTTCTCACGTATGATTATGCGGGCATCCGGTGGGTCCCTATCTTGGGGGGGGAAATCTTTCTTCGGGAAGGCTGAGACGACTTGGGGCCGAGGCCTTGTCCTTCTCACCTAACCTTTTGAAGGCCGAACCTTTTTCGTGTGACTTTTCCCTCTGATGATTGCGATCTGGGAGAACCGAGGTTTGCACAACGTCCTTCCTGGGTCCTTTGCGACCTGATGAACGCACGCTTTCCTCTATCTCGATCCCGCGAGTCTGGCTTTGCCGACCTTTATTCACAGCCGCAGGAGCGGTTTCATTTCTAGGAGGATTTGGGGGTCGTACCGACATTGGAGTTTGGCCCTTAGCCACTAGACGGGAATTAGCTAGGTACATAGTTTCCGCATATCTCGCGTATTCCCTTATTTCCACAACCTCCGGATCCTCCCGGAGATCCGGCTCGCCTCGGAGTTGACCTCGGCTTTGCTGCGATCGAGATGATCCTCTCGATTTTCCTATCCAAAGTCACTACGACCTCTCTTGACTTAGCCTTCCGATTTATCAAATTTCGGGCATCGCTTGGGGCCAAAACTCCTTTGTGATCCTTCCCACCCGCTATAATCTCTTGTGTCTCTATCGCGACATCGGCTTGTACATGTGTTTGTACAACGCCTCGCAGAGTTTTGGGGTCCAGCTTGTCCTTTGCTTCCCGCCATAGGTTGACTATTTGTGATTAGATTTACGCCTTGGTCGTTTTCGATTGTGTGCGCTTTTATGAATCGATGAAGCTTTTCCTTCCCGGTAACGGAGCCAATCGATGATGTATAAATCGTCACGGTGTCCTCGGTGTATGGATGGTGGATATCCGGTTTGTATTTAAGGTGTGGTGTTATTCCGGCGGTGGTGGTATGGAGGAGTGAGAATGGAGAGAGCTTTGGCTTGCAAGTATAGTGTGTATTCCATCTATTTCATATATCTCTAGTTTACAATGATCACCCCTTTTATGTAGGTGGGTAACTTAGGGCATAAGTAATCTATTAGATATTTTACTAATATCTAGGTTTAACTTAGATGCTAAGCAAGACGAAATATCTGATATACAAGTGGGGAAAAGATCTGGATCAATCGGCGCCATCTATCTCGAGGTCGCAAGGAGTAAGCCTTTTCGGCCTCGCCCCTCTTGGCGACCCGTCTTGACTCGCTGGAGGAGATTCACGGGATCTCGCTACTTGCCTGGGGACCGCAAATGCTTTGGTCGCGGCGAGGTGGTGACACACGTGGCCGCCTTTGCGATCTCTCTTGTCATTCCGGAGGTGGCGCGAGCAATGTTTTCTTCTTTGTTGAGGTGGTGGAATTATTTATACCCATCAGTCATAGACCGCCTCTATGTCCTTGACATGTTTAATTAGTTGTTTGTATATAAGATGATCCACAATTGGTTCCCTGTGGGATCGACCTTGATTCACTATAGCTATACTACGATGGGCCTAGTCCTCTTGCTAGTATTGGTTTATGGTGGTCAAGTATATTATAACCTGATTGACCACGTCATCATGGAGCAATCATGCACCGTTAGAGGCGACATTAAAGTTAGAAGACGAGATGTTCTGTGAAGTTCCAGAGTTCAAGAACATTCCTGTAATGAACAGTTTTGAGGACAAAACTTGTCTTAAGGGGGGAGGATGTAACACCCCGAGTTTTCATTAAGGGTAAAATGGTAATTGGTTATTTGGTTATAACCTAATCACTATTTATCCAAATTATTTAAGTAAAAACGGTTCATTATTATTTGGGATTTATTAAAACGTATTTAAGGAAAATATCCCCCAATAAACCCCATTATATGTTAAATGGAAAAGTCTAACTTCCGACTTCAGGTGCCTTAGCATCAATCGCCACAACTGAGAACCTCTGCGGGGAGAAGGTGGTAGCCCAGAAGGCGGTTGTTTAGGCCTTGTAGGGTCATTGGTTTAGTAGTCATTGATGTCTTTTACAACGTGCTAGGTAGTTAATCTAGATTGTCTAAGACTAGATGTCCTTAGAAAGCCCTTTTTAAGTGGAACGAACTTAGGTGGTTAGATTAACTACGTAATAAACATATGTGATGAGTCTAAAAGCTAAAACGTTGTAATTCTTGGTGAGGCACATTTATGATTCGCAGCATGGAATCATTTCTCATACGTAAAGGACAATAATCGGGTTTTGGGAAATGTTTCACACGGAACCATCCGTGCCATATGAGGTGCTGAATATGTCCCGGTGCATACCCATCATTTCGGGCATTATGTCCTTGAATTACAATGTAACATAGATAATTGCTCGTGATGGTGCTAACAGACCTAGCAGAGGGGAGTGTATTTTAATGCAACATATGTAGTGTATGTGTAGAGCAATATGTGTTACTGGTCTTCTGCCCCTTATTGAGTACAAAATGTACTTACCCCATTTCCTTACCACCTCGAGAAGATTGACAGGTAGATGAGTTTGGCTATAACAATAGTCAAGGTGCAAACGTTTGAGCTTGAAGTTCGAGATGAAGTTTAATTTACTTTTCATTGTTTCAATAACACCTTGGAAATTGTAAAGGTTTAACGTTTGAGATGCCACTAGACTTTTATCTTCCCGTTTTATTTATTTTTTTATATTTGGGATTGTAATAGTTTAAACAACATTTAATTCTGTTGTTTCTTTTGAAGATGTTCTTAGACTGATTTGGAACTTTGATCGATCTGTTTTGTTTGTTGTTTGACATTCCCGAGTTGATCTTTTAAGTCTTCCGCTTTGCTTTTGATATAAACATATGATGACGTAGACTTACGTATATATACTTCTTTGATTTACTAAAGAAAAAAATATATGCGCTGGACGCGTTTTCCGGATAAGCGACTCGGTGTCGGGCGGCGTCAGATCGTTCCTTTTCTGATAAAGATTCGCCATTTTAACGAGACGTTACAGTAATTTTCAAATATTTTGGGGAAGATGGAAAAAAAATATGGGATTTCAAGATTCACGAATTTCTGTTTTCGCCTATGTCGGGACGAGACCCGTGAAAGTTGCGCCATTTAGAAGAGTCGATTGTTTGGATGTTTTCTCTTTATTCACACTGGACCATTAATTATTAGATGGACATTTTAATATATACTTACGTTTTTACATAAATACTATTGTATAAGTTTTTTTTAAGACTTAAAAAAAGAACTTTGGGCTGGGCCTATTTTACACTTAACGTGAGTAGGAAGAGACTTTTGGTTAGGTTATTTTAATGCGCCTTTTATCGGCACTATATTCTTGTTATTGATTTTTTTTTTTTTTTTTATATTTCTTTTACTTCCACACTACACATGTATTATTTTTATTTTTACTTTCAGCATCAAACTATGAACACCACAGACATTACTTTTCAAAAATAACGTCGGTAGATTCTCAATACTCACTAATGGCACTTCTATAACATCAGTGGCACTGTCTTTATTTTGAAAAGTAATGTCAGTGCCACCGGCTGTACTTTTGAAAAGTAACGTCGGTATCACTGATGTTATTTAATGAAAAATAATTGTGGTACCCGATTTTTTTTTTGATTATTCGGTAATATTGGTGTCGGAAATAAAATATGGTGCCAATAGAAGTCGTCTATTTTAATTAGAGGAAAAAAAAAACAGGAGCTGCGCATTACTAGTTACCGTTGCAGGGCCGTCCTGAAGTATTATGGGCCCCTAGGACAATCAAGGTTATTCTTATTCTTTATTATATGCTTGCCCCTCCAAGATGTGATGGAAGAGAAAGTGAATTATTTAAAAGATGAAATGTTGGATAATTAATGAGTTAAAAGAATTTTTAAAAATGAAAGTGATAAACGATGCAATATAGTTTATATATAAGGCAATTATAAAAGCACCACGTAATCATTTCGACACCATATTTTAAATAAAAAAATTTACATATGAACGTGATGTCGGAAGTAAAAATTGAAAACCTTCAGCATTGCCCTATATATACAACAAAGTGAACTAGAAATAGGTCCCTAAACCATGGCCTCTTGTCCTTGTTCCCATGGACGGGCTTGTGCCGCGCGTTGCCTGCAACTTTATTCTTTATTTCTTTTCCATTGGTACCCTACAACTATTTCCATTTTTTGCTTAATTTTATTTTATTATTTTAATGAATAGTTAAATTATTTTTTCCAGTCAATTAGTAGTTTGAACCCTCAGATTCTGTGGATTGTGAAATCTTCACTCATATTTTTTGATTAAATTGTTACTATTTACTTATTTTCGAATTTCATCCATTTATGGTTAGCATATGTCTTTTAATTATTTATGTCTGATAATTAATTGATTATTTTGATCCAGCACCAATAATCTTGTCTAGACAATTGTCGATAAATGTTTGATTTTTTGTGGTAACCAACACATTGTATGCCGGTTCACAACTCATAGGATTCCCTATTGTAAAAATTAGTAATCTATGTTAAAATTAACTCGATGTGAGTTGAATACCTGAAATTTAGTTTTTCGGATCTATCAAATCACATAAACTTAAAATTGATAAGTAGATTCGAACATCCAAGGATTTAATGCTCTAAAGGAGGATTTAATGCTCGTCAGGGGAGCTAAAGAACGAAGTGTTCTGTGGTGATATTAGAATTCGCACCTATTAATACTATTCTTCTCACAAAACCTCGAGCGATTATTGAGAGGTGTGTTATACACTTGTTGGATTTACAATTATTGGGTAAGTAAAAACGATTTTCCTTGTTTATCGACAATAGGAAAATTTTGTTGTTCTGCGATATTGTTGACACCTATAACCAATTTATATAAAGTTTAACAAGTCACATTTGAATCGAGTATATTCCTAGGATCAAGGGAGAATAATTAATTACTAGGAGCTTTTTTCTCTGTTTGATTTTCTTGGTTTTTTTTTTTTCTATTTTGAGGAAATTAATCCCCAATCCCAATCTTGTCTTTTTACAAATTTTGATAGTAATAAATTCACCGTTCTCTGTGGATTCGAAACATTCTTCCGATATACTAGTTATAGGGAGGTGGTTGAATTATCTTTGGGTGCTTTGATGATGTAGCGCCCCATTCCCGGACATAGAGTCCTTATCTGGAAGAGGAACGTTCGGCACGTACAATATAAAATAAATCTCATATTATACGTCAGCCTCTACTATGTCGTATCGAGTTAGGCGAAACGGAAGCAAAAGACTCGGGTAAATTTTTTCCCCAAATATCCAAGAATAGAAACTCAATATCTAAAGATAAAAAATGTAAATTTATTTAACGTACGAAATCTCCAAAAGAAACTAAAAATAAATTACATAGTTCCCAAGGAACAACAAGGCTGGTAAATAAATAAAGAACATAAATAATTAAACGTTTCAACGTCGTCGTCATCAAAGTCTTCCTCGAACTCCAGATCTACCTGTTCATCTTCTCTCCCCCAATCACATAGAAAAATAATGCATTTGAGGTAAGTACAATTTACTCAATAAGAGGTAGAAGCTACAAACTAACTAAGGTTTATAATCAAGTTTTATACTTAATAAATAATCATTGTGAGACCTACTCAATCTAGGGTTCACTTCATGTTCATCAACATGTCATGACTATACGTTTCTAGCTTAACTTATCTTGGTTGCGTCAGCACTCAAGGGCACTACGCGAGGTGTATCCACCACGAGAGAGTGCTAACCAACAATATCTTGCACCGTTAGTCCTGGGTTTTCCCGGTATGCATACACGTTCGGTGAAGTTCCCCTGTCATTTGGCCGCTAGTAGGTCATAGAGTTATCCACCTATCCGGAAGAGTCACATAGCCGATGTTCACATGTGCCTAACCAAAAGCGACATGACGTTTAATCTTGTTACTATGCAAGTATGTTATTATTATTTGTTGTTAACTAGCCACCTAAGTGTTTTCAAGGATAAAGCTCACCTTAACGACTCTACTCCCTCACTTAGACAACTAGACACCACGTCCAATCAAGTACACAAACATTGATGAACTCTAGTTCACCAAAGCACAAGCCTATCCTGCCCTTCCGACGGTCCCGAACTTCAACTCCCTTGAAGAGTACATTCGGTGCCGGAACTAAACACATCAGAAACTCAATCAAGACTTGTTCATGTTTAATTAATGTTATTAGATTATGAAACAACGGTTAAATCTCAATACATAACTTAAAAACATTTTTTTTCAAAACCGGGGTCAATGCGTGCGCATACATTGGAATGCGTTCACATTGCCCATGCTGAAACTTGCTGGAAGTTTCTGTCCAGCCAATGCGTGCGCATTGATCATGCTGAGAGCAACTTTTTACATCCTGAAACAGCAATGCATGCACATTCCCTTGAATGCGTGCGCATGCACATGATGTGAAAATGATGAAGCATCCTGAATGACGAATGCGTGCGCATTCCACCTACAGAAACTAAAACTAGTGATGGGAGTCAACTTTACGTGATTCCGGTGCATTTTCCACCCCCGTTTATCCCACTTTTAGCACATTCTCGGTGTTTTTAGACCGTTTTTGGGTAATATCGTGAGTTTATAGCACGGGGAGTAAATCCGTCGCTTTGATGGTTTACTACCTCTTTTTAGTGATATTAACCCATTCCCGAGCACTTTTACCCTCCGGAATCGTTTGTGTGTCTTGTTCGTTCATGAGATTGTAGGGTCTAGGTGTCACGAGAACCCGGAAGGCGAAGATCTATGATGAGAAGTATGATCAAGGTGCAAGAATGTGCCAAGGAAGAAGAAAAATGAAGAAAAGGAAGAAAAATAGTTGGTATCTTCATGCTCTGTTCTGTTCAGCAGCATTTTGACCTATGATGGAGGCATTTTCTGGTCATGGTCTCTTCAGGAAAGTTGTAGATAATTGAAAGAGCTTTCCAACGCACTTTGAATCACTCGAATCGGAGTTCTACACGCCGAAGATATCATGGTTTTACTGCAGCGAAAACTGCATCATCTCAAACGCGCGTTTGGAGCTTTCAAACGCGCGTTTCGGACGTTTTTTTCATGTACAGAGTGCTGGGAGCTGAAACGCGCGTTTGGGAACCTCCAAACGCGCGTTTGGGGTCGTTTTCTGCAGATTTTCCCACCTATATATACATTTTTACACAGATTTTCAACACACTTCGCCCTCTAAGAACCCTAACCATTAACTTGGCTCGAAATCTTCCCTTTTGGCTCTTTAGACTCATTTCTACTTCAAATTTACTTAGTTTAATGATAGTCTAGCTTAGTTTTAGTTGAAGAATCTTGGATTTTGCATAGCTTTTGGTTCATCTTCTTCTTCCCAAGTGACATGGGTGTGGAAGGAGCTTGATGTAAACTCGAATTTCTACATTTTCGGTAATCAATTTCACTTATTTTCTTGTTTTATGGCTTTAATCTCTTCCTTGATTGTTATTTCATGCTTTATAATGTGTAGCTAAAATTAACATAGTCGAATCATGTGAAATTTGGTGAAATCACCCTTTGGGTGATGAAATTGGGAGTGGGTAGTGTTTTTATTGTTGTATCTTGCATATTTCACGTCTTAGAACTTGTTATAACGGATTTGGGCTAGATTAGCTACCTAGGTCAAAGTCACACACATCAATCTAAAGAGTTGTTCGAGATAGAGATGTGGGAAAAGGGGTTCTAGGATCGCGGCGTAGACCCGGCTTAGTTGTTAAGCCCGGGCCCAAAGTGAGGTTACTTGTTTTAACGTTTAAGCGGCTCTAGTGCGCATCATGTCTTGTTAGTGAATCTTCTAAAGGGAAGGGTAGTTAACATGGCATATGATGTTAAATGAGAGTTGTTCGAGACTTTAACACCGGATTTAGAGCACGCACCCGTGAAATTGAATGCAAGAGTTCTTTTGTCATATTGCACACTCCCGGTTTTGTCTATCCTTGGGGTTGAAATTAGCTATTTGGATCATGGTTCGCTATGTCCCTCTCCCTTAGTTAAACTTCGTTGCTCATCGCTTTAATGTCGTTGTAGTTGTATAAACCTTTTCAACCATCGATTTTCCTAGACTAAGTTTGAAGTTGGCTTTGGTACTCACAAACACTTTTCCTTGGTTCGACCTCGTACTCACTGTAGCTATGCTAGCAATCGACCCGGTACACTGCCGGTTAGAGAGTTAGTTTACCCACAGTTTCGAGTCCTTATAAATTGTTTTTGTTGGGGTAAATTTTAGCTCAATCAACTAGACATCATGTATCAGGAATGCGTGCACATTGCTAGCCAGTGCGTACGCATTCGACGCAGTAAAACCCTAAAATATGATATTTTTTTTTGCACTTTACGATCTCTACTCGATTCCAAACATGTTCTACACAATCATTCTCAGACAATCATCAAAAAACAAAACTTTTATGATCCCAATAAAACCTTATTCCTTAAACAACATATATGCATAGTCTTTGACATAAAAATACATCAAAACACAATTTAACTCTTATAAACCATAACTAATTCATAGGACGAGCCTCTTACCTTTTGGCAAGCTAATCCCAGTCCAACTCTCAGAAAAACTGCAGCAAAACTTGAACCTTTGTGCAGAAAACCTATGTGATCAAATCCAAATTTCAATTAGACTCTATCACACGCTTCTAATCAACCGAAACTCCGAATTCATGAGTTTGAATCCATCAAACCCAGTCAAGAACATAACTAGGGCACGAAATCCATACCTAGACAAAGTCCCAACTTCCTTAAGTTGAAACGACGCCCTCTTCACGATGATTCCGTTGCTCTACTCTGATCTGAAAACCGTTACGAATCTTAGAAACTGAATAAAATCTCTCAGCCCTTTTTGTATTACCTCACACGCCTCTCAAGAACGTAGGAGGAGAAAATTCTGATTATTGGAAGGTTATAAGCTTAATGGGATGATTATTTTCCTTAAATAACAATTCCCAAAAATAATAACCTATTATTTCTTTTCCTTAATTATCCTTAATAATTAAAAATCATATTTTTCTTTGGTAGCAGAACCACGAGGGGGTAGTGTTGTGTGCGGTGTAGAGGTCTGGTACAGTCTTCGTCTCGTCCTTGTTGTAGAAAGGATTGTGTTCTTACGAGCATAATTGCCCCGAACGGTACAGAAGGTGTAGTAAGTCCCCAGGTAAAGGCAGTTTATCCTTATTTTGTTCAGGGACCGTAGTAAGAATACAAGCCCCATATAATAGGTTGAAAGGAAGAGATGGATTCGCACCACTCTGGCTCTACTTTGTCTGATTCTGTTTCAAGATCGTTATTCGTAGATCTAACTAGGAAGATAACGAACGGAGAAAATATTGATATAGAAGATTATCAATTTACGATTGGTAAACTGGTAAAATTGAATAGTTATAAGAATAATAAAGAGTTTAAACCTGATAAACAATTCATTCACAATGACTTGTGTGCTGATTATAACCTTAAGAAAAGAATTTGGTTTTTCAAAAACTTCCTTAAAACTAGACAGTATGTTCAAGACAAATTCTATGAGTTCGTCTTCGAATATAGAGTCAATATTCTATTCTTTCAATGATTTGAAATCTATGCATATGAAAATTCCATAAATTATCCTTTTGAAAACTCTCTTCATTCTTCTATTCCTTCAAAGAAGATAATTATTGATTCTAAGAGAAAATCGTATCAGCATTCAGCTTTACACAAAGCGATGAGTAACGACAAAACCTATTACACATAAAATAGGCAGGAACATGGAGGCCTATATTGATGACATGGTTGTAAAGTCAAGTCGCCAGGGTCACCTGGTGGACCTTCGCGAAACCTTCGCCAATGTAAGGGGCCACTCAATGAAACTAAACCCTACGAAATGTACTTTTGGGGTCCAGCGGGAAAATTTACGGGCTTTATGGTAAGTCGAAGGGGATCGAGGCAAATCCGAGAAAATCGAGGCCCTGGTCAATATGAGCGAGCCCACCAAGTATTAAGGAAGTGCAATGACTTAACGGCGTAATCACGGCTCTGGGTAGGTTTGTCTCAAATCCGCAGAAAGAAGTCCGCTTTCTTCAAAATTCGAAAGGGTGGTACCTTCTCTTGGACAAATGGAATGCTCCTGCATTTAAAGACCTCAAGGAATACTTGTCAAGACCGCCGTTGTTAACCAAATTTTGAGGCTCGGGATATTTTGTTTTTGTATTTGGCAGCCTCGAGATAGGGCCGTAGCCGCGGCACTTGTAAAAGAGGAGGAAGGCTCAGGAAGCCAGATTTTATGTTTCCAAAGCTCTAAGCCCGTTGAAAGTCGTTACTTTAATATAGAAAAGTTGGCTTATTGTGTTGTTATAGCGCCCGCAAATTAAGGGCTTACTTTTCATCACACACCATCGTAGTCTTATCAAATGCATCGCTAAGACAGTTCTTCACAAACCGGACTGTCCGGTCGATCGCTCCGATGGGCCATCGAGCTTCATCAATTCGATATCCGATATGAGCCTCGGAAGGCTATAAAAGCCAGGCTCTCCCAGTTTCATAAGCGAAACAAGCTTCAACGAAGAGGTGAAAGAGCAGGTCCGCTCCAAATGCGACCAGAAAAGGACACCACGGAAGGACGAGCCTATAAGGCCAAGTCACTTTGTTGGCGACTCTACGTCGATGGCGCCGCTAATCACAAAGGATGTGGCGCGGGAATAATCTGTTAGAGCCGGGCACCTCGGAAGAAATTGAGCGAGGCTCACGATTCGATTTCACCGCCTCTAATAACCAGGCGAGAATCTGAGGCCGTCATTCTTTGGTTGAAACTCGCCAAAGCCATGAAAGTCGAAAATATACAAGTATTTTGCGACTCACAGTTGGTGGTGAATCAAATCAATGGGTCCTTTGGCATTCATTGCGAAATTTTACAGAGGTATATTAACCTCGTCAAAAGACTCGAAAGCAGCTTTGCATATTGTCAATTCAAAAACATCCCTCGAGAGGACAATCATAGGGCAGACTACTTATCCAAATTAACCAGCGAAGACGCGTCGTGCGATCCCAACATCATGGTCGAACACATATCGGAGCCCGCCGTCTCCCAGGTCGAGATCATGGATTTCCAACCCAGTAACACTTGTTGTGTCGACGTCATGAAGTCCTATATTGAGTTAGGGGAGCTTCCCAGCGATCCTTGCGAAGCTAAGGCCTTAGCAAAAAGGGCCGCAAGATATATGATTATGGACGATGTGCTTTACCGTCATTCATTCTCAAAACCCCTTCATGGTGCGTGCGACTGAGGAGGTAACGGGAATTCTAACGAGAACTACATGAGGAATGTGTGGTGGCCATCCTCCAATCGAACACTAGCACGTAGGTACTTCTAGCCGGATATTATTGGCCGAAATTAGCAGAAGACGCCAAATCTCATACCCAAGCATGTGATACTTGCCAGAAGTTCGCAAATATCCCCAGGCTACCCTCAGTCGAACAAAGCATAGTGGTAGCCGCCTGGCCTTTCGACATGTGGGCGATCGACCTCATCGGACCTTTGAAGAAAGGTCGCTCAGGTTCTTGAATACGTGGTCGTCGCGGTGGATTATTTCACTAAATGGGTCGAGGCTAAGGCCTTAGTAAAACCAATACCCGGGACATAACATACTTTTTCTCGATCAAATATGGACAAGATTTGGTGTTCCGAGAGTGATGGTTTCCGATCACGGACCTCAATTCGAGACGAATTCGGCAGATTTTGTGAAGAGAACAATGTTAAACATTGGCAATCATCCGTGTGCTACCCGCAGGAAATGGGCAAGCCGAAAATGCCAACAAACAGTCCTAAGTGTGTTAAAGAAGAGCCTGGTGAGAGCAGGCCATCGGCG